>CM038471.1:77199395-77799395 GCA_021464415.1 Lonicera japonica | reverse complement strand
AATTATTGTTTGTTTTCCACATAATTAAACTTAACAAATATAATTAACACTAATTACAAACATAATAATAATAAAAAAAAAACCCACAACAACAACCGAAAGAGATATGTCCTAGGACTATTCATATATTATGATTTGTACTTGGATATCTTATGCTTATTGTCATTAATAAAGTTTATTTCATTTTATTTTATATTCTCTTGTAAATAATATTTATTAATATTAGTTCATCAAGTACGTGACTAGATTGTGGAATGCTAGTAATGTTATAATAATATTGTTTAGATGTCCCTGATCATATGTCAATAACCTAAGATCACATTGATATAATGATTAGAGTATATGTCAGCTGATGACTATGTTCCACAAGTCATGAATATGGAGATATCAAGCTGAACATACTGATACTTGTTAGGGAACAAAGTATTAGACCGACCCACTTCGGGGACACTGCGAGGAGTGTTACATAATGTCATCAGTGATGTTCTCCATTTGTGATATCGTATTATCCTCAGACCTGAGATCGCCATGGTTACCAACATAGGGATTAGCATGTCAGGCATTATCAAACGTTGCTCTTGACCGAGTAATTATAAAGATGATGATCGAGCATACTATGAACTATGTAGAGGTATGTGGTTGATCAAGATGAGATTTGTCACTCTCATATAATGAGAGAGATATTGTTGGGCCCCTTGATAAGTATAATTAATATTTGCATGGCCATGCACAAATGAGATGTCATTTGTTTTAGATTAATTATACTTAGAGATCAAGAAATAAAGATTGAACTATACAAGAATGACACTTGCCTAGTCTTGTGTTCAATCTAGATATCGATTGACAAAAGGAGTTAATATGTGGAATATCAATTTAAGGTTGTGTTGTTTTGACCATTATACCCTTTGGGTAATAGTAATGTTTTATTAGAGACCGCTTACTATTTCGTATAATAAAACGGGCTTTTAATTATACTGCTAAAGAGTATAAACCTACAGGGTCGCACACCAAAACGAGTTGGATCAAAACGAATTGCAAATGGGCCAAGTTGGACTTAGGCCTAATTCGTTTTATTGCTTAGGGTTTCTCATTAGGGTTCCCCTTTAAAAGGGACCATTGTTCCTCTTGGTCGTACTGTGAGAGAAACAGAGGCAGAGTACAAAATTAGTGTGAGAACCCTAAAGGCTCTAGTACACCAAGCAAGGATCGATCTCGTTCGTGTGTGCATACCGTAGAGGCGTTGTATTTTCAATGCTAAAACAACAACAACAACAGAAGGTTCTGTCCACCATGTTCATTGATTTTAATTCGAATCTCGAACAAGGTATGTTTTCTATCGATTTTTATTGAACTGTATAGATCTTAGGGTTTAATGATTAGTGCATAAATTAGTGTATGTGATGCATGATTACTGCCCTAATTCCCTACAACAACAACTACAAAAAATACATTGCAATGAAAATCATCTTCAACCCTTATGGCCTTAGATGAAAGAAAAATTAGATAAGACAGCTTCCCGTTCTTGGATTAACCATATTTGTATTTATTTTTTTATTTTTTCCATTAAGGTATCTATTTAAATAATCATCCCATTGTGCTATGTTTGTCTGATTCCTATAAATTTTCCAACAAATAATGAAATAATATTTAGACCCACACATAACACAATACATCACAATAAAGCACTATATGTATTTATCTAATTTTTGATTCTCTTATCAACATAACACAACCTTTGTTGCTCTATTATTATGTTCCTCTGTTGCTCTGTTACTCTCCCACTGTTACGAAGAAGAAGATCCCGTCGCAAGAAGAAAAAGATCCCATTCGATTCAAGAAATGTACTTCCATTTGTTGTATGGCTTGTTTAGACCCCACACGACCTATGATGTTCGAGTAATTTACTAGAATTCGGCCTATGAGCTTCGATTGGAGTGGCATAACTCGGTTCATATGAACCCAGCCTACCCTGGCAAATGGGCAGTAAGTTTGGAGTCCACTCAAGCCTTATGGAGCAATTGTAATATACTATCTCGACCCATAATATTCGAAGTAGTTTGACTATATTCGAGCCTCATGGGCCAAGTGACACCTGAAGCATCATTATTATGTAAAATTAACTTGTTTTACTTATTATGTAAAAACTTAATGACAAAGGATTATAGTTACAAATTTTTGGAATGGCAATATAAAAAACTATCATACTTTATTGAAGGATGTCTGTGATAAAAAAAAAGTGATGGATAATATCATCACCCTTTCATATAGGGCTCTTTTCCTTTGTTCTTGTTCTTGAGAGTTATTCTGTAAATTGCCAATTGTTTAGTACGTAAAACAAAATATTGTTAGTGATATAATTTAAACCTATGATATTGTTGAGAATGATTGGTTCAAACCATTGATTCCACATGAAAAAATTATATAACTCAACATGGATATATTAATAGAGGAGTGTCACCACATAGCAGCGAGACTTTTTAAGATAAAACTGCACCATGTGCCAATTCCTATTAGAGGTCGATGGTGTCATATGTTTAAAATTCTAGAAATTATTTGGGCGATTTAGACTTTGGGTGCCATTTGTTCCTACTTTTGCATAATAGGTGTTTAGTCAGCGTGGTCAACCGTTAGCTCATTTAATTTTTACCCATTTTACCCCTAAAAATTCTACAAATTATTTGGGTAATTTAGACTTTTGGTACCATTTGTTCCTGCATATCAGACGTTGGGTACTAAAGTTTTGCATAATAGGTATTTAGTCAATGTGGTCAACCATTAACTCATTTAATTTTTACCATTTTACCCCTAAGCAAAAGCAAAATGACACCCACACCTATTATGCAAAACTTTGGCACTCAACGTCAGATATGCAGGAATTGTTGAGTGGGCCAGCAAGCCAAAGTCCCACATCGAATAGGAAAAAGAAAACCAAGGATTTTATAAGTATAGGTATGCTCCAATTGGACAGGCGGAGATTGATGGGCTCGATGAGGTGGGTTTTCTCAGAGAAGAGGACGGATAAAAAATGATCGTTTAAGGAGGCTTGGTGGAACTTTTTTTTGAGAGGAGGATTGTTGAGTGGGCAAGCAAGCCAAAGTCCCACATCAACTAGGAAAAAGAAAACTAAGGGCGGACAATATCATACCAATATGGAGATTAGAGATATGCCCAACGATCCTATAGATAGGAACAAACGGCACCCAAAGTCTAAATCACCCAAATTATTTTATATAATTGCACATACGTCACGTTTGCCACAATTCAAGTAAATATTGATAGGCCACGTTATACTTTCCATGCTGACTTCCTCCCTCATTTCTTTCTTTTTTATTTATTTATTTATTGCATTGTCACCTTGCACTTCAAACAGCGCAAACTTTGTTAGTATCTTTTGCATTATTCTAAACAATCAGTTAGGTGATGTTTATTTTTGCCTTATAATGATGTTTGTCTTCTCATCTCTTCAAAAATTTGGCATTAGGAAACAAGTCCTATGCTAAATGCTCAATCTAACTATGATACAATTTTATTTCAATGCATGGTATCCCTTTTCTTTTAGTTCATTAGCTTTTGACATATATCATAATAAAGGTAAATTTGCATCTATTCAACACTCTAATTTTCTCCCAATTCCCTCCCCAAAACCACTGCCAATTCAAATTTTGCCCCTCACAGCAACTCCAATGGCAGCTCTCTTCCTCCACTTTGGCCCCAACACCTTCAATGCCACCCAGTGGGTCAGTAAATGGTACATGCCCAAATTGGTAAATTTTTATATAGATAGTTTTGGCACCAATCGGATAAAAAGTAAAGTAATGCATGGCCTTACTTATATATTTGAATGGTGCGACGTCGCAAGCATAACGTTGTTTAAATTAGTTTGTTAGGAGAGATATGTTCTGGTAGGTTTTTTTTTTTTTTTTAAATAAATAAATTGTTATTATTATCATTATTTGGTTCTTATGATCAGGTAATGCTTACAGCCAAACACCATGATAGGCATGAGGAAACTTATGGGAAGACTACTCTTGAGATGAGTATTATATGGTGGAAATGACTGAGTTGCTCACTAGGTAAATTTTGTTGATTGGTTTTATATATATTTTAGTGTTTTTGTGCAGTTTTCTAGTATATATAAAAATCGTGTACACTTTTAATTGAGAGTATTAAAATAGGCTCCAAAAGAAATGAATAAATCTTCTGAAGAAAACAAATTAAGTCTGAAATCCTTGTTGAAGTACATAACCATGTCAAACATTAATGGAATTATAATAATTCTATACAATTCGAATAAATTCCAATTCAATTTCAATTAACTACATCCAAACACACCCTAGCTAGCTTAAATGTTGGGGACAAGTCCATTTAGCAAATTAAGTAAGTAAATATCTTTTTAAGTACTTTCTGAAGAAAGAGATCCAGTAATTTTCTCGATAAGTAGAAAACAGTCTGCTTTATATATATATATATTTATTTACTACTGTAACGAGAAATCTATCCTAGAGCGCGCTGTTAAAGACTTTTAAAACTACCTATTTAAAAAATATTTTAAAAAAATGTAATAATAATAATAATAATTATATAAAAAAAATTCACTCGTAATTAAAACTAAAGGTCCCTAGTATATATATATATATATATATATATGCCACCCTGTGAAATCCTAAGCTTTGAATTCTAAATACTATTTACCTTTTCCTATCTTTGGCATCCAACACCTCTGTTTGCTCTTGTGCTTTAAAAACTTGTTCCTTATTATACAAGCTACCCTCTGCAGCATGAATCTCTTCCTTCTGCACGGTGCTTGGTGTGCGCTGCATGGTGCTTGGTGTGCGCTGCATGGTACTTGGCGTGTACGGCACGTTGTAAGCACTTGTCAATGGATAAGCACTGGTGGATGGATATTGATTCACGACATCGTACTCCATTAAACTCAGTGGTGCAACCATTTGAAACGAATAATCAAAGTCATCAATAGGAGGAGGATTATACAGAGGAGCTTGTGGGACTACTGTATTAGGATTATATGCTTGTGGGACTGTAGAAGGGAGATGATTACTCGAAAAAAACCCTAAGGGATTTTCATAGCCATTGAAATTGCTTTCCATCCTCATCGTCTGATAAATATTGCCATAACCCAGCACCGTCAAATCTCTAACAGGCATATTCACATTATCAACATAAGCCGCCGCTGGCATTTCACCATAACCCTCGGTGTCTTCAATTTGAGCTTCCTCTTTATTTACTTGATTTTCTCCAGCTTCACCAGATTTTTTATTCCGTTTGTTATTATGGATCCTACATAGAACATAGTCATCCAACTACGTACAAGAGATACCACAAAACAATCAAGAGTTAGCCCACAAAAAATAATCATTATCATTATTAATCACGTACGGTATATATATTTCTCTCTCTCTCTCTCTCTTCTTTCGTAATGGACATAATATTCAACTGTTAATTTTCAATTTACAAAAAATATAAAATGAATTTCAGTTTGAAATTAATCGTTTTGTCCAAGATTTCGGTTTTTCGCTTAAATATAAAATGAATTTCAGTTTGAAATTAATCGTTTTGTCCAAGATTTCGGTTTTTCGCTAATGAAGTCAATTCAAGTGTTTCCAGTTTTACATTCAAAACTATTCGAATCCTAAGATTGTTCAAATATAATTTTATTTTTTTCGAGTCTTTGAGTTTTCTAATTTCGTCCAAAACTATTTTTTTAACTAAGAATTCCAATTTTATCAAATTTATGAAGAATTTGAAATTGGACCAGCAGGTTAAGTTAAATACATGGCTTTAATAGTGCAACTATATATAACTAGTTTTTCGTGCAAATATATATAACTAGTTTTTCATACTAGATACGTACATTATGTTACGCATTAAAATTAAATATAACTTTTTGATATCTACGTACGTACGTACCTTCATGCCGTTTTCACCCGTACCAGAAGGGAGTGGATCGTTATTTAATCTATACTCATGCATGATCCAGCTTGTTTTATTTCCATGTGGCGGCCTTCCTCCATAGAATACCAAAGTCTTCTTTTTTCCAACGACGTCCCTCCTAAATTTGATTTCAATATCCTTTCCACTAGCCTTCCAGTATCCACCTTCTGCAGCTCTATCAGGTCGAGTTCCGTTTTTATATTTCCGGTCTCTTGGTGTAAAGAAATACATCTCATTTCCGTCCACAGGCTTGTATTGATCTATTAATCACCGAACATCATTCTTTTAGCTATATATAACCTGGCTCGAAACAATTAGGAAATTGCTATCGATGGCATGTGCCAGAGCAAATAATGTATGTATTCCTTAGTTGTACGTCAGTCTGTGTGTGTATTCACTACTTTGACAAAAATCATTTTTGCTTTAACAGTAACATTATCCAACATATTTAAATACTCTACGTAAAACAAGATTTAAAGTCTGAAATTGACTTGGAATTGCATGGATATATTAACACAGACCAATCTGTACAATTATCCAAACATCTAACCATATCAAATCAAAATCTCTCAAATTCAGATCAGATGGGCGTTTATATATACTACGCGATTATGAACGCACAAGTAGTGTTCCTTGAAGCTAATTTATTTATAATCCAACAATACTAATTGGTGACAAATTTAATTTCCACAAATATTATAATATAGTTCCGTACGTATATGTTATATGTTTATTATAATAAGTTAATAGTAATAGTACGGAAAATGCAAAGCTTACTAATTTTTTGCCCAAAATACTTAAACGAATTGTTGCGGGCAGTTGCAGACATCCTTTTAAATGTATAGTGTCTGATTGGTGGCACTATTAGTGTTTAATACTAGTAATACCTAAGTTGTTCCCTGGCCGGACTAAGTTAATTAACGGATATTTTCATCACTTTAAAAAGTTTTATATAACAAATTAAGCTACAAACGGATATTCATGAAGGTTAACGAATAATTACACAAACAACTATTCCTTTCAGAACCTGTTTAAATATTTTCAATCTAAAAGGTACATTACATTACAAAAACAATGTGTTAGTGCGCAGTACGTGGCGAATTTAAAGGTAAGGAAGGCAAAAATATAACTATAACATATGATTAAATACACTTTTTTGCTAACACTTATAATACTTGAAGAAACTGACAGTCAAATTTTGTGTATGAAATTTGACTATGTATCATATTAATGTGCTAATTAAAACACCAAATTCAGTGCAATCAACCATATCCTCAACTTTAAAGTTTAAATAATTCGAAACAAAAGGGAAAGGACAAAGCGAGTATAATTTTGTCCATTAAATAAATTGGGAAAAGTCTGTTTTATACCTAATAATTCTTTTTCCCTAAAATACTAATAAATCTCAAAAATTAAGGTGCTAGCATGAGTGTTAGCCAAACAGAAGAAAGTCAGATAATCACGCCCAAAACTGCTAAAAAAAGCAAAGAAAAAATCACAGGCTTCACACATACATAATCTGAACTAAACACTAATTTTCTAAAATTAGGGTAATTAAAAGCAAAAGAGGTAGTATTAACTACGAACGTGATTGTACAGTTATAGCCTAGAATTGAGAAAATAAAAGCAAAAGAGTCAACGTGCTAAGAGCATCTCCAATTGTCTTGTATAAATTTTGTGTAAATCCTATGTGTCACAAGTAGGATTTACACAAAAATAATAAAGAATTCGTTTTGTACTCAAGTAGAACTTATCATATATTTATTTACGTGGTTATCTAACGTGGTTGTGTAAATTTTTACACAAATCTTTGTGTAAATTTTTACACAAATCTTAGGTGTCAAAGATTGCTAGAGACGGTTGGAGATGCTCTAACGACGTAAAAAATTTGAAATTAAATTCAAATTTTTTTACCTTCAAGTGTCTGAGGATCATACGTGTAGATATTAACCTCGTTAATGCAATTTGCGGGTAACGGTTGGCCTTCGACCTTCCTCTTCAAATAAAAAAGTATAAGCTCAGTATCATACGGCTTAAACCTATACCCCGGTGGTAAATTCAAGAGCTGTATTGGAGCTGTATTGGGGACAGGAAGACTAAAACTAGAGTTACCATGGATTGAATAGTAGGGTGTTGGGGGAGTGGCCACCCCCGTTTCCAACCGTGGTAAATTCAAGTATTGACAATTGAATGTACCACCATTATTGCTGAAGGTACCACCGTTGTTATGCATAGCTCGTTTCCCGCCAAAAAAAGAAGAAGAATGAAGATGAAAGAGAATAAAAAAGAACCGACGACAGAGAGCAAGAAAAGAGGGGAGTAATTTGACTTAGGTAGGACTTTAGGCTTTAGATATACTAGCTAGTTTAATCACCTTATTCTGGAGGGATTAAAATTGTGCGTGGAAGTATAGTTCAACCATACTTCTGATTAGTGAATAAAAAACTTTATAAATAAAATTAGCTATCAAGAATATAATAATATCAAGTGCTTATCGTTTATCATTATCTAAACTCAGTTATATCATTATTTATACAAATAATAATAATTCAGTTATGTCATTATATATTTATACAAATAATAATAATAATAATAATAATATATCTCTCCAATAAATAACTGTACTTTATTTTTTTTGAGATGAGATGGATACATATATATATTTGATTGGATAATCTATACGCAAACCAAACACCAACTGTACGTAAACATAAAAGCGCCATCGTAGCTCTCATCTCATCTAAGATAGGGTACGTTGTTAGATATTTCAAATTAAATAAAAAAAATGGGATTATAGTGATTTGATTGATTTATATTAAGTTTAGTTTAACATCCGACCCATTAATTTAATTTACAAATGAAAAGCCGAAAGAGAAAATTGCACATATGATCAGATAGATTTGAAATAAAAACACTAGAACAAATGATATATAATAAGAGCAATAATACAAATTTCAGAAGCATATTCGATAAACAAAAACGAATATAGCAATGCAAGCCTTGATTCCATAAACGACTACAAATAAATTAAATAAAGTAGTATTTATCGTCACATTATAAGTCTTTCGTTCGCTAAATCTGTTTAAATGGGGGTAAATTAATTATGTAAGGTCATAAATTAAAGCAGTGATATGATAGAAAAGAATAATTTTACTTTCGAAATTAAGAAATATAATATCACTTAATGCATACCTTGTAACTACGTGAATTTTTTTTTTTTTCATGCGGACAATCAATCAGAATTATATATGATGTCATGCAAACATGGCAAATTAAGTAATATATAAATATGGAACAGTGAAAACTACAATAAAATTTTGAACAACATTAATATATACTACGTATTGCTTTGCAGGCCTTTGTCTATTGCAAAAACTTCTCCGGCTAAGCATTATATTAATATATATCTATATATATATGATCCACGTTCAAAAATTTCAATATAAAAATGAATCAAATTGCTCAGACCGATACAATATATATATACAGAGATGAATGAACAATTTGGCTCAACTGCGCGCAAATTTGTATGTTGTGGCCTAATGTAATGGCAGTAATTTCGAGAATTCCCGAGGAAAAATGTTCCTTTTACTAATAGAGGTCTCCATAAACTAGACGTGGTAGTATCATAGAAGATGATCCATGGAATTAGAATCTCTTTTAAATGCCTAATGTTCTACATTTCAAATTATTTCTACAAACTTATACAAGAGGTCCTTAATTATATATATATATATAGCTAGCCTAGTAATATTTCAATTTGAACCTTAATTTTATTTTTAAAAATTTAAATTATTTTTCTTTGGTTAATCTATCCCGGCCACAAATTGTTATAAACTAGACCATTTGCATATATACGCAATTTGCATGAACACGATTTATCGAGAGGAATTTAATGAAACTGAAAGATAATTTTGTGGTTATTTATAAATGTGGATTGTTTAAGGTCACAGGTTTGATTCTAGTTGCTAGTAAATTTTTTTGGAAAAAGAAAATCTCAAGGGTAAAATAGACCTTTCAAAAGTTTGTTACAACTTCGATCAATAGAGGGTTGAAATTCTTTCCTTTATAATAAAAAATAGATTGGGCAAGCTATCCTTTAATTTGCACAACCTCAATGGAGGGTTGAAATTCTAGATTTTATAATATAGAATAGATTGCGCAGGCTGTCCTTTAATTTGTTGACGTTGGAGCGTGAAATATTAATGTTTACGAAGCTAAAGCCATAAGCTACACTGTTGATACAGCAAAGCCATGATTTAACAATGAGGCGGGCAAAAAAATATTTTGTTGTACAGTTAAATACACTTTCCATTTATATTCTAGCATTTACATTAATTTAAAGTGCTAAATTAAATTCTAAAATGTAGTTCATTTTACATTGCATATAATAACAAATTGTTGATAAAGGCAAAATATAAATTTTTTTCTTAAAGTACCTAAGGTGGGCAAAAGTCCAATATTTTTTTTAATAGATATATATTTTTTTATAACCTATTAATAAATATGAATATATTTAAAAGGGTAAATTACTCTAATGACCTTTAAACTATTCGTTCGGTCTCATTTTGACCCTTGAACTGTAAACACTCCATTTAGATGCTTAAATTATTGAGTGAGTCTCACTTTAGCCCTTTCGTTTAATTTCTCCATTAAGTTAGACGGAATCAAGTATATTTTTATCTATTTCAATTAGTCAATAGGAATTTGCGTACGTATGGTGGATTTGAGAGGGGCGCCATAGCAAGGTTTGTGTTTGTGGTGGATGCGTTTTCACAAGAAAAGGTCACGGCAATGGAGTTGGCCACTAGGTTGTGATATTAGGGTAGAGGAAGTGCCGGATTTTTTTGTTGCCTTCACCTCCCCTCCAAAAAGACTTTGTTTTTTAATGCTACTGTTTATGAGTTTTTCCCCTAAAAAAAGAGTTCATATATGCATATACATTGTGATTGTGTGAAGATATTAGAACACATTTACATAACATTGTACACTACTATATATATTCACACAAATACAGTGTTTACACTATTATGCATAGGTCTTCTCTTGTTAAACAAAAAATCATAATGAATTCATAGCTGAATCGTAAGTTAAACTGCTGTGCAAAGTTTGATTCAACTTAACCAGAATAGTAGAGCCTACCCTAGGGGAGGACCGACAGGGCAACTGCCCAGGATCTAAAATTAAGAAGGGGCCCAATATTTTACTTGTTTATATATATATATATATATTAAAAAAATATAATTAATAGCATAGCTTTCCAAGAAAAAAAAATTCAAGTTTCTAAAACTATAATTTCTATAGGGAAACGGCCTCTTCAGCCATTCTCTGATTATTTCTTCCCATATTCAATCTTCTCATGCCATAAGAGGGAACTAAAGTAGGACAAATATATATGTTTTATTTCATTCATATATATTTCAAAATAATAGGAGATAATTAGATATTTAATTGTATTATTTTTTGCATGGTTATTTGCAATTGTAATGTATTTGGTGGCATGCAAAATTTAATCGTTGAAAAAAAATTTAATTTATTTTTTTAATATAAAAAAAATTAATATATTTATCTATAAGATGGTATCTTTTAAAATTTTGTCCAGAGTCTAAAAATACCCATGACCGGCTCTGTTGTAGATTATTTTCAGCCTCCATTGTTCATAAAATCAACACTCAACAATGTACTCTTCAACTTAACATGAAAGTAGGACTAGAGCGGAGATAGTTAAGATTTTGTACAAAAAAAAGAAAAAATAAATAAAATGAAACTTTCCAAGTATATACGTTGCCATTGTGTGAATATATTAGGATACACATTATTAAAAACGAACCAAGGACTATGTACACTCCATACATTACACCAAAAATTAGGGCCGGGAATTCGGGTTCGTGTATCGTGTTCGGGTCGTGTCAACACACAAGTATTACAGTATTAGTGTCAACCCAAACACGACCCGTTTAACTAATCGTGTCATTTATATTAACTCGAACACGACCTGTTTATTTTACAGGTTACACGACACGACCCGACTAACCCATTTAATAAATAGGTCATGTTAAATCTGCAACTTTACACAACACGATTAACCTTTTAAAATTATAATGACAATTAAGTCTCATGTAAAAAAAATAACTTGTTTTATAATAGTTTTAAATTTTTAATAAGTAATAATAAGTATCACCCAATACCAAGATTCAATATTAATAATCTAGAGTCAAAATATATAACGTTCCATCACCGAAGCATAAACATAAAAAATTAGTACTTTATCCATCATTAAAAACATAATAACTATCATCTACTACCAATACTCTAAATAATAATATAATTGTTCAAGAAAGATGGCAAAATAAAATATATATATATATATAGCTGTAAAAGAAAATAAAAATAATAATCGTGTTAATTGCGGGTCAATTTCAAGTTAGCGGGTTAACCCGAACTCGACCCGTTTAGTTTGCGGGTTAAGTGTGTCTGACCCGAAATTGACCCGAACCCGTTTATGTTTGACCCAAACCCGCTAACTACGTGTCGAGTTAGCGTGTCGTTTCAAATATTGCCGGCCCTACCAAAAATATCATTATGTCACTAAAGTTGGTGTTAGATTTGTCTCCGTAGTTGGCAATGACAAGAGTTTTCCCGAATCTTTGTCACTACCAAAGAAAATGACAAGTATGCTTCATATATACTATCCACCGCTTGCATAGTTATACGAAGGATTATGTTTTGTTGGTTCCACGGAATTTGCTCCTCCAATAAATTTAATACAAGGAGTAAACCTAGACGTTAACTACGTCAAGTATGATCTTAACTAGTGGGTATGATACAACACTTGCTTTATCATTCTATATACACAAAAAAAATATTAAATGTGTTATTAATAAATTATTAAAATACTAATTAGAATAACTATTTTATTAAAGAGATTAGTGTAATTTATTAAAAGTTTAAACTAACCAAGCTTCTTGGTTCAGTATTATAAGACTATCACTAAAACAATTTTGAGAACGACTTTCTATTTTTAAGATTGATTTCAGTGTTATCAAAATAATACTTTGCCCATAGTAGCTACATACCACTTGGACACCTTGTGGGGTAAACCCTTGAACAAAAAAAATAAAAAAAATTTAAAAGTTCAAACTACATACAAGGGGTCAATATGATTAAAAAGAAAAACTACAAGGGGTCAATATATATTTAATCCTTACTTAGGGTAGGGGTCAATATATATTTAAAAAGAAAATTATAAGTTTTTTTTGGTCTATAAGAAAAATTTGAAGTTAAACCACAAGGGAATCGGGAGAAAACCCATGATTCATGGAAAATGGTTCAAAAAATGACTTGTAAGAGATGGGAGGGAAGGAAAATAGTGAGAGATGGGAATGATGACGAAAGAGAAACAGTAATGGTGGGCGCCATAACGAAGAAAAATACCCTTTTGCTGCTGCTGCTTCTTCTTCTTCTTCAATGGCTTTCCCAAGAAACAACACAACCCATCACCACCCTGCCCGATCTCGATTCATTAGCTCTAATTGCGTTCCTTTGTTGGCTCTTCTCTGCCTCACCATTCTCCTCCTCTTCAAGGTAACTCTATCTCTCTCTTTCTCTCTCTCTCTCAATGTTTTTCTTCTCCTTGGCATTTCGTCGAACATGTGGTGAGCTTATCTTGGTTTATTGATTTTGGATGGTATTTTTTTCTCTTTGGCATTTTGTCGAACATGTGTGGGCTTATCTTTGTGGCTTGATTTTGATGGATTTTGCAGGTTGACATTTTTATTGCACAATCAAGAACTGTGGCCCGGACCAACGTAGAAATCAAATCTGCTGATTTGTTTTCTCCTCCTAATCCCATAATCAAGAACGAAACTCGGTACGTATTTTATTTTCTTGATTGGTTGCAGTTTTCAATGTTTCTTGTTCGTTTTTCAACCAAACTTCAATAATTAGGTGATTCTTGAATTGAAGTTTGAACGACCCAGTTTGTAAATTAGAGAACAATCAAATGGGATGAATGTTATTTAAGTACTCATTTTAGACATATCTGTGTAAATACGTGTTCCCAACATAACAAGAAAAACGAGGCCACAAACAGGACACGAAACAAGGTTGTGTTATTTTAGCTGACACCAACATGATACAATTACAATGCATTTATCCTATAGACACGTCTTAAAACGGGTAGATTTGAACTTTTTTCTCTCATCTAGACATGACAAGACACGATTGACACAACATAACTCTAATCTCATGCCAATTTTCGTTCCAATATTTGGACACAAATGCGACACGACACGAGATCGTGTAAAAACCTCTAGACGCAAAAATGACACCGACATGAATTCTTGTATCAATTTCATTTTGTTTTGTTACGTATTTTTGTGTTGTTCTAATGTTGCCACCCCTGAAAAGGCACATCAAAATGGACCTGTTCTTAGACGCAATAGTGTGTATAACGATAGCAGTAGGATATTTGACACTTTGATGCGTGTATAAAACAAATCATAGGGTCAAGAATTATTGCATACATCTCAATATATAGATATGCATACAGGTAACCTATCACTATGGAGCATTGGATGGGTAGGCCTTTGGGGACTTTGTGAGTTGAAAAATCCTTAGTAGATTGATGGGTAACACCAACTCATGCAAAATGCATACAATTTGAAAGTAGTAACATTTGATTTGCACTAAAAAGGTACTTTTGGCAAAACAATTAAATATGTTTGATTTACAAACAATTTTCAGTGCTTTATCAAATTAGTGCTGTATGAGAAATCAAAGTGTGTACTGTTTTTCCTCTGTTTACCACTCATTGCTAACTCATAAATAATTTGTGTATATTGATGCACTTATGCGTCAATACTCAATGCATATTGACCATCTAAATGTTTATTGGTGATGCTCTTATTTTGCATACTTTAAGTCTTTGCAAAGATAATCATCAAGGTCAACCATGTTATTATTTGTTTATGAAGGGTCCGTTTGAAAAGAAAAGTTGGATAATGACTGAGACAACAATTAACATTTATGAGAAGTTCAAAAAACAGACGAGTGATTTGTTGAGATGTTCTCATCTTCTCCTATTTTTTCACAAAAAAATTTCTTTACCCATCACCCAAAGAATTGTAGTCCATGGAAAAATTGAACAAGTAGCATAACATCTCACCAAATCACTCATTTCTTTTTCCAACTTCTCATGAAAAGTTGAAAACTAGCAATGTTTTTAATCATTTTTCAACTATTTTATCAAGCGCACCCTTAATTTCTTACTTTGCATGGAATAAATGGCTTTATTATTACTTTTCATCTCATCTGTTACCATACTAATGACATCTCTGTGTTAATACAGGGTGTTAGCTATACCAAATGGTACCTTTCATCAGCACTTTGAGATCACTTGGGGTGATGGCCGTGCTCAGATACTCAATGACGGCGAGCTTCTCACTCTCTCACTAGACAAATCCTCTGGATCAGGCTTCCAGTCCAAAAGTGAATACCTTTTTGGAAAAATTGATATGGACCTCAAGCTTGTCCCCGGAAACTCTGCTGGCACTGTTACCGCTTACTATGTAATCCCTCACCTATGTACCATCTCATTTTTCTTTTCTCTTCCCCTCTTTTGAAGTTGCATTGATACATATATTATACTATACAATGCAATATAATTATACAGGGATACAATATTTTGAAAAATAGAGTGATTTAGAAAAAAAAAATGTAATTTACTCCTGTCCCAAATTTAGAGTCACGGTTCCTTTTCTTGACATGTCAGTGGACCAAATTCTTGATAGCATATAAGTTATATTCTTGACCATTGGTTACATTGGGAATTAGTGTTTTTTCTTAAAATGCGTTAGAAGTCCTAATGGGACTCTTAAATTGGGACCGATGGAGTATTATATTTGGTATATGGGTTTCTTCAAATAAGATAATCTATGTAAGCTATTCTAGTTTTAGATAGAATACAGAATGGTAAGAAAATAAGAGTCCATTATTCCTTTTTGGGATATCCCAAATTAAGAGTCCACTTTCCTTGTTAGGGCATAGTCGATGTATCAAAGATCACGATGATAATAAGCTCTATTCTTAACCATTATGTTGAAACTACTGTATCCTTAAAAAAGTGTGAAAGTCAAATGTAGTATCTTATTTTGGGACTACCTTCTAATTTGCTTTATACCGCTGTTTTGCGTATTTTTACAGTTCTCTTTCTACTTTATACCTAGCTGTTTAACTTTTCATAATTTCAATTAATACCCTTTTTACGGAACAATGTTGATACCCTTTGAGTCTTTGACTTTGGTACTTTTAAGGAAAGATTAATTTTGACCTAATCAATGATCAAGAATACAACTCATTTTCTATTTTAAAGGGGAAATGAGACTATCATTATGAGACTGATGGAATAGTAATTTTCAGAATCTCTGTGCATCTTAGATCTTAGGCGTAAGTTATTCTTACTTAAACGAGCCTCTTGTTCCTTTTGTTTCTGAAGTTGTCATCTGAAGGGTCGAACCACGATGAGATAGACTTTGAATTTTTGGGGAATTCAAGTGGCGAACCTTACACTCTTCACACCAATGTGTTCAGCGAAGGAAAGGGCATGAGAGAGCAGCAATTCTTCCTATGGTTTGACCCCACTGAAGATTTCCACACATATTCAATCCTTTGGAATCCTCAACGCATTGTGTAAGTACCCACTCATTTGGTTCAATTTATCGGCTTTTATAAACTAACTGCTGTAATTTTATTAAAAAAAAGAATTTACTTTCTTTTGTTTCTCAATATAACATGTATCTTCAATAAAATATGTTCTACATTTGTCGCCAAAGCATACATCTTGCCAGAAGAAAGACTGATATCTGCTGTCAGTGCCGTGCCTTGCATTGGTTATTTAGATGGTTTATATGGTTCAAATTATGGATTCCTTGCATACAAGGCTCTATTGAATAGATCTACCGCCTAGATTAAGTTGAGATACATTTTCAGTTATTCCTATGACAAATCATTTCCATTGACTTTTTTTCTTCTACATTGTCAGTTTTTCTGTGGACGGCACACCCATTAGAGAATTCAAGAATGCCGAGTCACTTGGGGTTCCGTTCCCAAAGAAACAGCCAATGAGGATTTACTCGAGCCTATGGAATGCTGATGACTGGGCAACACAGGGCGGCCGGGTAAAGACCGACTGGAACGGAGCTCCCTTCATTGCTTCCTATAGAAACTTTAGTGCCGACACTTGCATTTGGTCCCACGGTTCCTCTTCTTGTAATTCGACTGCCAATTCTACAACCAAGGATTGGCTCAGACAAGGCCTAAGCCCTACCGAGCTACGAAAGTTGAGACGAGTGCGAAAGAACCATATGATATACAATTATTGCAAAGATACACAAAGATTTCCACAAGGCCCCGGCCCTGAATGCAAACTTTTGTAGACGTTGGTAGCGGAATTTTAATAATTTTTTCAGCTATTTCCATGGCTATTGTTAGAAAAATTCAATATATATATTGTGTGACCTGTTAATTTTTCGTTTGAATATAGGTTTGGCCAGAATCTTTTGGTCCGTGAAATTGAGTAAATGGTGAAGGAATATATATATATAAAAATGTACAGGTTACTATTGTGTATGAAGAGCACAATTGTATAAGATAGAGCTCAAAGGATTTCCATTTTTGTAGTCCATGATGATGTATCAACAGCTTGTAAATAATAAATAGCCTGTTTTTGTGTTGCCGGGGGTAGATCTCCTCTTACTGAGCTACCTACAAGTTCAAGCGTGCGTGCGTTTGTTATGTTATGTTATGTTATGTTAACAATATTAATAATGCTATGCGTACAACTTAATTCCCACAGATATACGGCTGACTTGGATTGCCAACTCATCCTATATATTTTCTCTCTTCAATTACTACGGTTATATATATATATATATATATATATATATCATATAAAGTAATTGTAAAATGTTCTCTTTCAATTTAGCGTTGTCATTTGGCAATTCATTTATTAGCTTTCAACTTAGGCCTCGTTTGGTTCACGGAAAGGAAATTAGTTCCCCTATCTTTCCCATAGAGGTGGGAAAGTAAATTTCCTGTCAAATTTCCTCTCTTGTGTTTGGTAAATCATGGAAAGTATTTAGGTAAGAGTATTATTGTCTAAAATTTGTGTAATAAATGTTTGGAAATCACATGGGAAAATCAATCCCATGTGTTTTGGGAGGAATGATTTTACCCCCTACTTTCCCCTCTCTTGGGAAAGTGTTTCCGGAATTTGTGTTTACCAAACAAAGGAAAGGAACGATTTTCCTTTCCCGAGTACTAAAATCCGTGAACCAAACGAGGCCTTATTGTAATACTCTACTTGCTCCTTTAAATAAGTGAAAAGGCAATAAAGTTTATTAAATTCAAATGTATAACTTATGATCTATAAAAATGAATGTCTTTAAAAAGGAAATTAAAAGTTTTTTTAGTTTCTTTTCGAAATAAAGAAACTAAAATGTTACGAATGTATAAAGTTTATTTAATTATTAATACACAATTAATTAAGATAATTAATTTTACATTGAAGTGGAATTAAGAAGATTAAAAAAGTATATAAGGGTTATCATTTATATATAAATATTAGATATTTGCTTGATCATTATCCATCAAATCTAAAATGAGTTATTTACTTCAATATAAAGCATTGCAGCTCTTCCTCACGATCATTTTCAGATGTTTTCTTTACTTCAAAAATTGAAAATAAAAGGTTTGAATCCGAATTTATCATAAATTATTGGTTTAATATTTTGCTTTATAATTAACCATATTCTTTGGTATTGCAGGTTTTATCTTCTACACTGTTTTGCAAGACACTAAATTAATGGAGAAGAGAGGTTCGAAAAAAGATGAGAAGAAAGACATACACCAGCATGGAAATTTCTTTTTAATGCACACTGTAACCTTTTAACTGAGAACTAATACTACTTGGGCTTTTAGTTTATACACCTACAAAAAGGAAAATTCATGTCGATAATTTTCTACAGTTTTTATCCTGTAAAATTCTTTCAATTTGGTTAAACATTTTCATTGTTGTGCTCGAACTTGTATTGAATATGTTGTGTTTGGCTTATAATCAAACTTGTTAGAATGGTGCAAAAATCGTTTTGCACCAACATGCAGTTAAACATATTGGAAACTGGAATGGTGCAAAAAGCGTTTTGCACCAAAACAGTGCACGCGGAATTGGTGCAAAACTTCTTTTGCACCTAGGCGGGCCAAAGTCAAGTCTATTTTTTCACTTAGCATAAATAGAAAGACTTATTTCTATTTATGAGTGTGTTCAAGTGCAAAAGTGAGAAAGAGAGACTTATTCTAACAAGAAGGTTATTTCTTGTGAGAGCTTAGCTAGAGGATAATCGATTGGAAGTTTGTTTCATTGATTTAGAGTAGGGATTATTGTGAGAGAGTTTGAGTAATTCTTGGTTGATCAATAAAGTTACTCCCCTTTCAAGTGGAAGACCCGAAGGGTTCCACATTATCTCCGGTGTGTTCTTTTTTCTCTTTAATCTGCATTCAATTATAATTGTTCTTTATCTTTTATCCATAGATCTTTGTGATTGTGTTGGTTATCTTAGTTTGAGCAAAGATCTTATTGCTTTTCAGTTTTCGCCCGCCAAGTGTTTGTGAAAAATTCCAAAAGGGATTTCTCGGGTATATTTATGGATTGGGACTAGGAAATTTTTTCCACATTCACAAAAAAAGGAATAGAGAAAGGTTGTTTAATGAACTCGCACAAAGAACTATAAAGACTATGTGAAGTGCTTCTTGTGCACAGGTGAATTGATGATGAGCTAAGAGTAAAAGGAAGAACTTTATTTGGACATATTTGACTCATTAGGATTTTAATTTATTTATTTATTTTATAATTTGGGAAATATTTTTTTAGCTCATTATTTTGATTATTGACTTACTAGTGCTCTAATTTCAAAAGTTCTCAACTATGGACATGTTTGGTTAGGACATATAATATGTTTCTTTCAGATTAAGATTCTCAATTCCCTGAATATGTTGGATTAAGAGTTTTACTTTCCATCAGAATGATTTGGTTACTTAGGTAGGACATTTTTAATACTATATTTTTGTGTAGATGAAACGTGTGCGATAAGATATTAATAATTCAAATAAGCTTGGCTAAAAGTTATCAAGTGCCACAGCAACTTAAGATTGCTATTAACCCTGCCATTTTTAAGAGTTTAATTGTGTTGTTTGTTGAATTTATATTATTTTTTTTGGGAGGGGGCGCATACGATAAAATTTCTTAAAACAATAATATATGCTGACAAACAAAATATTGCTTTGATAATATGGCATATCCTTTTTTTATTTCCAATTTAAACCTTACCGTTAAACTAGCTCCTCCATGTGATACTAAATAATCTCGAATAATTAAGTCTAGATTTATTCACATTTTTTTAAAACCCGATGGTATAATTATGAAATTTATAAAAGTTGAGGGTATCTTTGTGCAATTATGTGAGATATGTAGATAAAATGGTATAATAATGTAATGTACAAAACCTTAGGGTATTTTTGAGTAATTATGTGAGTTATATAGATAAAAGGGTATAATCATGTAATTTACAAGACCTGTTTAGTACTTTGGTGTAATTATGTGAGTTATATAGATAATAATATATAATTATGTAATTTGCAAGACGTAATGGGTGTAATTAGGTGAGTTGTATAGATAAGATGTTATAATTATGTGATTTACAAAACTTGATGGTATTTTTTGTGCAATTATGTGAACTATAAAAATAAGAATGTATAATTATGTAATTTACAAAACCTGAGGGTACTTTTGTGTAATTATGTGAGTTATATAGATAAAAGGCTATAATTATGTAATTTATAAAACTTGAGGATACTTTTGTGTAATCATGTGTGTTATATAGATAAGAGGGTATATTTATGTAATTTACAAAATAAGAGGATATATTTATGTAATTTACAAAACTTGGTGGTACTTTTGTATAATTTCGTGAGTTATATAAATAAAAGAGTATAATTATGTAATTTACATAACTTGAGAGTACTCTTGTGTAATTATGTGAGTTATATTTAATAAGAAGGTAAAATTATGTAAATATCAAAACCCTAAGGATATTTTATGTAATTAGTTAAATTATATGTATTTTTTATGAGGTTCTAAGATTCTACGCGTAAAAATTATATAAGTAGATATCATTAATTTGCTAAAAATGCAAATACTTCCTACAAGGATAAAAGAACAAGAATTAATTCATGTAGAGTTTTTAGCACGAAGGATAATTTCGTGTAATTATCATAAAGTCTAAACCTTTACAGTTTTATTTAACATGTTAAAGTTTTGCGAATCACATCATACAAGCATATATCATTGATGTCTTAGCACACGACTCTTTTGATCTAAGTACATTCATAGCATGCATAAAGATTTTAAGGCGAACACTAACACAAGCATATATAATTTTATCTCATACATGTATAAATATATTGTAATTAACTAAAGTGAGGATTTAGAGAACATACATATCTACGGCGTCAAACCTTGTAAGATATTGGCTTCATAAGTAGCCACATGATATCTAGAATTGGTGCAGCCCAAGTCAAATCTCGGTAAACCACACACTACTCTCGCGTTCAACCTCATCATCATCGTACCAGTCAATACCCTCACAATCATCATGCTAACCTCTAAATTGGATAAAACTCTGATCATCCGTGTAAGTAATCTCCTTTAGATTGCCCAGAAGATTTGGCTAATCACCTTAAGCAAGATCCATATACGTACGTAGAAAATATACAAAAAAAAAACTAATTTGGTAGAGTTTCCGCACCTACAGAAAAAGAGAAGAGAAGTTAGACAGAGAAAGTAGAAGTGGAGAGTAAGGGAGGAAAAAATTATACTTGGAGACAAACTCCCTCACCCCTCAATTTTTTTTTTTTACCAACTTTTCCTATTTTTTCCAGCAAAAGAATTCTCAAGATGGTTTTCCTTAATTTTTAAGCCAAAAACACACACATAAACGATGGTATCAGGCGCTAATTTCTAGGTCATTTCTCCGACTCACAAAAAACATCAGTTTACAACAAAATCTCTGATTTCCAAAAGGATATAAAACCAATATCGATATAAGAAATTATCTGAATAAAATGGGAATATAAATAATTGAAATAATAGAAAATAGAAAATCCCACATGAATGCCCAAAGCAAGCGAGAGAAACAAAATGTATCAAATGGCAGAAATAGCCACACTAAGAGTAACAACTAGGCCAACAAGGCTCAGGGCTTCGTATTGGGTGATTAAAGCTCCTAACCACGCTAAACAAGGAAAAAGAAACTCCTGGCCAAAAAACAAAAAAGGTGGGAAAACTTCCCTAAAGAAGGAAAAATAAGGATATCAAAAAACAGAAAACGACATAGGCCAACAAAACTCCTAGAATACTTTATATAATCAAGAAATCGGAGATTTATACAAATAGACTCCCTCTTTAGTTGATTAAAGAATAAACGACTTGGAAACAAGCAAGCGGATGAATCTTTTTATACGCAAAATATGAGAATCGAGAAAATTTATCATGAAAGCCCCTTTCTATGGAATAAAATGACTTACAAAAAAAACTTCTAAAATTTTTATACGCAGAGGACCTTCTACGAAGCATAATATGAACATAAAACTTCCGATATGAATAAGAATACACACTATGTCTCTCTAAGCTTCTCCTAAATGAATAGTTGCTGTTGCAGAGAATAAAACTGATTAATGAATTTTATATTCCTAACCTGAGACAGACATCACTTAGGAATCTCTACAAACACATCACAAGTCCTCCCTTAATAAGGCACAATAAGATACACAAAGTCCCCCCTTTGCGATGCACTATAAGATCACAAATAAGCCCTCCCTCTGCGAGGCAAACACATCACAAGTTCTCCCTTAACGAGGCATAATAAGATGCATAAAGTCCTCCTTCAGCTAGGCACAATAAGAACACACACAAGCCCCCCCTCTGTGACGCAAACATATTACAAGTCCTCATTCAGTAAAGCACAATAAAATGCATAAAGTATTCCCTCGATGAGGCACGATAAGGTCACACACAAGCCCTCCCTCTATAAAGCAAACACATCTCAAGTTATCTCTTAGCGAGGCATGATAAAAAAACACGCACAATAAGATCACACACAAGCCCTTTTTACAGCCGATCATTTGATGAATAAGCCCATTTTGAAGCATAATAAGATCACACACAAGTCCTTTTCACAAGCAATCACAAGCCTTCATCCGAAGCACATACAGAAACTCTAAAGAGAAACCTTAGTGATGTATGAGACTTTATAGTTAAAACGGCAACATAACAAGATTATAAAATCAATTCATCCAAATTAGGGTTACCAGAACAAAGATTACAGGATGATGAGCATGATCATAACAACTGATTATCGAATGGATCAATCCAGCAATTTGGTCATATGGGTAATGATTATGGTTAACCAAGATCCGAAATCCTATGTTAACTATCTCATGGCAGCCAATCCACAAGATTTTTGCCCGTGGATATATTTCCTAAAAGTCGGAGCTTTAGATAACAATATAGAGTCTTCATGCATTCCTTAGAGTTTTTACAGGAACTACAAATCATTGTCTCTTCCAGGCGCCTCAATTCTTTACAAGCAAGGAACCTGAGTTGAGAGGAACTGTAAACACCCCAATTTGTGACCCCGCAAGAACCTTAAAACTCCCAAAGAGTTCGCATCAAGTTTCGGACTCACCAACACACAGGAGAACACTCTTGAAGGGTTTATAATACGAGAAACCATTTTACTATATGGGTTTATCCTACAACAAACCTACTTTGTAATACAACAAATCTATTTACCACAGACCAGCAACTCTCTAACACATCACTGTGTCAGAACCTATCAATCAAAACATTTTACCATACAATAAAATGCCTTACTATAGGGGTTTATTATACACCAAACCCTTCCAACAGTATAAATACCTTCAAACCCTATGGAATTAAGGACATAAATTTCCATCCACATTTTTCATATTTCTCTAATATTTTCAATTTTCAAAGTGTTACAAATGTTCATTTTTTATATCGTTTGATTTTCAAAGAATCTCGAAACTAGTCTCGACACCGGAAGTGTTTTATTCTTGAGTCGGATCACCAAAAATATCTAAAGAAAAAAAAATAAGTATTCACCAAAGGTTTCTCTGTCGCACTTTATTTTCTTTTTTATTACTATTACTATCATTGGGAAGGTAATCTACTAAACCCTATTTTTTAATAAATCATATAAATTGTATACGTGTTTAAATACTTGCAAATGTATATTTATATCTTTTATAATGTCCATTTTCTAGTTAGATAAACTGAATGTTAATTTACTAATAGTTTTCATTTTTGATAAATATCATTTCAAAACCTTGATAAAAATTATTTTGAAAACTAAAAGAAGTGAAAAGCTCTATTATTCGGATAAAACTAAGTTTTCAAAACCCGAATCGATAAGTCTTCACGTGGGAATAACATTCAAATATATTATGTCTTTCACATAATTGTTGTATATTTGATACACTCCCCTTAAGAGTATAATTACATATCAAATTAATTCTAATACCCGAATTTTTCTGAAGATTCTAAAATCAATCAAAAAAGAGATATTTAAAAGTAGTTATCTGAGGAAACTATACAAAATCATCTCTCATTTTCAAAATGGATAAAGATAGACTTTGTCACTAGTAAATCAAACTTTGGCAAAACAATCATGGTCCTGAAATACAGTGCTTTTACCCCTTCCCTCGATTTCCCAAAAATCAAGTTTCTAATAACATACTCCAGAAAGCAGTAAATAATCAGTAAAAGCATTCAATTTTTTTAACATAGAATAAACATATAAGACCATTGGAAGCCGAAAGAGCGGAGCGGGTGCGTAACACCTTCCCAATTGATAATATAATTCCCGAACCCTATGAATCCTGATTTTATAAACAAATGCATAAGAAAAAGTCTTATCTGTAACCTTCCCCCCTTTCATAAATCTTTTGTCAATTTTCTTCTAAAAGGTACTGACGACTCATAATTAACTCTCTTACATCTAGAGTATGATAGAGGGACACACAAAACGAATTATAACAATTTCAAAGTGAATGGACTATCATAACTTTCTCTGATATTTCAGGCCCCCAATTAAAAATTGAGAGAGAAAGCCGCATTCACGGATTCTTACAATAATATACGGGTATTTCACAAACTTCTTCTTGTCAATTTGCAAAAAAAAGAATTTATATAACAAGATATTAGTTTAAGGCAACTGATAGGTCATTCAATTATTAATTATAATTATATATTTACCAAGGAAAATGTTAGTCTCACTTAAAACGCGTATGAAAGTGTCTTCGTCCTTGATGTGGCCTACGTAATAAATGAGGCTCAAATATTTTCGGTGTTTTTTCTTTCTTTCTTTCTCTTCCCCCCCCCCCCCCCCCACCCCACACGCACACACACCTCCTCTCAATACCACCTCAGTTTCTATAATATTTATGTATAATCTGTTAAGTATATTTGCACAAATTATTTATTAAACCGGTGAACTAGTATAAGTGGTAAGACAACAGTCTTAGCTCTTGTACGTTCGAGCTTTTTTTCATTTTCTCTTCTACGATTTAAACTAGCAATTTATTTGAATGTATTACTTATATTATAAAATGTACATATATATATATATAGTTCTCTCTTTATACTTCTACAAAAATGTCTAAAACATATCAGAATTAACTTGTAATTTGCAATTAGCAATTTTCCGTTGTAAACTTGTAATCCATCCTAACATAGAATTGACTTAAATTGCCAAGTTGGTGCGCGTGTCAATTTTTTTTTCTAGTATCCCTGGTAGTGACAAAAACAAGTACTTAGTAGATGGACCACAGAGCCGCCTAAGATAGAAAACCAAACACGCCCTTAGGTGGTAGCTCTGTCAAATTACCTTTTTTCTCGGAAAAAAAAGAAAAAGGTGCTAAATAATAAATGCATTAATAATAAGGTGATAAATATAAGTAATAATAAATTTAAGGATAAATGTATCTTGGATCATATCGGACCGATATATATCCATTTTCAATTTGTTAATCTAAGGCTAACGGGTTCGGATCGAATTTAGATATACGGATCAAAAATCTCAATCCTTATTCAACAAAATGGACTACATTTGGGTATAAATCCAATTCATTAATAGGCCTACTAATATATAAAGGGGGTGGAAAGGTCGTATTTCTAGTAAAATGTTTTCTCTTAGGCTTGTTTGATAAAAATAAAAAATAAAAAAAAATGGGATATGAAACTTTTCACACAAGTCAATTATTTTTTTTGTCATTTTCTATATTATTATCAAATTAACATAGCCTTGGTTTCTAATTATGGTGTCAAATATTTTTTTATTGTGCTAATTCTTAGACTAAATTAAAATAGGACAATGTGTATGCTAATTCGTCAAATGGATGTAAATATTATCCGAATCTAAGTAATTCATATATATAATAATTAAGAACAATTGAGCTCCAAATATATATGAATAAAGATTTATTTTCATTTAAGAAATGATACAAACTAAGTATTATTATTTTCAAAATAATTATACATTTGTCAGAGTGTAGTATTGTTTTGAAAAGTTATACTGTATAATTATAATTTATATATATTTTTTATATAAGTAATGACAGATTCACGTAGATTTTGATGAAAGGGATAAAAAAAGGAGATTGAACAGTGACGCCTTGTATAAATTATCAAAATTTTAAAATCTGGAAAAAAATTCTAAATTTTAATTCATACATTATTTTAACAATAACTATAATTACTTTAAAAATAACATTCGTGTTATCCACTTTGTTTAGACCTTAAGCCTCGTTTGGTTCACGGAAGGAAAATCAATTCCTTTATCTTTCCCATAGAGGTGGGAAAATAAATTTTCTGTCAAATTTTCTTTCTTGTATTTGGTAAAGTATGGAAAGAATTTAGGTAATAGTATTCTTATCTAAAATTTTTATAATAAATACTTGAAAATCACATAGAAAAATTAATCTCATATGTTTTGAAATGAATGATTTTATTCTCTATTTTTTCTTATTTCAAAATAATATTTTCGGAATTTATAATTATTAAATAAAAAAATAATTTTTTTTTTTTTAATATTAAAATTGATGAATCAAACAAGACTTTAATGTAATTAAAAGAAAATTCCATCAGAGCCGTGTGATGGCGATGTGTAATGATTACCATGATCGCAAGTGGAGTTTCGGTACCATCAAGATCTTGCCGCGTGTTCCTTGAAGTCAACACGATTTGGTTAGTGGAAATAAGCAATGGTCCACAAAGCTAACTAAAAATTATCAAAATAACCTTTATTATCTTAACAAGTTTTAATTTTTCATTTATTTACATGTAATTTTTTGCGCGTAATTTGGGTACACAACTATTTTATTTTTTTTAAGGAAATGAAAAGGCTACAACTGGTTCAATAATACTCTTTCCACCTCTGCCAAGCTAAAAAGTTTAAAAGTTGTTATTTATGTATATAAATTACTAAGTTTCTTGATAAAAATAAATATATATATATATATAATTAAAAAATAAGTTTAGTTATATGATGAGATTACCTCTTATTTTTTGTCTTCTTCCATAAAAACAATTTGATTAGGTAGTGGTGAAGTTTTTTTTGCATAACGTATATGATGATGGGGAACATATGCTAAAAAAGTAATTATGAGATGGAGATGGAGATGGAGAGAACCTCATCACATCCCTATATTTATTTTTCAACTGCTCACCCAAATTAATTATATTTCTTATTATTTAACATGTTACCAAAAAAGAGCCTCTTTACATCATAGTTTAAATTGCCAAAAGAAAATCTTGAGAAAATTTCAAATTAGGTTATTTCTGACTTTATAATACAGTAAATTAATAAGAGTATTTAGGTTGTATGATTTCATATATATTGTTATAATCATGTGGGGTTTTTTTTTTCATGGCAAAGAAAGTGGTGAGTTTAATGAATTTTGTGATTTAATGTATTTGTTATTATGTATTTATTAGAGACACTCCTCTATATATGTTTTATTTTTCCCTCCAAAATTTCATTGTACTTCAAAAAAATAAAATAAAAAATTGCCTTTACCCAAGTCTTTGGCAATTTTCATTTATCAACCATCTATGGAATTTAAACTTAAGAAAAGATTTCCTAGGCTGATATTGAGAATTTAAAATAGAATATATAATAAAAATCTTATCGAAATAACAATCACATGAGAGGAGATTTAAAATAATAAATTTTCATTTATTTCAAAATGTACCATGCTAGCTAATATCTATCTTACGCAAAATATAGATACTGCCAATGACATGAATGATTCACTAATTATAATTACGTCTAGTGCTACAAGCATGAATATTTTTTTTTTTTTTAATTTGCTAATATAGATATGTCTATATCTTTATATATTTCAAATATGAAACATCATTATCTACAGAAAATAGACACAGAGAAAAGCTAGCGACTCCCTACACAATAAAACACCATCCAATGCATTCTTCTTCTTCCTCCTTTTCTAATGTAATAGTAGACATGCTACTTTTAATGTCTCTCATAGGCATCTTTAAACCTGGATTTGGAGGTAATTTTTATCAAGATTTTGACATCATTTGGGGCGATGACCATGCTAAGATCCTCAATAACGCCGAGCTTCTTACGCTTTCTCTCGACAAAGCTTCTGGATCTGGTATCCAGTCGAAGAACGAATATCTATTTGGGAAAATTGATATGCAGCTCAAGCTTGTACCTGGAAACTCTGCTGGTACTGTTACTACTTACTATGTAAGTCCTCCATATTCATTTGTTATTTGCTTTAAGGTGATGTTAAATGGTTTACACGGAGAATAACTGATTACCCTAGGGTGTGTTTTGTTGCACTTAATTCATCTACATGGAATATGTCCCAATTTCCCTTCTTTTTTTTTTATGGAGAATTTTCCAGTGAATCAAATTTTACACTACGACTTGTTTTCACTTGTTTTTTTTCCTTTCTCATGTAATCCAAAATTTTCAACCTAAAATAATTCTAAAGCACATAATTCTTATATATATAAACAAACTCAAAGCAAAAATTAATGTTACACACACTTGCCGGTTATTCATATCATATGAATCGGTAGGTTGTACTCTCTCAGAATATATATACATGCAACTCATTATGTAATGAAAGTAGTAAAAATATTATCATTTTCATTTATTTTTTTAAGTGGTATTTCTTATTTTTGATTGATATATACTAAACTTGTATTATATTGAATTTTATAGTTAACTTCCGAAGGGACAGATCATGATGAGATAGACCTCGAATTCTTGGGAAATCTAAGTGGAGATCCTTACATTCTTCATACTAATGTTTACACTCAAGGCAAAGGAGAGAAAGAACAACAATTCTACCTTTGGTTTGACCCCACTGCTGATTTTCACACCTATACTATCATTTGGAATCCTCATACCATCATGTAAGTATTCCTTTTTATACAAACGAACCAACAGTCTATACAAAAAGTGTGTACATACAGCAGTTAAGAAAGGCTAGTATTTTTTTTAGGAAAAGCGTTCACTAATATAATTGTTATACTTATAGAAATAAAGGGGGGAAATGAACCAAATTAAGCCTTCCAAAGAGTAAAATTTGATTCAGTTTTTTGCCTTCCAAAAAACAAAATTAGAATCAATTTTTCTTCTGTTTGAGCCCACAATTTATTTAGTCTCTTGTTTTGATCGAATTGTTAGGTTTAAGTCCACTATAGTATGGCGTACATTCCACGTTTATTTTGTGGTTAAGCAATTCCAATTTTCTCAACATCTAAATGACAAAAAGAGACAAATTCACTTAAATTGCCTCAAAAGTTGAAAATTAGGCATCTGTCAAGTTATGACTGCAGGGAATTTCAGCTAATCTATAAAAATTCAATTCTACCGATCAATTAGATTCTTGGATGAGAGGAATATCTAGAGAAAAATCATCTTACCACACGGCATGGCCCCTGAATTGTTACAAAATAGATGAAATTTTCCCCTTCAAATATGTTTTTCATCGTACTTTCCCCTCGGTCTTTAATTTTGTGCAACAATTTTGTGATGTTCCAGCTTCTATGTTGATGGTACACCAATTCGCGTATTCAATAACTTGCAGTCGTACAACGTTCCGTATCCAAAAGATAGGCCGATGAGGGTGCGTGCTAGTTTGTGGGATGCAGATGATTGGGCAACAAGAGGCGGTCGTGTCAAGACAGACTGGACTAAAGCTCCTTTTGTTGCCTCCTTCTGTAACTACAATGCCGATGCTTGTATTTGGTTATCGGGAAAATCTTCTTGCTCTTCAAACTCGAACTCCTCGAATTCATGGTTTTCACAAGATTTGGACTCGACAGGACGGGAGAGGTTGAAATGGGTACAAAAGAAGTACATGATTTACAATTATTGCACAGATGTAAAGCGTTACCCACAAGGCCTTCCTCCCGAATGTGTTGCTAGTAAAAAAACATAGATAAAATACAACTAATTAAATACATATGTACTTGTTTTTTTTAATGTAATTAACTGAGTTGTTTTCTCGTTCTATTTCCTGTTTGTTCGAATACTAGACGACAAACATCTTCATATATATAGAATGGGACATAAATTATATCATATATGACTAGCAAATTTTTAGGGCTCGACAAAAATATACATGTTCCGTCAATGGCTTTGTAGCACCGTTCTACCTATTATACGAATTATCTCCGCTAATTTTTATGTTAAAAACCATTTATTAAGCTCTCGAAATATATGATCCTGGGGGAACAGTAGCCCATATCCAAAATGTCAGCATCGAAAGCCTGGGTCTACCAAAAATTCAATTAAAAGGAGGCCCCTATTTGGCCCATGGACCCTTAAACTGGACCATTTTATAAGGCCCAACAAAATTCACAATATACAGAAATTGAAATTATTTTGTAAAAACCAATTCTAGCGCTAATATTTTATTATACAAAGTCGTAGACTCGCAGGCACGATCGAACAAGTAGTAACTGTAGATTAATTTGGCATAAATCCCTTAAGCTCCAAATAAAATAATACCAATGTGAAATTTTAATTAATTCAATAATTCTAATAAACATAAATATCTAATAAAAAATTGACATATCAAATATAATCATCATGTGTTAGTTAAAAAAATTATTATAACCAATAAGCAATTGAAACATTGATATGTTAATTTTTTATGTTAAATATTTATATTCATGTACAAATACTCGAGAAAAAAAAAATTGAATTAAAAAATAACAATAATTAGTTTACCTCTTCTAGTATACCATTCTTTGCAAGTAGTTTTCCAGGTTTTCATGCGGGTCAAGTTGCTCCAAGTGGTTTCTTACTAGCCGGGTTTGGGCCCAATTCATGTCCTCAAGGTGGGCTCAACATGGGTGGAATTTCTTATCAAATGCTTGGAGATTCTTTAACTCCAATGCCTCAACTTCTCAAGGCAAAGCTATTCTTCACTTTTATAGTTGAAGAAATTTTAGGACATCCGTTGTGAACTCCATTAACTGATATTTTATTGGCAAATTTATTTGACTAAATTCGATGTAAGCAATAGATGTGAAAGATATATATTAGAAATAATGAGTTATAAGGCATCGCTCCGTAATATTTTATAATACTAACGACGAATTCATATTTAATAAAGAGAAGTAGTACTAATTTTATAATTTGGTTTTGTTATAAGGACACTTTTCTTAATATTAATTTATTTTAAGAAAAATGATAAATGTTGATGTACAAAAATACCCCAATATAAACACTCTTAACCCCTCCTCCCCTACCTAAACTTCCAATACCTCATTTTTCTCTCTCTTTAGATTCCATTCAAATACTCCCCTCTGTTTCACCAACGACCTCACCTCCTCCACCACCACCACCATTTGATTCGTCGATCGTATCGCCGGGAAGAGCGCCGTTCACATCATCTTCTTCTTCTTTTTTCTGTAAAGTCAATTATAAAACATATATAACTTTTGATTGAACCGTCAGATTTAAATGATTTTCGGATATGTTATTCAGAAGACAAAGTTCCTATATTTGTGCCAAAATTAAGATGATCAAAGGTCTTTTTGCTATCGAAATCGACCAATTTCGACAGCCCAATGGGATTTTGAAAAAAAAAATCTAATCGTTCCTCTTTCGGTTTTTTTTTACGAACCCTACGTCGACCATATATATATAAATACATATATATAAATAGAGTGGATGTTGATCTCATTAATTTTGTTAGGTACTAAAATCATTTTAGCACCTTCTGATTATTGTCCAAGTGGTGCTACCTTTTGGTTGTTGTCCAAGTAGTGCTAAATGCATTTATCACCTTCGGGTTGTAGTGCTAAATGCATTTAGCACTTTCTGGTTGTTGTTCAGAAGAAGCTAAATGCATTTAGCACCTTCTGGTTGGTATCGAGAAGGTGTTAAATGCATTTACCACCTTCTAATTGCTGTTAGTGTCATAATGAAACGTGAGATGTTATAAGGAAGAGGTATTATTGTTTTTTTTGTACAGTGTCTTTAATTTATAAGGCTAATTTTTAAGTATCCTTTATAATTATGTTATTATTAGAATGAGCCATTATACCTAATTGTCCCTATACATTATTCGTTGTAAAAGTCTAATACAAATGCCAGTCAGTTGATTTTTACACATAATTTAAACCAAAAGTTTTATTTAAATAAATTAGTGATCAATATAGTTGTGATAATACTGAATAGAAAGGAACTATATACTTTTATGTTTATTCGCATGCAATAGAACATATTTCACAGTATAGGAAAAATTGTAATCTTTGACCATTCATTAGCTTATTAAAAAAATTAGTGTTTCTTTTAAAACTACAAAAACTATAAATTCCAATACCAAGAAGATCACCATATCTATATTTTATAAGAATAAAATATTAAATAATGCTCGTCACACAACAAGATTACCCGAATTATGCATATTGATGCATGAATGTTGAATTAGTGCAAAAATCTAAATGATTTCAATTACTCCAACATAGATTCCAGTTTTTATAGTACAATCAAATATACGGTCAAACGTATTTTGTGTACTACTTAATTTTATGCAGGATTGGAGTCAGGATTTTAGGTTTGGGGATGAGAATAAAAATGAATTGACGGCAAGAAATAATTATCACAAAAATTATTCAAATTAAATTTTACCATCAAATAATAAAACAAGTTAACGCAAAAATATAACATATATAATATGTCAATATACACAATTACAAAAAATACATATATATATACATATGATCATCTACGTGAACAAGTTATATTGAACACATTGGCTTACAAAAAATAATAACTACAATTACCCTCTTGCAATTATCTATTAAACTTAAGCATTTGAAGTTGTACTCGCCTTTCTTTCATGATATAAAATTCATCTATAATATTATTAATATCGAAATCACGAGTAATATCTTTCTCAATATATGTGATCAAATAGTTTGTTAAAAAATCATCTTTTATCTTATTATGAATTGTGGTCTTAACAATTTTCATAACTAAAAATGTACGTTCAGATGTAACTGTTGTAACCGACAACATCAAAACAAGGTGAATTAACCTATCGATGTAACTTGCCACAACTCTGAAATTGTTGATAAATTAGGAAACTCTGGATGGATCAAAATATCAAGCTTATAATTTTCTAATTTAAATTTCAAGTGTACTTTTTCTTACTCAGTGAAATCCGCAAGATAAAATTTATAAGCAAGATTGCAAATATTATCTATTTATAAGTAAGATTGTAAATTTTGATGTATAAAAGGATATACAATTTTTATTTATTTTGTTTCAAAAATGTAAATCATATATATTAGTCCGGGTGTTTAACTTTTTTAAAAAATAAATAATTGAGGGGGACATACTTAATCTTTTCAAAATAATTTGGGGGAACGAGCTTTTATATTTTTTTTATAAATACAAAGTTACTACTATATCTAATCTATTTTTAAAAAAAAAATTGGGGTGGCGACCGCCCTTCTCGCCCCCTAGATCCATCATTGGTTTTATGCGTACTTCTTTTGTATGTAGAATTCCTTAAATCCTCGATTTAATTTTCACAAGTACTATGATTTCTTCTTGAATTTCTTTTTCTAATTTCAGGCGGGCAACATGGGGGAAGAGGAACGCTTGCTTTAAGTGGATAATGCTCAACAAATTCTAAAGGGTTGACATTAATTAACTCCAGTTCCAGAGATGCAAACGCGGTCTTAAACGATCCAAACGCTAAAAATAATCCGAATTCATTGAGGCATTTTCTTCTTACTGAGAACTCAGAAAGAGAAAACAATAATAATACTGGTTACAATAGTTGCAGTTCTTCATATCACCTTAGCATTACGCAATTAATTTAATAATAAAAGCATGTATTAATAACTTTTTTTTTAGAGAATTACACCATACAATTAATAAAGAACATTCTCATCAAAGTCCCTCTTTTTTTTATTATAATTAATATACTTAACGTATGCTCTTAGAGTATTTATATTAATATATTTCATTTTTATATACATATACATAATTCAGTTTGGTTCGATTCAGTTTAGTTTTAGACTAGCTAGCCCCGAACCAAACTATTCGGTTTTGTTTCGGTTTTCTAGTTTTTGGTTTCGTTTTTTTTCAATTCAAGGTTTTAAAGATTGATTTAGTTTGCTCGGTCGATTTTCGGATTAGCCTTAACACTTTTAGTAGAGGCTAACTGGCTACCAAAAATAAGAATTTATCTCACATCTTTTAAATGAGGTGAACTAATGTGTTATATATGTGTGGTCAAAAGTCCTTCCAACTGAGAGCTATTTTATTGATAAAAGTAAAACAGTGTGAAATTGAGTTCGAAAGGGCAATATTTTATTTGAGCCGGATTGAAATGTGACAATATATCATGTCTGCTTGCGTCTCTTCTTAGGAATTTTAAATGAATATAAATATAAATTTTTTTGAATAGCTAAAAATCAATTTTTTGGCCAAAACTCGATTCACTGATTTGTAATTTCAATGAAACGCAAATATATATTCAATCACAGTTTGGTTATAAATAATAAAAAAATTGGTTATTGTTTCAATGTAACTAACCCTTTTCATGTGGAAATGTGATTGGCAATCAAACTTATTACTTGTCCTAAAAGTAAATTATGGTGAACACGAGTCTCCATTTTCAACTTTATTACTTGTCCTAATATTAACTTATGGTGAACATGGGTCTCCATTTCCTCTTTATATATTGGTATTGTGTAAATACTCGATGGAGATTCGAGATATGAGTTTGTAAGGACAATATCAATGTAAAACTCTGCGTTTGATCGTCACTGAGCTTGTGTTTAAATCTTGTAATATTTTTCACAATTTGACATAATCACTGTAAAACTCTATATAATTTTTCATTTTTGTGCGTGTGCACACCAAAGAGCAAAGAAAGCTACATATTATTTAATAAAGACAAAACATTAGAAAATTTTCTAGCATCTTGGTGGTTACTTGCACCCGAAGTAGTCAAATTATACAATATAAAAATAGAGAAATTATATTAATAAGCTACAAGAATCCCAAATGGGTTACATTGCTATTACAATCTTATGTTTACAATACAAAACTAACTAATATATGCTACTACGAAGGAAAGGAAAAATCATGATAGTCGGTGGAAAAGAATAAATATAAAAGATTAAAGAAGGAATCCAATGGTAGAGTCCAAAGGTAATATTTAAGGTATCCTAATAGTATTCTAAGTATTCTAACCCCCCCCCCCCCCCCCTCAAACTGATATGTAAAAACTAACTTGAGTTTGAAAAGAAATAATGGAAAGATAAAGAAGAATCAGCTACCCAAACAGCTATTGAGAGGCTAAATGGTATGCTATTAAATGATAGACGTGGAGGTGGAGGGGTGCAAAAAAGGTTAAAAATTTTGACGATCATCAGTACCAAAATTCAAGATAGCACTGAGGTCAAAAGAAGAATAATCAAAAGAATTATATCCTAAAACTGTCTAGTTAGGATTCGATGATCCGGCAACCTCCGCAACAGAACCCACTTAAGAAGATCCCACTGATAATCCTTCCAAAAGGGCTTGGTAATTTGACATATTCGGATATGTCGGAAAAGCCCTGTGTTCTGAAAGATTCATGGTAGTCGGAAGGATATTAGATGCAACATTTTATGTCGACATGAAGAGCCGGAATAAGCTTTTAGAGTAAGGATATCCCAACAGATCTCCATTGTTCGGAAGAACCCCAGGTTGTGGAAGATTCACGGTAGTCGGAACAACCTCAGGTGCAATATTATCTGCTGACGATAGGAATCTTGAGGAACTTCCAATATGAGCTAAGAAAAGGGATAGGTTAGCACTAGAATACCCTCCTCCTAATCGAGTTTCTAACGTTGTTACCCGTGATTGTAAAGCTTCTAATTTCTGTTGAAGAGAAATTATGAGAGTAGTAGAGCCACCAATAGGATTATTGACTCTCGCCCGAGCTTCAAAAAGAAACGACGTGAGAGTTTCAAGATATTTGTAGTCGGGAACATGTTGCAAAATACTTACAACATTCTTTACCCCAAAAACAGAAAAGATTGTGAAATAATCTTGACAATTAATCACACGTGAAAAAAATTTAGCCAATTTACAAAATGAAGGACAAGATCTACAGAAATAAGAGCAAGCAGCATATGGAGTACCTCTAGAGCGAACAGTGTTTGACATATTTTTGATGAGGAGACCGGGATTTTCAGAGTGCTGAAGAGGAAAAAGGGATACTAAGGCTACTAGTCCAGGACAGAGGGTATTTTCTTTTGATGAAGAGACTGGAATTTTTAGAGTGGTGAGCTCCGATGAGAGAGATTGGGCTGGAGACTCATAACCCTGGACGGATTTTGAATTCTGAAAAACTTTGAAGATTTCGAAACCGAAAACTTTTCGAGGATTTCAAAATCAGAAACTTTCAAAGAAACTGACTTCAGGCTATATTTGGACTTGACAGGACTTCAAGTAGAAATGCCACGCGTGAGCGCGCGTGGCTGATTTTGGATAAACTTTATGGGTTAAAACACAAGTCACAAAAACTTTAGGGAATTAAATTGAGAATAACCGAATCTTTTGAAACTTTCTGGACTAAAACCCAATAATCGAAACTTTTGAACGGTGAACCCGCAAAGGCCGTTTCTTTGAACGGTGAACCCGCGATGGCCATTTCTGTGAACAAAAAAATTTTAGGGCTAAACTGCAAATATCAAAAACCTTTTGAAACCTTTCTGGACTAAAATGTGAGACCAGAAACTTTATGGGGTCAAACAGAAAGACACCAAAACTTCTGGGAACCCAACAGAAAACTTTTGAAACTCTCTTCTTCTTTTTTTCTTTTTTTCTCGGTGCTCTTCCGGCTGTAGCAACACACATAATTAAAGCTGACTCTTACTTTTTCTTTAAACCAGCAAAATACCAACCCATTTTTGATTGTTTTTTTACTCTCACCCAGTGACTTGTGTATGTCTCTGTGTGTGTGAGAGAGAGTGAGAGACTAAGAGCAAAGATTTTCATGAATTGGAGACGAGATCGAAAAGTTTGCATTGGGATACATACACGTCCTCTTTTGCTAGTTGCTTCAACCCTGAAAAGTATGGGTGCGCGAGAAATGCTCCTTTGATCTTTACGTCATTGTTTATGGGCTCTGTTCCGGCTCGTAGGGCTTTGTTGTGCACAATATTAGCACCTGCGCTATCACCACCAATGTAAACACGGCTAAAATCCCCAAAATCAACAATCCAAGGCTCTAGCTCCAAATTTCGATTAATAACAGAGTGTGAAGCCACCAATTGTAGAGCATTCCAGCAATCCTCATAAGCTGCCGGCAGAACATCCTCCAGCACCCTCTTATACTTTACCAAGGTAGAGTCTAGCTGAATAATTTTCTTCTGGCAAACAAACATTTTCTGTTTGTTTCCTGAGAATTACAAAGAGAAACTATAAAAATCCATCGCTTGAGGCTAAAAGCTTTCGATTCTGATCGAACTCGAGAGTGAACAAATTTAGCTTCGTTAGGGATCGAAGCAACCTTTCACCGTTCGGTATGAGAGTACTGTTCTTTACCTATTAGGCCAGTTCTCGAGCTTATTCTTGCGTGATTGAGTCCGACTCAAATCAGGATGAGGCGTTGGAGAGTGTGGTTAGGTAGTTGGGTCTTGGGGTGATGGGGGCACGAAGGGAGAGCCCAAGAGACGTTCGACTGTGCCGTTTTTGTAGATGCGGATTGCTCGAAGGATTTCGGTGATGGGGGACAGTTTTGAGGATACTGATGATCGAATATATATAAATACATATATGTATATATGTGTGTGTGTGTGTGTGATTTGGTGGTAGCAATGATCGGCGGCTACTCGTGCCGGATCAAGAAGCCACTCGATGGTTGACTGGGCAGGCGACAAAAGGCCGCCGCGGGAAAAGGTCGAACCCAAAAATTTTAGGTGAGAAAATCAAATTGCTCTGATACCAAGTCAATTATACAACATGAAAATAAAGAAATTATATTAATGAGCTACAAAAATCCCAAATGGATTACATTGCTATTACAATCTTATGTTTACAATACAAAACTAACTAATATATACTACTACAAAGGAAAGAAAAAATCATGATAGTTGGTGGAAAAGAATAAATATAAAGGATTAAAGAAGGGATTCAAGAAGAAAGAATCCAATGGTAGAATGGGATCCAAAAAGAAGAAATCCAATGGTAGAATCTAAAGGTAGTATTTAAGATATCCTAATAATATTCAAAGTATTCTAACAGAAGTATCTATATACGATCGACGCCTCTTTTAGAAGACAAAAATTTGGAGCGTCGAAGGAAAAAAAAAGGTATAATTAATTTCACTTCCCATTTATCTCACCACATATTTCATATATGGCACTAGCTACTAACCCCAACCACATTGAGTTTATCTCACAGACTTATCCAACGAAAAAAAAAAAGGGTGTTGCCAGCTATTTATAGTTTTTCAGTTCTTTTTTTTTTTTTTTTGGTACACACAGGAAAAGAAAACCAAAACAACAGGGAAGCAAAACTAAGAACCCCTTGGGAAGCTAACTCCCATGCTATCAGCCTCTAGCAGCCCTTTAACCACTGACGGAACATGATGGAAGACCTCTAGTTTCTCCATTTGATTAACACCAAGCTTGGCCATCGCATCAGCACATCTATTGCCCTCCCGAAGAGTGTGGTTGACAGAGAGCTTGAGTTCGGTGATAATGCTTTTGCAGTCTTGTATTAACACTTTAAAAGGATGGTTTTCTTCATTCTCTCCCTTCAGAAGATCCATGACATTGGAAGAGTCAACCTCAACAATCGCAGAGTGCCACTGCTTCCTCTTAATCAGCACCATTGCTTCACGCACAGCCCATAGTTCTGCTTTAAGGATAGTAGCTCTTCCAATGAAGCCTGCAAAGCCCTCGAGCCAATTCCCTTGATCATCCCGTGCTATCCCACCAAAGCCAGCAGGACCTGGGTTGCCAAGACAGCTCCCATCTGTATTCACCTTCACTTTCCCTGCAGGAGGGAATTTCCAATTAATTAACATGCTCTGATTGTTCTTGGGGGGTTTCCAACATTGCTTGAAAGCATGGGTAATGCTCCAAGCAAAGTTTTTACTCTCCCTTAAGATATCTTCCTTGGTTATCATTTTATCATCAAATTCTAATTTGTTTCTAGCCTTCCACGTGCTCCATAATATAGAAATAAAAGGAACATTAGCACTGGGTTTATTGTTCTCAGGACTCATGCTTTTGACATTAATATCCAACCAAGCTTTGAAGTCTATATTAGCTAAGTTGTTGATCATCAAGCTAGAAGGGTATGACCGCCAGACTTCAGTAACTCTAGGGCAGTATCTAAAAATATGATCATTGTTTTCAAGAGCCCCACAGAGCTTGCAAGTCCCCGTGGTGTTCATACCCCTAGTCAATCTTTGATGGTTAGACAGGTTTTTACCATGTCGAATCGTCCAGAGGAAGAAAATCAGTTTTCTAGGAATGCGCAGTTTCCATAACCCGTTCCAATTTTCTTCCTCCAAACCATCCTCCTCGATGATAGCTTCATAGCAAGACTTAACAGAGAACTTACCTGAACTTACCTTACTCCATGATGGAGTATCCTCGTGCGGAGTGCATTGGGGTAGAGGCGTATTAAAAATATCAGTTTTGCAAAAGGTGGGAATAGCATGATTAATAGTATTCGTGTTCCACTCCATAGTAGGATCAATTAAATCGCTCACCCTCCTAGAGTTCATATTGTTATCATTCAGGGTAATTAAATTAGAGATTTTGTAATCTCCACACCATTTATCGTCCCAGATAGAGATGAGCGTACCATCACCCACCACCCATTTGGTGTTATCCGAAATGATATCTTTACACTTGAGGATGTCTCTCCAGACATGAGAAGAATTACTTTTGGTTTTCCAGTCCCGTGTATGATACCCACACCCATACTTATTCCTGATCACATCCACCCAAAGGCTGCAGTCATTTTTCAATAATTTCCACCCTAACTTAGAGATCGTGGCCTTGTTCATCGCCACAGCAGATCTAATACCCAGACCACCTCTGTTTTTGTGCCTGCACACCGTATTCCAATTCACAAGGTGCGTTTTCTTGACAATGACAGTGTCTCCCCACAGAAAATTTCTCCCAATCCTATCAATAGAGTTACAAACAGAAATAGGGAGAAGAGACGTTTGCATGACATACGAGGGCATCGTATTAAGCACAGATTGGACAAGAGTGTGCCTCCCCGCTAAAGATAATAATTTAGACTTCCACCCACTTAGCTTTTTCTTCATTTTTTCAACAATATACTTATAGTCATTCATGCTCTTCCTCCCATGTATAAGAGGGGTACCAAGATAAGTACCTAAGTTATCCGTCATAGACATACCACTTTGGAAGCTCAGAGCCAGTTTTTCCCTTCTGGAGGTATTAGTAGAAAAGAAAATCTTAGACTTAGAGAAATTTATCATTTGACCCGACTTCTTACAAAACTCATCTAACACATCAAGAACAGCAGTGCAATTTTTTCTATCGGCTTTAGCAAATAGGATAAGATCATCAGCAAAGAAGAGGTGTGAGATAATCGGGCCACTGGGCGAGGCTTTGATTCCTTCCCAGGAACCGCTTTCAACTTTTTCAAGAATGAGACCTGAAAGATATTCCATACATATAACAAAAAGGTAGGGGGAGAGGGGGTCCCCTTGTCTTAAACCTCTTTTTCTAGAAATGTTCGGGAGAGGATTGCCGTTCCATAAAATTCCCGTATTACCCCCCATCACACAGTTCATGATCAGGTTGATCCATTTCGTATTGAGGTTGAAGTTAGTGAGGGCTTTCCGAAGAAACTCCCAGCTAACCTTATCATAAGCTTTTTCAAGGTCAATTTTGAATATCATACCTTTTCTCTTCCCTTTAAGTTTTTCAAGAGAGTGAATGATTTCCTGCGTGATGATAATATTATCCGTCGTTTGACGACCAGGGAGGAAACTAGATTGGAACGGCCCAATAAGGTTTCCTAAAAGAGGACGGATTCTATTAACAAGCACTTTGGTGAGAATTTTATAAGAAACGTTACAAAGAGTAATCGGTCTAAATTGATTAATGGTTTCCGGATTCTCAACTTTAGGAATAAGAGTTATGAAGCAGTTATTAAGACTTCCGGGGACCATCTCCTTATCGAAACAGTTTTTAATCAACTTACACACCGAAGGACCCACTGTCCTCCAGTATTGTTGGTAGAACAAAGGCTGGATACCATCAGGTCCCGGGGCTTTCAGGGCCCCCATACCATCAACAGCATGTTTAATCTCCCAATCCGAAATAAAATAGTTCAAACGACAATTATCAGTGTTGGTCAGTTTGCCCACAGCAGGGCTATGCGACCAATCCACATCCACAATATTATGAACATCAAACAGGTCATTGAAATACTGGTTAATGTGGTTCTGAAGAGTGATAGGGTCTTCAGACCAATCATTGTTAACTTTCAGCCTGTCAATCTTATTCCTTCTTCGTCTGATAACAGTGGAGAGGTGGAAAAATTTCGTGTTACTATCGCCTTGCGTAAGCCATTGGACACGAGATTTTTGTAACCAGAAGAGTTCCTCATGCTTAAGGATATCATGCCAATCTTTAAGTAACTTTTTCTCAAGAGTGTCAAGGTTAATAGAAAAGTTCGTTTCTTGGGCAATTTGAATACCCTCCAAACGAGATTTAATTCTTCTCTTATTTTGAAAAATGTTACCATAAATTTCTTTACTCCAAATTTTAGCTCTGGTCGTAAAAGTATTAATATTGCATTGAAGATCTTCATTAATATTCCACGTGTTATCAACGAGGGAATCAAACTCAGGATGATGCAACCAACCAGCTAAGAGTCTAAAAGGTTTATTAAAAACACGAAAAGGGTTCATACCTTCGAGGGCTATTAGCACCGGGCAGTGATCGGAGTGCGTGCGCGGGAGGTTTCTGACACAGGCATTTGGAAAGGTGAGACGCCATTCTGGGTTAGCCATCGCACGGTCCAGCCTAACCATCGTCTTAGCCAAACCCTTCCTCCCATTCGTCCAGGTTAATTTAGGTCCCGTACACCCAAGGTCCGTCATCTCACACTCTTGCATATATTCCACAAACCTCATAGTGTTGTTATTGCTGCTTTGCGAGCTGTAACTTTGCTTTTCTGAGGCATCAGCATGGTCATTAAAGTCGCCCGCCAGAAGCCACGGTTTGGTATTATTCTTGTGCATACCCATAATACCATCCCAAAAGTTGTTGTACCTGCTCCTTGGGAGAGGGCTGGCATAGACAGCTGAAAGAAGCCATTGTTCGTAGTTATTCCTGGTGACAATAAGATGTATCACCTGAGTTGTCATTTGGAAAGTTTTAATAGACACCACGTCTGGGTTCCATAGGACCCAGATCCCACCCACACGTCCTAGCGGATCCACGTGCGCGTTTTCAGTAAGATCAAACTGGTTAAAATAACCATTCATGCTTTCGAATGTGACCTTAGTTTCGAGGAGAATAAGCACTTCCGGTCTGTGTTCATTCATCAAATCTCTCATGTTGTTCTTAAAAACAGTATTGCCGGCTCCGCGACAGTTCCAGAATAAGATCTTCATAGATAACAAATCAGGGAGGTCAGGAAAAATATCACTATTGTTCCATCCCATCAGATTCCTTATTCTCTGCTGGGACTCGATCGTCGACGTAATCGCCGCCGTCTGGGTAGAATGCATCCATACATTGTTCATCTGATACCTCTGTGGGTCTATGCCCACTCTCACCTGATTTACCTTCCAAATCACTTTGAGTAGTATTAGATTCTCCGTTTGTGCTTCCATGAAGAACCACACTGCATTGTTCTCTAGTGTTTGGGACGTGATCGGCAGTGGTGGGGGTTCTACCGGTTCCATCACTCTCATTTGCGCTTCTTCTATCATGGTTGTGTTGGGTGCAAGTGGTTCCATCGAGATTGGAATTTAGAGGGTCTGGTGGTATGCTTTTGTGGTTGAAGGGGTTTGTGTTTGGGAATAAAGTTGGGTTTAGGAGGGTGGAGGTATGGGAGTGGTGTGTAAACGGTGTATGTGAGCGCGTGTTATTGCCGAGCGTCGACGTGCCTATAACGGATAGATGGTGTGATGGTTGCGTGTTGTCAGAAGTTTTACTCTCATGAGCTCTCCTATGTTCTGTAACTCTACCTCCTCTACTTGATAATTTCGAGCCTCTCTGAGCTTTAGCTCCTTTCGAGGTCTGGCCCTGCGCAGAAAGCATGTCTGTGTTAGAAAAATCAAAACCTTTATTAGGTTGTATATCAGAATTCAAACTATTGATGTTATTAATATTATAATTGCCGTTGGCCCTGTTCTCAGTATCCTGCCCATTAGAATTTTGGGTGTTAGCCTGAGGTTGCCTCATCTTTCCTTTTCCTTTATCAGTTGGGTATTGCTTTGCCTTAGACAGGGCTTGGAACCTGTGTTGGGCCACATTCATATTATTTTGACCCTGGCCTTTATAAACCGGCCCATTCACATTTATATTTCTTCTCCTGTTCTTAACCAGCATCCAGGGCCCGAACCCGGAGTCCTCTTTCTCATGTTGACCTGTCACGTGCGTATTGACATCAGCACGTTCTTCATTATTTTTTTCCCTCGCATTACTACTGTTACTGGGTCCCACCGAAGGTTCACTCATCGGCGAGTTTTGAACCACCGGAGATACTCCTGCCATAGTACCCGTGGTATTCTTCCCTCTACACAAGTCCGCTCTATGACCCACCATACCACATTTAAAGCACAGGAGGTGTATATATTCATACTCCACTCTGTATTTTTTCCCTTCAAGGGTGTAGGCCGGAGTTAACGGCTTACTCAAATCGATTTCAACGCAAACACGCGCATATTTTCCTCTTTTAGAAGAAGCGGTGTTGTAGTCTGTTTTTAAAGGTCGTCCAAATCTCTTAGCGAGATAGAACAGAGATTTGTCATCATAGTATTCAATCGGTAATTCCGGAAACCTCAGCCAAATGGCCGTAGTAACCTCGGTGGCCTCCGAAGGTTTAAAATTCGGTTCCCATTTCCTAACTGTGAGGTAATGGTTCATCAACACCCAGGGGCCACCCGTATAAACATGATGATAATCTTCTTTCATCGTGAATTTGAATAGGTAGAAACCCCATCCAAGTCTACGACTTCGAAACCCGCCTGAAGGTTCCATAGATGCTTAACTTTTGAGCATAGGTTATTAAAGCCTATATTTTTCCCCAGCAGTTTAACAATCAATGAATTCTTCCAATGACTCCTCAGATCCTCAAGGAGTTCAGGGGGGAAAATGATGTTAGGAAGCATCCTATCCACCACCTCCACTTCCTTGTTCAAATCGAACTCTTGAGTAACAGACATATTGCTTTCGGCAATATCCGAAGCCCATTTTACAACATTCTCGTCAAAGTACACCTCTTTCGGGAGGTCATTCTTAACAACATCACGAAATGATAGAGGCGCCTTACTCCCACTATCCTCCCCAGTGGCCATCGGTTGGTTTTGATTTGCTGCAGCTGTCTCATCATGGATATCCATATCTAAGTCATTGGAGCTTATACCATCCTCATCGAGTCTTAATCTTTTGTTTTTGACTTTTTTGTTGCTACGTATTTGTTGGTCTTCTTCCTCTCTTGATCTCACAGGATCCAGATGGGAAGTCGTCGGAGTTTCACCGTTGGAGGGAGCGCTCATCAGTTGCTCACAAAAATCGTTATTTTTTTCGTCAAATAAGTACTCCAAAATTTAAAAAACCTCATCACCATCATATCGTCTACTTTCTGTGGGGAAAGTGTTACTACATAAGCTACTGAATTAATTAAGCGCTAGCTAGCTCTATTAATAATGCTATAGGTTACAGCTGCAGCTGCAGCTGCAGCTGCTAGATCTAGTACGATATGCCGCCGCCCTTTCTTGGTAGCTTCACTGACGTACCGGTGCTTTATTAATTTCCTATTCTTGATCTTCTTTTAATCTGCCAGGAATATATACATTAAATGCCTTCAAAAATAGTTTGGTGTTCTTGTACTAATTGGAATGTTATATAATTCGTTAATACCCTTACCCATTTTAGATTATTGTTGGTCATTTTTCTACCGGGGGTCTATCTAAAATTATCTGAAGGGTGGGGTTAATATAACATCATTAAAAATTATATATATTGGGTTGGACTACTGTCCTGGTTAACTCGAAGCAGGATATGCGCTAAATCTCGTCAAAATATTTTATTTATTTTACAAAAAAAACTCTATGATATCATATTTTTAAAATGTCTATTTTACTCCTACTGCCCTACCATTTTCTTTTTTCATATAAGATTTACTTGCAACATAATTTATACTCTTGCTACTAAAAATCTACACTAGTGCTTCACAAAGCATTAATCCATCCATCTATATTTGTTAAATTTTTTCTTCAAATTATATATATGCTAGAAATACACAAATTAAGTCTACATCCAAATAATCAAATATATTAATTAAAAACAATTTACGCTCAATTGAATCATGTACAAGCCAAATACAATCATAAAAGCATTTGTATTCGTAAGCAAATATAATAAAAGTTGACCACTCAGATGCATCAAAGAAACCCGGTCGCCACTTGTGCATTTTTTTGTTGCCAATTGCAGCTCAATTATGCATATGCTTTTAAGATACTTGGCCCCAGCGTACTACGTTTAATAAAATTATCACCTATATTATTAAACGCGTGAGAACGTTGGTGTGTATATATATAATTATTAAAAGAATATTCGGTAAAGATTCACCCGTAATTTTGGGGTTTTTTAGAATGCACAGTTTTACTATTTAATCAAACACCATCACATGTATTTTTAAATCCATGTAATACATAAAATTATCAAATATAATATTATTGTGCGCGCGCACACACGCATGGTATGTGTTACGGCCTTATGGGTTTTAGTGTTATGTATTAATTAATCATATATGATAAATTCAGTACAATCCCGCTCTGACGTGTACAATTCCAAAACCATAAATTCCCTCTCTCAAATCCGTGCACATTGACTTATTTAATTAACATTTGCAAATAGTTACATGGTACGTGCCATACTGAGCTATCCATCTCTCTCTCTCCTCTCTCTATATATATATATATGTTGAGATGAAACTCACAAATTATTAAACACCGTCATCAACTCATTAAGTTATCAAATAGGGAAATGGAGGCTATGAAAATGGAGGCTTTGCTAAGGATTTGTGTAACTTTGCTCTTTCTCATCACTGCTTGTGTTGTGAGATTTGATACCCAAACCAAGACTCTCTTCTACTCATTTACAAGAAAAGCAACTTTCAGGGACTTGAATGTCTTGTTGTAAGCTCTCTCTCTCTCTCTCTCTCTCTCTCTCTCTCTCTCTGCGTGTGTATACACAGCTAAAATCATGTGTGAACGGTTTCTATGTGGATTGTATCTTTAGCAACGTATTTTCACCACGAAAATTTCTGCCATTATTTTGGTAGCTAAAATATGTTATTAAATGATCGGTCTGTATAAGGGACGAACCTAAGGAGAGACAAGGCGGGTTTTAGACAAAGGAAAAATTTTAAAAAATTCACTAGCACTTGTGAAAAGACAATTAAATATAAACCCGCTTCTTTGCTCAGTTTTAACTCACCTTTTAGGAGATTCTGAATCCATCCTTAGTCTGTTTATAAACACTATGGTGATGTGTGATTGATGTTTTGAATTGAGTTTTAAGTTGAGTTTTTAAAATATGGTGTTTGGTAGAATTTTAAAGTGCGTTAAAAAGTGAATTTGAGTTTTTTTCAATCAACTAAAAATCTCATAAAAAAATTTCAAAAAATAGTTACAATGGATCTTATTGTATAGATCTCGACAAGTATGTTTTAAATATATATTTTTTATTTAATTTTGACTTTTGAATTTAAAGTTATAGTGTTTTAAAAGTTTTTTTAGAGAGGGAAACTAAAGTGAAATAAATTTTGAGAACCGTAAAAGTATAGTTGATTTTGAGTTGAGTTTTTAAAATTTGGAGAAAAAAAAAAGATAACCACCAAACAGGCCCATATATATGTACTAGAACTACACTCATATATATATATATATATATATATATATATATTAAGGCTCCGTTTAATTATAAGGTGGAAAAGAAAAATAAATTAAATTTGTTTTGGTGAAAAGATGGAAAATAAGTTGAGTGATAAATGTGATATCCTCTTGAATTTTAAATTTTTCCATAAAAAAAATTTCTTTGCTTGATAGTGAGTAAAAATTTTTCATAAAAAATATTGAAGGATGGAGGATATATACCCATAAAATGAATAACATTTCTCACCTTATTTTCTATCTTTTCATACAAACTAACTAAATTTATTTCTTTTTTTCTTTCTTTGCAATTAAACGGAGCTTAAATGTACAGCCCAATTCTCATACTGACAATCTGGCGACATATTTCCACATACCCCATGATGTAATTCCTAATGCATTGGCCACAAATATTTGTTCAAGGCCTAGTCCGCATGAGAGCTGGAGCGAATATACATATGGTAATAATGCAATTGTCGAAGTAAATTTGGCTTATATATATATATATATGCCAGAACGATATAGTACTTCAGAAATTAAGATAATGGACAATTACACAATGCATTATTTATTTCGCCAGATGTGAAAACTATTTTGAGGTTATCACCTCCCTATAATTTCATATTTTACGGGTCTATAATCCTCAAAATATAAATACTTATTCAAAGAAAAAGGAGGTTATTTGAATAAGTTTAAAAGTCCGCAGTGATCGTTGTTATTTCCAAAATATTGCAGAATTATTAATAAACTTAAAAGAAAGGTGAGTCAATTTTTTCATATACGTATATATACTTAGTTGTAACTTTTGAAAAAATATTTTTTCAATCTCAAGTTCTCAACCATTAAATATTTTATTAATTAACATTTTTAATATTTAAAAATCACTACCACTTATTAAATAATTATTTAATTTTATATTAAAATTATATAATATTAATAACTTTATTTTTTGGTTGGTATTTGTAGCATTTTGGTGTTCATTGAATCTGCAGCCGCTGCTTATAATATGCTCCAACTTGTCAAATGTCTACTCTCTTCCTCCGGACCTAAAGGTGACACAAATGGGCTGAACAAAAATATTGCTTGGGCTTGTTTCTTACTGGATCAGGTAATACAGTATATATTAAATGTAAATCCTTCTATTTATTATTATTATTATTATTATTACTAAGCATTGATGAGATTCAGAAGTTCTTGGGAAGGGAGAAGGTTCAAACCTTAATGACATCTGATACTCATACTTTTTCTTGGGAAGGGAGAAGGTTCAAACCTTAATGACATCTGATACTCATACTTTTAACTATTGGGCGAAACTCTAATCTCTTGTAAATCTTTCTAAATCAAAAAGTACTGACAAATCTATTTATTTTTTGGGGTGTCTCTAAATATAAAATTATTAACACTTTCATCTACTAAAATATGACATGCATGCGTTTATCTTTTGTCTCCAATGTTTTGATTTGTTCACATAAAACCCTCAACGTTTAGACTTTGTTTTAAGATAGTCCAATTGTAGACGCCTTGATTACAGAAATTACAATTGCGTGTCATGTGCCTATTTCTCAAGAGTAAAAGAGGTATTAAACTCTCTACATTTCTCGCTTTTCAATTGATTTTGCCATAATATTATTAAAAAAAAATGGGAACACACATAGCAATTAGGTTCAGTTTCTTTATTAGGAAAATTATTATCCAAAAATGTGAGATAAAGTGAAGGAAAAATAAACTTAGTTTCGTATATGCATTTTGTTGACGACACAACAAGAAAATGAATAAGAATCAAGAGTAAAATATATATATATATATATATATAATTTTTTAGAGTTTAAAACAATCACTAACACATAGATGAACTATTAAAATTTTGATATTAGTATTAGCAAACATTTTGATCTAACTTAAAATCCATATAAACACATAAAATTAGTTTGTTTTATTTCTTTTTTACAGAAGTTGTCGTTTGAAAATTTAATGGTAACATAAATAATTTAACTTCTACCATAATATCTATTATATAACTATTATGATAGAAAATTATTATTACAAATAAATTGTAGGCTATAAATCTATTATTAAAAACAATATCATATAACTTATAAACTACTGACATGAATATATGAATGTGATTGATACAGTTTAATAATAAGTATATATTAAATTAGTGATATAAAATTAAAAATTAACCATTTTATTATTTTATAAGTATGAATTGTATTTTATACATAATTATCTAAGCTTTTATGTGACTTTTTCTCAAAATCCTGTGATTTTTGCAAGATGCATTTTGCAAGAAAAAATTTCTCGCAAAAAAAGTAAACACCTCTTTTCCCATTGGAAAATAGACACTACCTCTTTTTCCCGCATATGTGATTTATGTCATCATTTTTAACGGAGCATCTCTAGACTCCAATTGGACTAAATTGGGACAATGTATAAACATCAAGGTTTTATGTGAGCAAATGAAACATGAAGAGACAAAAGTGAGACATGGGTCATACTTTAAAGTTTAAAGGCTATTGACTATTGTTCTATCCGATTAATTATGATAAACATCAGGGCTCATTTACTTCACCAGGGTACTAAACTCACAATACAAAACAAGCATTATTTTAACCGATTAATTATGATAAATTTAATGCAGTCTTGAAAAATATAAATATTACGCACAAAGTCTCAAGTAAAAATGGATAAATATGTTAGAAATTAATTCCTAAATTAACATGTCAAATCATTAAGATTTTAATTAAAACATTTAAATCGCGTATCTGAATCTATGATAAAACGAATGCGGAAGTGCGAGAATTAATCACAATAAATTATGGATCCTACAGGTACGTGGTCATCCTCAATCAAATCGCCTTAATTTCTTGATGAAAATTTTGGCTCTCTTCCAGATGGAGAGAAGGGAGCCGTATTTTTAATTTGGTGTATTGGGGACCATAACTCTAATATCTACTTTATATATAGTCTAATTAAAATTTGCATAAAAACCTAACAAGTTCATATAAAGTATTTACACATTTGGCCTACATTTATTTGAGTAGTTTATGGCCTTAACAAAATTAATTAGATCACTAAAATTTAGCACATTAATTTAAATAGCAAAAATAATTAAAATATTATAATATTATAATATGTTATCCACATAAATTAAAAAATATAAATTTTCTAATAATAACAATATATATATATATATATGTATGTATGCTTTAGTGTAGAAGTCGGATCGATCATTAATATGTGTATACTCAACCTAACATTTTGTCCAAGTAGTATAAGGTTGTTACTGGGACAACCTTAGGGTCGACTTAGAACTCCTAAGGTCAATTCTCGGTATTGCTAAAATAATTATTGGCAAGCGGCAATGACAAATTGTGGATGAAAATTAGTCGAGATGTACGAAAGTTGCTCTTAATGTCCCGTGAGAAACCGAAAAATTAATGTGTACACGTACGTAACGTGACTTTATTTATACATCAAGCTAGTTTGCAGTTATGTTTAGTGTGGTGTGTACGAACTATAAACTAGAGTAATTGCCTGTCACCAAGTGGGGAAATCAGGGCAGAAAGTGGCAACTACTCTAGTGTCTTTAGTATAAAACTTATCATCAATCTTAGCCAACTACCTTATAGGCTTGTTTCCTTTCTTTCTAAATTCTATCTACATAGATATACTTACTTATTTACAGTGGTTGTGTATTTATATTTTATTATGGTGACCGTAAATTTATATAGAAATGAAAAAGTTGTATTTTTGATGTATGATTGAATCACCGCTTCTTTAGAAATAAAAATAAAAACAAAAAATCATATATATATATATAGATTGACGCTTATAAAGAGGATGGTCATATATTTAAGAGACATAAGGACAATATGTTTCAAGGGTCAACCGAACGAATTTTTTCATAAAACTTGGTAAAGATAACCTTTAATTTATAATGGGAGATCATATCTTACCAAATTTTATCAAAAAAAATTAATGTATAAGCTAGTCAAATGATCAATTAAAATTCCAATGGCCAAAATAAAATGTATGTCAATTTTTTACTAAACCCCCAATTTCAAATTGATTTTTTCAATAAAATTTTGTGATGATTACACATTATAAAGATCATTTTCACTAAATTTTATTACAAAATTTGTTCGTTCAATCTTTCAAATAGACAGTCATTCATTTTCTTAAAGAGATGACCATTCTCTTCAAACACCAAATGCATGCGTGCATCACTTGTTTCAAACAAAAAAATATTGAAGTCAATGAGGTCAAGTGAGTCAATTCATTTTGAAGAAATTGTCTCTTCTTTTCTTCTCAAATTAAGAGTTGTGCTTTCTTATTGAAAATTATTTTTAAATTAATAATGTTATTTATTTTTTAAAACATAATCAACATACTAAATCACGGGATAGAAAAGAAGTACTTTGTTCTTCATCGATGATTATACATGTTAAAAATAATGTTTACTTAAAAATTGCGAAAGGTTGAGGATGAGTACGTGCTAATTAATTAGTTAATTTAAAACCGATGGATCGAGTATATATATATAATATTTGTGTCAAGATTACTCTGATATCATGTTTTCTATACCTCTATCATTGAAGTAATTTTTCTTCAACACTATTTATAATTTTGTTGCGTGAGGGCATCTTATATTAAAAGCGTTATTTCTTTTTGTGTTTTCGTAAAAATCTTTCCATGTGATTCAATTTCATGAAAATTAATATTTTTCACATAAGTTATTTTGCAGTTAAAAGTAAAATAACTTCAAACTTATACCAGTTAATTACAAATGTATTTTTTTATAACCGATGAAAACTGTTTTATTAAAATTTATGTTAGAACAATTAATCATCCATTAATTTTCAAGCAATAATTAGATTAATTTATTGTCACATCAATGAATCCTAAGCATAAGGTAACAACCTTTCCATACATTAATTTGAGGAGTAATGCAACATTTACCAGATAATCAATTATTTTTACCGGCATGTATCACATAAATTGTACCATTTCAAAATATAATAAAAGTACAACTCATGTAATACATCCAGTAAAAATAGGTGATAAAAATTATAAATAAGAAAAGCATTTTTCTAATTTCAGAGATTTATTGAGACGATTAACAAAAAAGCTTGATTGACTTACGAGTAAGGAAAATGTTAGTCTCAATTAAATTTATTACAAATTTTATGCGTGAGTTGATGTGGCCCCATTTGAATAAATAGGTAGGACCGCATATTTAATGCGCTATATTTTAGGCAAATATTAATATTTGATATATTAAATGTAGTTATCATGTATTAGTTAAAAGAATCATATGTTTATATAGAATATTAAATGATTGATACATTTATTTATCACCTTTTTATGCTAGACTTTTATGTTCATGTAGAATTATTTTTATCCGATTGGTGTCACAAATGTTTTTACAAACATTGTACTGACGTGCAAGATAAGGGAATCCCATGTTTAGTGTTCTTCGGGATTGAATATCTAAGCGGATTATTTATTTCACAAAATTTTTTTATCCCGCCGAAGAAAGGATTAACCATTTCCACCTCAGAGGTGGGGTTGTTTTATCCTGTTAAGATGGGATTAAATAATTCTATCCAATTTTCTAATCTAACACGTTAAACACTCCCTATTTGGTAGTATGTTTAACCCTACTTGCACTATCTTTCCATCATTAAATATTTTTTGACCTTTCTTATTATCCACACACTTTTATTTAAAGCTAAATTTATATCTAAAAGTTATTATATTACCCTAATATTATATTTTGAAACTAAAAATAATATATATATATATATATATATATATTACAGAACTAATTACTACTACTAAATTTGTAACAACATATATTATTACTAAACATATCCTGCTTAGAAAAATTTCTGACTCCATCTAGAGTTGATGGTTAACACAGTAAATTTTATTTTTTTTTATTTTATACAATAATCTAAAATGATGTTTGAATATATGTTGCAGGCAGTGGTGTATATAACATTTGCAGCAAATACAGCAGCAGTTGCGGCATCAGTGGTAGCAATAACTGGTGCCGATAGCTTTGCTTGGATGAAGTTGTGCAACAAATATACCCGATTTTGTGTCCAAATTGGAGGGGCCATTTTATGTGGCTATTTTGCATCTATCTTCATGGCCATACTCTCTTCCATTTCTGCCTTCAATTTGTTCAGACTCTACTCACCAAAGCAATTTCTTCTCTTAAAGCCCAAATAAAATTATTTAACTAGGTTAGGGTGTGTTAAGAAATTCGATTCCTGAGATTAGAATCGGGTTTCCAAATATAACTTTTGTCAAAGTAATGTATAACAATAAAAGTATGTGGTACAACTTTTCATATAATCTCGTAATTCCATAATTACTTTATCATCAGATATAACTTTTGTGTAATTAATTAATTGTTATATTATGATCTAATAAAGTGAGTATTTTAATTAATTTATTTTTAAACTAATATTTTATGACATCTTTTTTTTTTTAGAAGAATATATGTATAATCTTTAGCCTTATTAACTTAATTATTAGCAAGGCTGAATGCAGCTCCGGGCCGATCGGTGCTGTAAATTTTTTTTATTTAGTACTAATATATAATAAGTTTTCAATTCAGTCCGATCTAGTCAAATCTAACATAAATAACGAAAGATAATATCTCACTTTCTGAAAAAAATAATCAGAATGCCCTTGCTTACTTGTGATGTACCCAGGCCATCAGTAGCATTTAATTACAAGTTTGATGTATTTGACCTTCTGGTTCATATGGACCTCAAGATTGTTTGTGCTAAAAAGTTGATTAATTTGGGGAAGAAATATATCAAATCTCAATCCTCTCAACCATAAAATTATGGGATTTGAATGCACTCACGTGTTTAATGTCCTTTTACATATATAATACAAATTTTAGTTGAGCAATGAATGGAATTAGAATGACACTTATCCACTTGTAAAGGGACTCTTGATCTACCTTTAACAAAGTACAAACACATGAAATCTGTTTTAATTTGTTACTCCTAGACACAATGCAATGAGTGTACACGCTAAATTTACAAGTTACAATAAAAAATTGTAAGGAGTCTTTTTTTCTTTCTTTTTTTTTTTTTTGTATCTTATTTAGAGTTTGTGGGTTTAAGTGCTGTTGAATTTTTTTTATTAAAAATAATAAATGTACGGACAAAATAGGAAAAACAATTACAATTTAGTGTCATAACCGAATATGAGATCTTTTGGATTATATACACATAGATGACTGCTGCTTCTAAGAGCCAACATTTATTAAGTAGATTTATAAACATCAAATTTGATAATACACTATGTTCAATTTTGGGGGAGAAAGAGAAGGAAATTGAGTTTTGTCAAAGGCTTCCCTTTTGCATTACCCAGTACGAGTGGTTTTGTTGGAGAATTCAGTCTTTTTTGGCATAATCGCAAGCTAAAATTATCTTTTAATGCCAAAAATACTTGTTACTTTTGTAATGGGAATTTGAATGATGTTAACCCCCATTTATTCATTATCTATATCACGTCAAATGTTCTACGGATATATGTTATTTAATACTCTAAATTCTTATGTTTTTTATTCTGGATCGCGAGAGTTATTTGTTTTGATTACTATCTTTCTACCCATATTAGGTATTGGTATGTTCCCCAATTTTATTCTGGTTATGAGAACAATCCTTTTATCAAGTAAACTGCGCGCAGCATGAATTCTTCTCGATCCGCCTTATTCCATATTTGCCAACACTTCTTGAATTAATTATTTTTACGCAAACTTGAAAAAGGAAACATTGTTGTTAATGAAAAAGTTGTAAAGCGATTAAGTGGTAAGATATTATTTATTCATTCGAGCTAATAATTCAATGGTTAGCAAAACGGATCCAAGAAAAATTTACACATTCTCTTCTCTCAAAACTTGAAAATAAAAACACAAGTAATTAAAGCATAACTTTAAACATATTCTCCTCCACACGCATATATATTTATATAAAGTACAAAGATTGACACATTTTTTTAATCGCCAATTTCATAACTTGACCATTTATTAAAAAAACTTGTTGTGTGAACTAATTTAAATAATATGATAAATTCAGACAAAGCTGTAGGCTGGGCAGGATTACTTGGGCCTCAATTGCCCTTGTTAGAAGCCTAATCGAAAATTGGTCTGTCCATAGAATTAGGCCTGACAAAATATGGGCCAAAGAGAGCAATTAAATCAGGCTTTTTAATATTAGATTTTTGTAATATATTGAACTGAGGGGGGCTTATTTATTGCAACTCCTTTTCCAACTACTATTGATTTTTGAGAACTCCTTTAAAATATAAACTAATATCAAATTTTCAATCGTCCATTTTAAAAATAAATGATTCTCATTTTTTTCAGTTCTGCTCTAGAGTGATTAGGAGTCCAATAGACTCACAGCGTTTACAAACCCAATGAATGGTAAAAAGCCTCATTTGGGTTTTTCCTCTAAAATAATATAAAGTATAAAATACATATATATATATATATATATTATAATATAATTGCCATAGTCATATGCTACGTTCTGGTAATAAGTTGTTAATTTACGAGAAATATATTACATTATATTTGCAAGAGATTTTTTTTAGGACATAGACGATTTTTAGATACAAAATTCTTTTCTATAAACAATGTACATAAATCTGTTAAAAAAATAATGGGGCAAAGCTTACGTACACATTAAAGTTTTTTACCTAATAAACACAAGCACATTTTAACACATAATAAACATAAATATTTTACAGTTGTTCATGGTTTTGGTCAGAGTATCCTCTAGGTTTTTAAAAATTTTGAGTAATAATATTATTATTTTGTTATGTATAAATATGTTACACATTATTGGTCCCTTTAGGGTTTTTTTTATTATATGTAAAATTTATAACATTTTAGGCTTAAACATATAAATGCAAATTCTAATCTTGCATATAATGAGATTTACTACTATAAAAATATGGAGAAAACAACATGCAACAAATGTTGGTCTTTCCGGTTAGTTTATTTTAAGCTTGTTTTTATGTTAATTACTTTTATGTAAGCAAAAAATTGCTAGCTTGTTACTCCCAAACCCACAATTCTAGATCCGGCTCTATTTAGTTTTGATATTTCTTATACAATTTGAGAAAGAAAAAAAAAGTTAGTGCAGTGAATCATAGCATGCATAGAATTATGCACAAAATAGAACTTAATTAGGTGGAAACGAGTTCAAATGTCAAAAAGTTTTATTCTAGATAAAATGTGAGTAAATTAAACACCAAAAGTTGAAAAATATATCATCATTACATTAAAAAAGAAGAAGAAGAAGAAGAAGACGAAGAAGAAGATATATTCCACCAACAAAATAAACGCAATCAAACATTTTTAAATATTTTTCCATAACATTGAATTTTCTAAAATTGAAACATTTTCTACCAAAATTATATTATATACCATAATTTTATACCTGCTATCAAACAAACCATCAATGTCTATGGTACGAAGAAAAAAAAATATTGCCTTATGCCACTAACTAAAAATATCATATTTTAGAACTAGGGGATGTTATTACTACTGAGCCCTATTTATCAATGAATATTAGACATATTTGGGTACGTAATTCTATTCTAATTAATTTTTAATAAAACAGTTATTTACCATATATTTAAACTTTTCAAATATTTGGCCCTAGCTAGACGGCCTTGTTCGTTTATGCCTAAGGCCAGGCATGCATAACAAGAAGGCCTTGCATTCATGAGGTAATAAACCTTTAATTTTTTACTATAATTCATGCGATGTGGTATTTTAATAATGTCTTAAAAAGAAACACCTCTTTAAAAGAGAATAGACTCTTAATTTTGAGTGACATAAAAATCTGCAAGAGGCACCTTATTTTTTCATTTTGAAGAATGCGTGCCCCCAAGCCATCACTTTTACCTAAAATACCTTTCATTCATTTTTTTTTCTTTTTAAAGAAATTTATGTATTTAAATTGCAACAGCCACACTATGGCGGCCGCCACCATTACCTGTTCTCACCGGTCACCGGCAATCACTTAGAACTCCTATGATAGTTGGTGAGGCCTATAAACCACCATGCATGCATGGATGAGAAAAAAATAAAAACGTTGGATAACGATGTAATTGAACTTTATAAACCAGATGCATTTTTGTGATGAATGAACACCGAAAATTGTCCTTTTAATTTGGATAAAACAAATAGTGGAGGAAGCCTCAATATGTTCATGAGCAGATGTATTTATAACTTGGAAACCCTAGTAATCAAGTCAACTATACAGTCTACAGGTTCATCTCAAGCGCGCAGTTGAAAACTAAATTTGTTTATTATTTCAAAATTTAGAACATTGATTAAGCTTTGAAAAAGGAAACTGAATTGTTAATTAGGTAATAAAAATTATAAGATGTTAGAGAATGAATGGACAATGTACTTATATATGCTTGTACTAGAAAACAATTCGATGTTCTTGAACTGTTCTTCTTCATTAATTAATTCAAACATCCAACAACCAAATTAAAAATAAAACCACATCTAAAAACAATATTAGATTAGCATTAATCAACTCATAGCCTAAGAGACAAATCAAGGTGGCTAAACTCCTCTTGAACACTCTCCCCCTTATACTCAATACCCCAATGCACATTCAGCTCTCTCTTCATATCACTAGTGAACCTCCCAACACTTCCTTGAGGCTCAAGTAATGTAACTGGACGTCGGACATGGCTCGAGCCACTTGGCTGGTGGGTCCACCCCGAATGGGGTCTCACGGCCGAGCTAAGGTCTCGGGTTCTTTTGGCTAGGGTTCTTTCGAGTTTGTGAGCGTTCTGGTGACCGCCTAGTGCCTGGGAGCTGTAGAATTTGCGGCGGCAATAGTTGCATGGGAACATACGTGGCTCAGTTTGATGGCTGAGGGGGGAGGAGGACGAGGAGGAGGAGGAGGAGGGATCGAGTACGAATTCAAGGTTGAGGTCTTGGATGGGGAGGTTAAGGTTTAGGGAGATTTTTGGTGGGAAACTCATAGTGTTTGGATAAGGTTGTTGGTGGGGAGAGAGAGAGAGAGATTGGGATTAATGCTATGACTTGAGAATTAGAAGGGGATTAAAGTGACCGAGGAGGTGGTGGTTAATTAAATAGAGATATATACGTGTATATATAGAGAGAGGGAGCGAGAGAGATAGAGAGAGATTAATTTTGAGAGAAAAATGGAGGAGGGAGAGGGTGAGTGAGAGAGTAGAGAGATTTTGTATGAGCAATAGGAGAGAGGAAAATTGTGTGAAAGAGATAAGAAAATTTTTTAGAGAGACTAGCGAGAGATTGGGGGGTTAATGCTTAGTGAGAGTGGTAGAGTGGGTTGAAGTGTTAAGAGGAGGTGGTGGTTAAATAGGGATGGAGAGAGAGAGATTGTGAAATGGAGGAGAGAGATTTTAAAAGAGGGAGAGAAATAATTGTGAGAGATAAGAGAGAATTTGAGAGAGAGCTAGAGAGAGATGATTCTAGATATATGGGGATTAGTGTTTTAGTGTAGGAGTACATGAGATATATATTGGCTAAGGTCTAGCTAGTGTTTCTTGTAACCACAAACATATATAGGCACGAAAGTGTTGAAAAACATATGGGATAATTTGATTGCTTGTGCGTGTATGTGCGTGTGAGGGGGGAGAGAGAGAGAGAGAGGGAGTCAGTGGGGGAATCAAAGGTTTTGTCGCCTCTAGTAGTGGCATCATTGGAGGCTCTTGTCGGCCCATTGATTAACATTCCCATGGCATTTCCCTTACAACCACCCCCCACCCCTCTCCCTCCCTCTCTTAAAATATATATATAGGTAGGGTATTTATTTTTCCCACCAAACTAAGGAAGCATACAAGTACCTGCATACATGGAGACCAAAAATTAATGTTATATATATATATTAAAATGATTAATGGATATATATAATTTAATATTCAAGTATGTTGATATATTGTACTCTTCTAGTCAGATGACGATCAATGTACTTACATCGGAAAATTCAAGTGATATATTAACTCTTTATTATTATATAATAAGCACAAGAAACAACTTTAATATACTATATATGTACCCCTAGTCTTTGTACATTGTGTTGCAAGATTTGACAATATATGATATGATACAATCACAGTATGTTAATTAGCAATGAAGTTTCCTCAAACTTTTAAATTGTCTTTCTTTCACCTCTAGCCTTCTTTTCATATATATATATATATATATAATAAGAATTGAACACTTACTGCTAAATATATTGTAACTAATTATATGTATAATGTATTTAATAACTCACCTATCACTTTTCTTTAAAAAGAAAATTTTCAAATAACATATATATTCAATTAGTATGCGTATTAATTGTCTAAATTAGACTAGTGTGTTATATATAATATTAAAATTGTAATATAATATATAACATTTATCCATCCAATCATGGATTAATCGCACACCTCTCACTCCCAAATTAAATATGGGATTGAGATCTTTAACTGATTTTCTAGTTTCAAAGTACAATGTGGTAATCAAGAAACAAATCATCTTGATACATAGACCCAAACATTGTTTCTCTCGATCTCTGCGATACATTGTACATGCAACCGTACTAAGCATGTTCTTACGAGGTTCTCAACATCTCCTTGACTAGAGACAAATGATCCTCTTAACTGATTTTTGTATGGTCACTTAGCAGTAATCACCTAGCTAGGTTCCTTTAATTTAATTTATTTACTACTATATATAATGGTCATTCTACTAATTTAATTTGTCCAAATTCAAAGTTTAGGCACTCCATTTTATCCGTGAAGTACTTGTCTTTCTTTCTTTCTTTCTTTTTTTAATAATAAAAAAATATTATAATTTCTAACATATTTGATAATATTATAATCAATAAATTATAATATATAATAAGTATATTGTAAACTATGATGCACAGATACTCTCTCAAAGGGCACGTGTTCTGCCCGACACATGTCGGAAGACCCGACACCACCTAACTAATGAGGGACACGCGTGTCGGAGAGTGTTCAATTGTTTATTATATTTTTTTTGTGCCGACACACTGGGGACACATAAAAAGGGGTCAAAATCATAAATAACTAAAAATATGTAGGGGAAATAATAATAATAATAATAATAATAATAATAATAATAATAATAATAATAATAATAATAATAATAATAATAATAATAATAATAATAATAATAATAATAATAATAAACAAACGTAACAAATATCATTTCTTTCTTTGCCCGTAAAACCTAGCCCCATTCCCCGGTCACCATCAAAACAAAACCCTAGCCCCAACTCTAGCTATCGACGACTTCTCAGCCCCAACCTCGTCTCAGCCATCGTCGACTCCTCACAAGCATTGACGACTTCTCACAGGTACGCAACTCTCTCTCTATCTATCTTCATCTCCGTCTCTCTTGCTATGTCAACTTGCTATGTTCTTTATTTACTATGTCGACTTGCTGTCTTGCTCTGTCCTCTGTTTGTTATGTCGACTTGTTTGACTGTGAAATCTGAGTAATAAGTGACTATGGCTCCTTATAATTCTGGAAACAAATTATTTAATTTCTAATACTTGGTAATTTATTTAGATGGCTACTCCTACTCCTCCTAGTGTTTCTTCTAGTCCTGCCTCCACTAGAGCATCAATTGATAATGAGGCAACTAAGCCACTTTGGACTTAAACAAATAGGGAAGTTGACACAAGAAACAAGGCCGGTGGAAATGTGACTTGGACTTGCAATATATGCATGAGAGATTTCAAAAGTTCATATACTAGAGTGAGAGCTCATTTGTTCAAGATTCTTGGGCAAGGGATAGTAGTATGTCAAAAGGTAACAGAAGAAGATCATATCTTTAGAAAATCTATTAATACAATTTATTTTCATTTGATTGAATTCTTAAATATTAATATTTATTGCATATATAATTAATTAATTAATTAAAAACGTGTCCCCCTTACATGTCATTTCCTACATTTTAGAAAATTACGTATCGCATCCATACTTCATATATTGTAAAATAATGTGAATGAGTTTTGTCCAGTTGTGAAGGCATATGGTTTACAATGGTGCTGGGATGGGATTTTAGGGGGTGGGGGACGGATTTCCACTGCTAGCTGGTAATATTTCTATTCCAAATCAACGAAATGAAGGGTAATATAGTAATTTTTTGTGGGCACAAAAAAATAACTGCTCTCTCCGTTGTGCTTATTATAATAGCAAATCAATACTAATAATAATATTATCATATCCAATTCATGAGTCTTAGGTTTTGATAAAAGCAAGTATTACCACCCGTTTCACATTAAGTGTCTGACTTTGATTTTTTTTTGCTTTAAGAAAACACAAATTTTAATGTAATTGATATTCAAAAGTAGAACTTGTTTTTTTTAAAAGATCAGCATTTTGATTATATATCTCAAAAAAAGTTTTAAAAACAAAAAATAATTAAAAGGACTCTTAATTTAAAGTAGACGAGTGTTTATTTCCATAGATGTCACTCTCTACCACACCTTGAAAAGATATAGCAAAAATGAGGTTGAACCAATTATATTTTAGCAGTATAAATCTTTTGTGAGGCTAATACTAATTTGGAGGTCATTTAGTTGAAAAGAAACAAAGTTACTTTTGGGGGTTCTCTTTATTTCAATTATTAATTGTTAATTAAGCTTTGACAATGTTAGCGGTTGATATAATTATACAATCAATTTCAATTTTTCAAAAATTTATTAAAATTATATGTTTAAATTAGCTCTTATTTTATATACGACTCACGTATTTTTGATCCACTTTTAAGTTTGTTTTTACAAACCAACAAAGGAAAAAAAAAGACTCGATGCAAAACGTCTTGATCTTGTGACATGTTTTATTCATAAAAAAATTATCGAGGCATTTTACACAAATATATTTAAAATTTCAAAATATAATTCATTTATATAATATAGTAGACTAGAAATAATTTTTTTTAGAGTAACGATATACATCAAATAGACATGATAATTCAATTATAGGGAAGGAAGTGGGGAGGAGAATTATAAATTAAGACATGAAGTTGGGCTTCTCTCCAATATTTAAAATAGTGTCCGTCTCTTCTTTTGGAGAAAGGCCGCCGAAGGGTATATTAGGCATAACCAAAAAAAGAAATGGAGATATTTTTACATGATCGAGTAATGTTACATAGTTTGAAAAAATCTCAAAATTATTATTTGAAAATAACTGTAACATTTATTATTTTTTTATTTTTTAAAATTTCAATACAAATTTATGAGGTTTAAATTTATTTGTATCACAATTTTTAAGATAGTTTTATACTCCAAAGCATTTCCTGTATTCATATATAGCCAAGGACATGACCTTTCATAGTATAGTAGACAGCCTATTGTTTGGTGATCATCAGAATCTCATGATGCTATGCATCTAACAATTATTTGAGTAATTCCTTTTGTTCTTTTTTAGAAAATGAGAACTAAGGAAAAAAGAAAAATCATCAAATGTATTAATTAATAGGTTTGCCAAAAAAAAATTATTATAATATATGCGCAGAATAAGATCATGACCAACTTAAATATGTAATTAATTTGTCAAGTGGGATCAAACCCTCGAAAATGACAAATGTCACACATTTTAGAGGTAAATTGCAATTTTAATTATAATTTTAAATTGAACTATTCAGATTAAAATTAATTTCTATTTATTGAAATTCTAGCCGGAAGAAAACATTCCTCTGACAAAAAATTGAAATAAATGATACAGCAAAAAATAGAGATCAAATGAACGAAGAAAAATCATTTACTTTACTTATTATCTTTTAACAAAGTTGAATTTGATCTCGACCTGCAATCTAACTAATATTTACATGTTGGCCACATTAATATGTCAATTTTTATGTTAGAAATACAAGTCTATCTAAAATTATTTTATTCTATTATACCCATCAATCATGTGCAAAGGTCAACACAATCCTAAACCCTTCTCAAAACAAGGTCAACAAATCCCGAATCCAAGTTTAACCAAGAAAAATGTACAATATATTCAGAACAGAAAAAATCTATAAAATGGTTGTACATTGAATGCATCTGATTAGCAAAAATAATACCACAATGGTTACATTCATATAACTGTCGACTGATTTAATACAGACATATCATTTTACGTATTAGTACTTCAAATTTTATTTTAAAGATTAGTTTCTTCTTCTTTTTTTCTTTGAATAAAAATTGGCGCGTAGGCTTATTATTAAAAGAAAAAACATGCAATATTTTAAGGATTAGTTAAAGCCTACAACTACAAGTTATGAAGACAACTGAACCAAAGCACATGGGGAATGCGTTTATAACCGCTGAAAACCAGACAAGAATGGGCTTTCTGCATTTAATTAATATAATATTATATTATATTCCCAGGATAATTCATTAATTAATTAAAATGTGAGACTATGAGTATAATACACATTATATAATATACTTAATATGATTATTATTATTATTTGGCAGAGAGAGGGGGCTATAATTGCGGGCAAGACACAATCTCTGCGAAAATTAAACTATTACCCCCACTGTTTCTGAATAGCAAGCCAAGTGATTCCGATCCAAAGACATTAATTCTAATTCCCTTTCTTAAAATTATTTATCGTATCCAAAAAAAAAATATATATATATATATATATATAGAATCTTCGTAACGGGGGTTTGCTCCTTAATTAGTTTGTTTTTTAACTGAAAAGGTTATATTGGGCATACCCGCTGTTATGATATAAACGATGAACGTCAGATAAAAAGAGAGAAACAAAAAAAAATTAGTAAGTTTGCCAACAGGTTTTGTAAATTTCTTTTTTTTTTTTTTTTTTTACAACTGATAAATAAGTTCGGTTTGTTTAAGGAGGGACAAGAGAAAAAATGGGTCTCAGAATTTTAGCGTACTTTTAGTTAATTTATTATACAGCACCAGTGCATCACCATTGTAATGGATAATTTCCTCTGCTTTTATATTTTTTTAATTTTGTGATTTGATTCGACTCTTAATAATGTTTAATCAGCATGTCCGCAGTTCTCCATCTAAAGTTGTATTTGATTGTAAAATGGAAAAATGATTGAAAAACAACTAAATTTTATAAGAAGTTTGAAAATAAGTTGAATACTCTAATGATATGGAGTATAATGTTTTTGATTTTCCCAGAGAAAAAAATTCTTTGGCGAGTGAGTAAAAAGAAAATCATGAGAAAAAACGAAGAGATGGACAATATCCCACCAAAATCACTTCTATTTTTTTAATTTCTCATAAATAATAGTTGTTGATTTTTCAACTTCGCAATCAAACACGCCCATAGATTTTTGAAAAATCTTCAAATTAAGTATGACAAACAAAATGCAATGCCACTCATCATTCGCGAGACAATTTACTAGTACTAGCATACCAGTATTTATATACTCTGTCTGATTCTAATTAAAATTCTAATATATAATTTTATTTTAAGATATAGCGAATTAAATTTTAATTTTGTCAAGATATAACTACTATATTAAATTTAGTGTAATCAATCAATTTATTTCTAATCATCAATTAAATTTAAACTAATTGCATGCTCAAGAAAGTGATAGTGTTAAAATTAAATTGGAGAGAGAGAGAGAGAGAGATTCACATGGGAAAATTGCAAAGTTTAGGTGAGGGTATTGTTCTGCAGATAGAAAAATGAGATTTCCCAAGAAGAAATTATGGGTGGCGGACAATGGACATGTGTGTGTTGGGGGTGGGGTGGGGGCAATGGCGAAGCCAAGAATTGAATTAACGGTGGTCGAAATTTAAAACACATTAAATTATATTTTAAATTTTTAAATTTTTAATGCAAATAAAATAGTATTAATAATAATAATTTATAAAACTGAAAATAACAAATACGAACAATTATGATAAATTACAATAACATTTTACAATTTTTCATATTTTGAAAGTATTGCAACACTTCCTGTTAGTCAATGTTATTGAAAAATATACATAAAAAATAGATTGTTAAGCGGGCATCGTCGGTAATGGGCTAGTGTGAGAGTGAGACAGAGAGGTGAGAGACTGAGAGGTGAAATGGAGAAAAAGAAGAAGCTGAGACAGAGAGATTAGGAAGAAGTTGAGACAGAGAGATAAAGAAGAAGCTAGACGGTGGGGCTTTAATTTGTTAAGTTTAGTCTTTTAAAGTTAGGTACCCTCAAGTTTATTTTTATTTACAAAAGTCCCTATATATTTTTTTTTTCAAAAAAGATCCCATATCTAAATAAAAAATTTTTGAAATCCAACAAGGACAGGTGCCCCTGCCCCTTAGTGGCTTCGCCCCTGGGGGGGTGATGGTATTTTTTATTTTTTCAATTATTGCATAATTCTAATTAAAGAGCTCCTGTTAGTCAGAAGAGAGTTTTGGCCACTAGGTTAATTCTAGTGATTAAACATGTTTGTGTTTTGTCATTCGGATCTTAGCATTATATATTTTTATTTATTGGGAGAAAAAGGTTAAGAAGCAAAGATATATACAAAGTTTGAAATAAATAATTGCTTCATATATCTAGCATATATGCTCTTTGGACTTTTATTGTAATGTCATACTTGAAAGATTGAACTTTTATTCCAATGGCATGCTTGAAATATTGAGGATTTGCTTATTATAAAAAAAAAATATAATAACAGGCTAGTGATATGCAGTCAAACATTTATCCGCCCAACAGTGGCGAAGCCACCTTAGAGAGAGAAGGTGGGCAAATGTCCACCTTAATTTTTTTGTGTGTGTGTGTGTGTGTGTGTGGGGGGGGGGGGGGGGTTGTCGATAAGGAAACGAAACAGAATAGATAAAGAAACAAAACAGAACAAAGAACCCAACAACTAACAAAAAAAACATAGCCTAAAATAAAATTATGTTAGTCAACCAATTTCGGAGGGAGAACGATTAGCCACAAAAATACAGGTCAATCTCGAAGGGAGGTTAGAACGCCAATTGAGGAGGACCGAGGGAAATTTCCAATGAGTAGCAAACCATTGAGTTGCTCTATTTCCATTCCGATGAACAAAGGCAAAAGAGATACCTCGTTTGGTTCGTTAATTTGAGAACTCAGGAAAGGAAAGTCTTTACTTTCCTTTGTTTGGTAAGTACAAATTCAAGAAACACTTTCCTGACAGTGGAAAAAGTATGGGGTAAAATCATTCTTCTCAAAAGTTATGGGATTGATTTTTTCTTGTAATTTTCTAGCATTTATTATAAAAATTTTGGACAACGTATAATACACCTACCTAAATACTTTCCATACTTTACTAAACACAAAAATAAAAACTTGACAAGAACTTTAATTTCTCACCTCCATGGGAAAGACAAGAAAAATGATTTCTTTTTCATGAATTTGAGGAAAAAATATATTTGATGGTTCATAATTTAAATTTTGCTCACTTTATTTTAAGAAAATTCGTGCACTTTCCTCACATTAAATTATATTATGATAAATTTTGAGCGAATGGTATTCTATAATAGTATTTCAATACTTAACTTGATGAATTATTACTTAAATGTGAATTTTATTTTTTACGTTGTTTTGGAAGTATATAATATCAAAAGAGTTAGGGTATAAATAATCCAGCATCAAAATTTTATTTTATTGTTGACACGACAACACCCCCCCCCCCAACCCACCCCCTCCCCAAACACCACACACACACACAACCCCAACAAAAACCAACAACCCCGCACACGCTTTTACTTTTTAGGTCATGTTAGAAGGACCTCACATTGACGACCTGTGTGTGTGGCCTTTCTATCTCTCTTCATGCATAGCTACACGTGGACCATCACATTTAGTTTAGGCTGTACTGTTCCTAAGTCATCTTGATGGTGCATCACCCTACTCATATTAGCACTATTTTTGTACCACAAACTGTATATTCTACATCACTAGTGTAATAGAAAAAAAAAATTATATATATATACATGAGTTTAACATATTTAAATTACAATGAACTAATCTTTTACACCCCTACCGATGACTGATGAGGATATCATAACTTTAACAAAGGAAGTTTGTCACAACTTACAAGTACCATACGCATATATTATATTAGTAGTATAATGGAGAGACTAATTTTATATATATGTGGGTTAATAAATTTGAATTATAATTTGAGCTAGTGATTTGAAGAAGAACGCAGCTTATTACAACCACAAAATCTTATGAAGTGATCTAATCCTAAATGAAAGCACATTTCATGCCAAAGATATGTGGTTCAAGAGATTTGAAGTATGCACACAAAATGGCACACCACGAACATGTTAGAAAGTGCATGATGAACATCAGGAAGAGTTTACCGTACCTTATCAGTAGCCACGAATAATCTTTTATGATCACATAGTACCCTAAGACCTCGTTTGATTCAGGTATTAGGGTCAGTGGAATTAACAATACCAGTATTAATAATACTGGATTATTAATCCTAGTATTCATTTAATACCAATACCTTGTTTGATTCATGCAGTATTAATACTAGGATATCTCATGCTGATGTTAATACCATGTTTGATTATGTAACTTGTATACGGGATTATATTTTGGACTAAAAAAATAAAAATATTTGTACAAAAAAATAAAATTTTAAAAAAAAATTAGAAAAAAAAATTCAAAAAATAAAATAAAATAATAATAATATAGTAGTAGTAGTAGTAGTAGTAGTAGCATTTTTGAAAATATTATAGTAGTAATGGCATTTTAAATATATGGTTCATTTTTTTAATCCTGGATAAATAATACCACCGCCCCCTGGTATTAAATTATACCACAAAGAGTAGTATTAAGTTAGTACCGGTATTAGTAATCCTAGTAAATTTGTGCAAATCAAACAAGGTATTATAAAAAAAGTGGAATTAACAATCTCATCCCACTTTTTAATACCCGAATCAAACAAGGCCTAATGTGAATATTGCTGTGGTTTGTTTATTGACAGACTAGATCCAATTCGATTACCCGGATTCGGTTGTGACAATTTTAAGAAAATATGAGATGAATAAACAAACACACAATGACAAAAAATAACGTGACTCAACAATTTACGTAATTCACAGTTATTGTTATTAGCATAAAATAACACGGTTCGACAATTTACCTATTCCATACGGTCACTGTTATTAGTGCAAAGTTTTAATTACCCTGAAAAATGGCATACACTATATCATGTTGTTTATATATATATATATAGTGCACCTAGTATATTTTTCCATGTCTCTAGGATTGGCTAATGGGTTTACATAAGGAAGGAAGTTACGTGATAAGTATAAAAATCCTCTTTCTTTATCTTCTTTAGTTTGTCTTGTTGTATAGAACTTGCTTGATTTATATGTAGATACAGTGAATGTGGCCTTAGACCCTGTTGTTATTATGTCCACAGGTTGGACTCGATTGCAAACAGTGGCAGAGTCAGGAATTTTGTTCCGGTGAGGTCAAACTAATAACGCAATAAATTTTTTTGCATATACTATTTGGAGTAATAGAATCAACATTCGAAGCGAAGGAACCTATATTTAACGGAGTAGATTCAACATTTGAAAATGTGGATTCAATATTTATAGTAGAACTCGAATCAACATTTCGAGAAGTAGAACTTACTCCTACTTTACTAAAATATTTCTCCATTCTGTTTCTGAAAAATTAAAAATAATATACTAAAATTAATTATATATTTTAAAATATCTTTATCAACTCAATATTCAACCTACTATAACCAACAAACAGATATATTAATCTCAATATTAATTTATCAAATAACAATCTAAGAAGCAAATCAACATTAAAACACCTAAATCTTAATATTCAAAATAATATATATATATATATAGTATAAGATTATAAGAAAAAAAATCTGATCTAAGAGACTAAGAGCCACAAAAAAAAGAAGCAAAATGCAAAATGCCGAGTACAAAAAAGAGCCAACACAAATAAAAATATTAAAACACTTAAATCTTAATATTTAAAATTTTAAAAAAATATAGTATAAGATTATAAGAAAAAAATCTGACCTAAGAGACTAAAAGCCACACAAAAAAAATACAAAGTACAAAGTACAAAAAAGAACCAAAACAAATAAAAAATGAAAATAGAAAGAGGAAGAGTAAACAAAGAGAGATACTAACTCACAATCTTTCTAATTTCATATACGCCGTGCCTAAATTTATTTACAAAACCCGGCCCCCATAGTTATACATTTCAACGCACATACGCCTCTTACCCACAAAACATCTTTTATTACACAGACAACTCCTCATCTTTCTAACTATTGCTCAAAAACACAAATACTCAATAAAAATTTGTAAATAGTCCAAGAGGGGCCATGCATTGCTCCGCCCCTGATTGCAACTGTTTGAGCAGCTCCAGTTGGCCTACTTGTTGCTTGTTACAGGCTTCATCTTCGGCCCAGTTCAATGGATAATAGTGATGGGCTTTAGTTAGATCGGGTCAGGCCGTGCATGGCCCATGCCCGATTTATATTTGATTATGGACTCAAGTCTGATGTTCGTGACAAATACTTTACTAACTAGAATATAATTAAGCATATATCAAACTATTTGTGCATGCAATTGTGCGACTCACCTATAAATAATTTGAAGAAAATAAAATAACAAGATGATAGATAGCTTGTACGAGACAGAAGATTGTATGTACAAAAATCATAAAATAGATATTTCAAAAATTAGGCAAACATATATACACAACATTGTTTTCCTTTCTTGGTTATATGGTTGTAGCGAGATAAGCTCAAACTGAGATATAACACATCATTTTCCTTGAGTGGCTTAGGTACGTGTGCCTCTGATGTTGAAACCCAGCTATGTGGTTATCTTTTCACGTTCCTTTCATGCCCTTTCTTTTGCTTCCATGAGTTAAGAGAATAGGGTCCCTTTTTAATTCACTTTTGGTCACTCCCACATTATATATGTGCACTTCATATTCTAGTTCAATTCAATATTTGGAGGCATTAAAGGTTTTTTTGGCTACAAGGATGTGATAGAAAAGGTGGGGGCAAAATTAATGAATTCTCTCAAATGTTTAAAAAGAAAAAATTGATAAAAAGAGTATGAGTCTTGGGATTAATTTTTTTTTAACACATGAAATCCTACTTCTAATTTCTACTCCTAAGGGGAAGGAGGAAGGGGAGCTGCTTAATTACAACGGGTGATACTCGAAACCCGGTTGCCCGGGAGTTCGGGAGAGAGGCTTACTACTGGGCCAACTCCTCCGCTCAGAGCACGCAATGGATAAAAAATATAGGATAAAACACTATTCCATACATCACAAAAATATATATATATATATATATATATACAGTAGATCAAAGAGAGGAGTAACAAATCAAGTGTGACGCTTAGTTGTCACCCTTTTGTAGAATGGTTATTGCTCAAATCTTGAAAATCTTTGTATTTGTTTTCCACTTTTCCTTATATTTTCCTTAAGACTGAATCCCGAATTTGAATCTATTCGTGCTTGTATTTAAAATACAAAATTTGAAAGAGTAAAACAATTCCTTGAAACTTAATTTTTAGTTTTTTGTATCTTTAATTATATATTGCCCTTCACTTGGTTACCTATTTGTTATATATCTTTAATAATTGTCCTTTACTTGGTCTATATTGTATGCCACAAATTATTAATTTATGTTTTTAGTTTTTATTTTATTTTTTTCGAAACAAGATACATACACGTTATTGGTTGAAGCTTAGTAGGGGCGCGCACTTGTGTCCCCTTACATAAGCTTTACTATAAAATGATATTTTTAAAAAATATTTTTTTTACCTATAAATTTTATCACATATTTTTATTAGATTTATTAAATAAGTTATATTTTTATTGTATTTTATAAAAATATAACTAATATAATACATTCACTGAAAATATATAATAAAATTTATATGCAAGTGTAATATTATTTTTAGTTTTTGTAAGTGACTTATAAAATATAGTTTATCAGTTTAGTGAATCTCTTTGTCGTACCGTAAAAGGCCTGCTTTTGACTAGATTAAAGAATAATTAATGGATAGACTTCTCATGTTCGGAAATGACTTAACCTTTTTATTTGGTGATAGTGTATCATTTGGGGCTGACGTGGTCCATACATATACAGTAGTTAAAACTTCAACTTTCTTCAAAATTAAATTTGCAGAGAGAGAGAGAGAGAAGAGGACAAAATACATGAACGCCAAAAAAAATCAAGGAAAAGAAAAGCAAAAAGTGTGAGGGTCTTAAGCTACATATATATATATATATATACACTATAATAAGGTGGAGATCTCATTGTATATACGACGTCTCACAAAAGAACAACACGAGTTGACCATAGAAAGTGACACGTTGGCGTTATATTGGATGCTGATGTGTCACCACCACTCCATCCCTTCAAGTGGGGGCTGCTCTGATATTGGTCCTTTCTGTTCAACATACATATGGTAACACACAGATGATAACACTTTGTACTACATTTACATAAAGCGGGGGATTTATTTTCTATCAAGTTTTTTTTTTATTATTTTTCAATTTTATTCTTCTGAAATTTATTTATAAAAAAAAATTATAATATAGCATATATAAATAACAAAACTCAAATTCTCGCTATCGGTAAGCATAGTACAAACTCGATCTCAAGCATTATGCTATTTATTAATTTTTTTATTTTTTTTAAATTACCTATATTCAAATAGCATATGTATTACATATGCACGATACTCTATTTTAATTTAATAATATCATTGTCTTCTTTACTATTAACATAATTGATTGATCACAACTAAATGTTTGAAGTTTTATGTGTTCACGACCTATGGATATGAGGATATATATATATATATATAAATACATGTAACTTTGATTAATAAATTTATGTTTAGCTTTAATTACCATTGATTTGAGAATACCTACTCTCACCCGAAATGTATTTGTAATGTGATGATTTGGTTTGGGTATATATATATATATAAGTGGCAGGTGCTTCCGAGCATGCAAGGGTTAAGCCAGGAACATGGATTCCGTTCTACAATTATCGTAATTAAGCAGAACAAGAATTTTCTTAAAACAACACATATATATAATGTATTCTACTTTTAATCAAAAAATTAAAATTAAGGTGGCACGTAATTTATCCGGATCAAATCATAAGTTATATTTATGATCAATATGTACATATTTATATTTTTAAGATCATTTTTATAGCAAAATGAATATTTTATTTTATTTTTTTGTAAAATTAAAGGGATGAATATCTTCACCATGCCAATAACTCCCTTCCAAACCCCAACCCACCCCCCGGCGCCCGGCCCGATAGCTCTGACCGTCACATTGTAAAACAAGTCTTATCAAAAAATCTTGTTTTGTTTTTTAACACAGATACTTAGTACTACTATACTATTGATTTTATAATATACACAACCACGCGAGGTTTGCCGACATTTAAATGATTTCATGTCCTTATCTATTTTTGTACGAATATGTGTGGATCAAATTTTAAGATATCTTTGTGTTGTGGAAGAGAGATGTGGTAGATTTGGCCCCTACATTAGTGACTATATATATGTTTTGATCGAGTACACACACATATATATATATATAGGCCCGTAGTCCCAATATCAATTATCATCTTTCTTGGGGAAATTTTATCCTACACAAAGGATACAAAACATAGTTTACAATCCATTTGGATTGGGGGAGGGAATGTAAAGAAAATGGCTGATTATGAGGGAAAGAAATGGAATGGAATAAAAATGAATGATTTTAATTTTACGGTTATTTAGATAATTAAAATGGAAAGAACTCTTGTTTGGATAAAGAGACAAAAGGAAAGAAATTTGGTTTAATATATTGTTAACAAATTACGGTTAAATTTAGAAAGGTAAACATTTTATTAAAATATTTTTTCTTTCCCTCCCGATCGTCCCAATATTGAAAGGAAAGAATAAGGGGATTGACAATTCCTTCCATTCCCTTTGTTTTCTTTTTATTTCTCTTTACAAATCTATTCAAACGAGTTTTTTTAATAGCTCATTTAATTTCATTTTTCTTTCCTTTCCCCTCTATTCCTTCAATTCAAATGAAATGTTAAAGTGGTGAAGAAATAGCGCAAAGGTGTATTTACTTTGAATAATTATATTGTCAAAATAAATATGACTACAGCTAAAATTAAATGTGGCCCCTTTAATTAGCTTCAATTTCAACACGCGTTCTTTTTTGGTTTGAAAATTAAATGTGCATTTAGTTGGAATGATTCTATTTTCAAAATAAATATGAAGACATTCATATTTATTTTACCATAAGATATCTAAGCATGACGACATTCACTTGAAACTTTATTGCCAGTAGCAAATTCTGGATTTTATGTTTTAGGGGTCGAAAAACACAAGTAATAATTTATTTTAGTTTAAGCGGGCCAAAAACATTTTGCCCTATGTTTTTTGGTAATGACCAAAAAATAATTATATCTTCAGTTGTAAAATTTATATAGGAGGGACTTGATTAATTAGCCCACTAATATTAGTAGTATTTGTTTATATTCAAAAAATGAAGAAGCTACCCAACCCCAACCCATTTCCACCCCCATCCCCCACAGACGCCCGACACCTACCACTGCTTATTGTGTTCACATAAAATTTTCTTTTTTAAGACATAATATATTGTTTGTTTTCAATGTCTAGTTGGTTTATGAAATTTTAAAATAGTAAATTTATACTATAAGTTTCTTATAATTTATATTAAAATATTAAATTATAAATTAATAAAGTTCAAACTTTTCATGTAAAATTACTCTTTTAAGTTTCATTAGAATAAAAATTAAGAATGGCAACAGGTCGGGTTTGGAGTGGGTTTGGCCAAACCCGAACCCGACCTACCCATAAATAACCCCATCCCGAACCCAACCAGAACCCGAGACGAAAATTTTTTTATGAAACCCAAACCCACTAAGCATTAATTTTCCAAAACCCAAACTCCTCTCGCCCCGTCTCGAATTGAGTGAAATTAACTTAGATTTTAACTTAAAGACATATATATATATATATATATATATTAAATTAAATTAAATTAAAAATATATTTATATATACATATACGGGTTGGCTTGGCTTGGATTGGGTTTTTAATGGCAAAACCCAAATCCGTCCCAAACTCAGTCTAGGTTTTTTTTCCAAAACCCAAACCCGCCCTACCCTCAAAATAATCCGCCCCGAATCCCCTCCACCAGAGTTGGATCTGATCGAGAACCCGGAGAGTTGGGTTTTTTTACCGCCCCTAATAAAAACTCCGTCCAAATGAAAATTAAACGTAGTGAATAATTTATTGCATTTAACAAAAGCCCTACATACAGGTAGGGTGGGGGGGGGGGGGGGGGGGCAGCGGCAACTATGAATGGTTCACTGGCGATGACCCATATATCTAACACCACCTTGTATATATCAATTTAGTCTGGATCAACTTGTTCATATAAAGGGGGAAGATTATGCTAATTTCACAAATAGGCCCTACTCCAGGCCCTAAAGATTTTAGGTGAAAATTAGCCCATGGGTCGGCCCATAGACACTTAGAGAATGAAGGGAAAGGGAAAAGAAATATGCATTACAAATTAACAAGCATAAGTGAGATGAGCAGCTCTTTGTTGTTCTGTGAAAAAATTGTTTTACTACTCTCTATGTGATAATAAAATTAGAGAATAAAGTTGTTGTATAAAAAAATAAAAAGCTTAAGTTAATTTCACTTTTTACATCTACTCAATTGAAAAGTTCAAGGAAATCAAACTCATAGAGCCTTTTCTAACAATTTATCTAAGAAGATGTCTATAGATGAGGATCAAATACAAAAAAATATTATCTTAAGAATTGTCTATCATATAAATACAATATGAAAAAATAATTATTTTCACATTGTTAGATATAAGACTCGATCTATATTTGTAGACAATCTTAATATGATGTGGCACTAAAAAAATAAGAACCACAACTTTCTCTTATTTTATTTTGTTTTTTGCATATATGAATTATTTTTTTATATATGTGAAAATAGCCAATGACTTTTTACAAGGATTTTGTTTGGAGGGTATCTGAATATAAAAATAATAATTACTAGATATACATATTTTGATCATGATGAAAGCGTGGTTTGAATTCATTGATGTGGGTCTTTTTTCCCACAATAGCAGATTTTAGTAGGGCCGGGACCGATTCGATTCTTTAGCAAATTTTCAAGAACTATTAACTTACATCATAACGGTTCGGTTCTAACTGTGAAAAAGTGAAGAACCGGTTCTAATAGTTCAGTTCATTCGTTTTATTGGTTAACCGTTAACAAGAAAAAAAAAATTAAATACTAACAGTTATTAGAAAGAAATAACGGTTATTTGATTTTTTCGGTTTATTGGTTAACCGTTAATAAGAGAAAAACCGAAATATTAATGATTATTAGAAATAAATAACGATTCTAACAGTTCAGTTTATAAGTATTGGAATAGAGCTTAGAAAGGAAATCCAATAACTATTCTTGAACGGTTCTTGTAAATAAATTATACTAAGAACCGATAACCGAATTGTTAACAATCTACAAGAATCGAACCGTTAACAAAATTAACATAATAACTGAACTGGACTAGGTTTTATCGGTCTAGTTCAGACCGGCTCTCCGATTCTCATTTTTTTTCCCAGCCCTAGATTCTAGACTTTTTTCTTTCGTTTTGCAGACGAGTTCGACCACACCAACCTACGAATCCATTGGAGCAAGCGGCTAAGGCCAAGGACAAGAAGAAGATGACTCCTCGGAAGAGGGAATCTCTTTTGATCAAACGAGTACCTAGCTCGATACAAACCTAGTAAACTGCCAACCTCAATCTCCACATAGAAATTGGCTTAATAATTTAGCACATGAGATACAAAAGTCTTTCATCGACAAGCTGTCTAACGACTATCATATCCTTCTGGAAGAAAGAAACAATTGCCAATTCAATAATGAAGCATCCACCCGTGATCGTGAATTTGATACATCATTCATTTTACTAAAAGGGAAAAATACATCATTTTATTTTTAAAAGAAAGAGATACGTCATCATTCATTCATTCTTCTCTAGTTTATTTATCCTCTATAGTCTATACATACAACAATGTACAAATATGAACATACAAAAAAGAATAAAATGAAAAATATCCCAATTTAAGATCTAACCAAAATCCAGGGGGAAGAACAAAGACATTCCAAATCCATACCGTTACAAAGAAAGGATAAAAATTCCAAAACCCAAATTCACAAAATTAAGTAGGTAATATATAGTGTATGCTAAACTAATCACCCAAAATAAACAAATCAAAAAATATAAAAATTGCTAATTTGTAATGGAGAATTATTCATAAAACTCAAAGACTCCATCACCATTCATTGAAATTGTCGACCGAATCGAATCCACCTTTTTCGTCTGCCAGAAAAAGTCATCCCTCTTTATTAAATAGAAATTAATCTGAACCATATATTCGGTTAACTTCAGATTTTCATCACTCAAATACGGACGCTCGATCCACAAAAATCAATTAACTTTTCCCAGCAGCCAAACAAAGAAACTCTCTCACCAACCAAACACAAAATGATCATATCACGGAGACGGAGAAACAGATCCAAAGCTATTCCCTCTCAAGTACCTCAGCTCAAGAGAAACTTGCCTCTCAATTCGAAGCTGCTTGTAAAAATTAGATATAAACAAATCGGCTCTCTTGTCGACATCATCTTCAGAGGGAAAACTAATAGTCCTTTGAAGCCCTGCAGTAGGCGAAGTTCCCGATGATTGCCAGGAGTCGTTATACGCAGCGGTCAGTCCAGGCCGGTCGTTGAAGCTCAGGCGCCGGTTGCTCGATTTTCCGAACGATGACGCCAGCCGCCACCTGTTAAGGTTGAAGTTCAATAAGAAGGTAATCTTTTTAACGGTTGTTCTTAACCGGCTTAATAATGACCGGCTTTCTCTCGCCATATATTAAGATGATGAATTAATCAATAAACTGTGTATATTTATATGTATAGTGAGAGAAAGAGAGAAAGTTTTGGGAGTTTTAGTAATATCAATGGAAATGAATGAATGAATGAAGAAGATCGAAGGGGAACTAATGAGAGGGGGTATATTTGTATATATATATATATATATAGCTAGATTGGTAGTGAGAGAAAGTGATGATGTAGAAAGAGAGAGGGGGGGGAATGCAGGTGGAAATTGCTGGGTAGGAATATATTGAAAGCTTGGGGAGAAAGAATATATATATATATATTATATGAAATACCGTGTTTATTTATGATGGTGTAACTTTTTTTTTTTTAGGCAGATGATATAACTTATTATGAAAGGTTTAGGAAAATACTCGTACTTTTTAGTAAAAAGATTTTACCAATTCTATCTTCTTTTGGTACTGGATGTTGATTAAGGAATTTTTAAAACTATATATATATATATATATTATAAAGTTACATAAACATCAATTGATATATTGTACCAAGACTTCTGCACGTCAGCGTAAAATTATACCAATTAATAAGATTATATATAATAACTCTCTAAAACAATCATGGTATTAACTGAGTATAAAGTTTCAGATAAGAGGAGTTAGACCATAACCGGTGGTAATGTAAAAGGCTAATTTTATACCGTGATGGTTCATTCGGTAGTGGAAAAGAGTAATAAGGGATGGAAAAGTGTAAAACAAAAGTAAATGTAGCGGCCGATAAAATTTTATCTTATATGATTTATCGGCTGTCCTGGCAGAGAAGGACCATTCTCACGACACATGATGTGTCGTGTAGTGTCTCCCACGATACATCATATGTCGTGATAGTGTTAGATGGTTTAGCCGACTTATCATGTGTTGTACAACACGTGATATCAAATTTCCTCCCGTTGCTCATCTTGTTTTATTTATACTCTTGATTTCAAATTTCCTCCTGTGGCTCTTCAAAGTGGACTTGTGAAGCAAGGAAGCAAACAAAATTACTCTGATGTGTCGTGGCTCTTCAAAGTGCTGAGACGACACAATACGTGTCATTCGTGTAGAAACTGTCTCACAATATATGATATATCGTGTGTCTCAAGCTAAATATACTATATTAGCTTACATTTTTGTCTTTAGCATTTGCAAATGGTCTTATGAGTTGTAATTCTTGTCTGCGAGCGTAATTAAAATTCAAAAACAAAACCTTATATATCACAAAAATTAAATTTTACTTTGTTAGCGATGGGTGATTCTCTAGAAAATACTGGTACTAATTAATGAGTTCCCTCTTTTACAAGAGTAAGCATGTTTTCAAGTACGATCATTTCAATAACAATTTATAATTATTAAGGAAGGACTACCCACTTAAAATTTGCATGTCACGTCAATTTCATATATCGATTTCTTGTTTATGGCAAGTTATTGTGAAAATTACTACTTGATCAATACAAATCCAATAAGATTCACAGTCATTTTCTTATTAGTGTCCTACAATATTATCTTTCAAACATAGAAGTGGAAAATTTAAACATCACACTACTTTAGCAAAAACTAAAATTATATATGGTAAATATATAAGTTTTCAATTTTTAACAAAAAGACCATATACATGAAAGTCCAATTGGGCATAAAGTATGTGTGAACTCTAGCTTTTTACCTAATTAAATAAAAGATGTCAACGTTCTATCACTTGAGAAAAATAATGTCTTATATTGACCAATTATATATAAGAGCATGAAATAAAAAAAAAATTGTGGAATTGCATGTGAGGCTTATATATATATATAGTGCAGAAATTTTTCTTCCCATATATATAAAAAGAATATATTAGGTGGATTCAGAAAATTTAGAGTCCAGCCCACAAGTTTGATTTTGATGCATTATTATATCCATGACTGCTTTGGAAATATTCTTGGGGTAGGACATAGTAGACAAACTCAAATTTTAATTATTTTGCAAGATAAAATAAAGTTTTATGGATTAATTTTAGCATAAGGCATTTTGAAAATAAATCAGCCATCCTTTTTTTTTTAACGGTAAGAGGTTCTAGGATAGTTTGCGGGCACTTCGATTAATCTCTCTCCACTTGGATCACCCTCTCTTTTCACAAAAAAGTAAGACGAAAGCAATAGGTGCTTATCGTTGTCAAATGCAATTCGTTATACTGCAAGGCGGGGTCATGTAAGACTTAAGATGGCATTTGCCTATCTCAATTTTTGAATTAATATGCTTATTTTTAATAGTATTTTTAAAAAATAAATAAATTTAGTAGGTGATAAAAGTAGTTTTTTTCTCACCTTAATTTCGAGAAAATAAAAATAATACTTTGCCTCCGTTATTCTATGGTTTTATGAACTATATAGTTAGCTTAAAATTCACTCTATGTTGATATTTTAAAATTTTTAAATAATATACAATGAGTGAGTTATTTACTTATTTCAATTGTAAATAACTTTCACATGAATTTAGAGATCTCAAGTTTAATAGTTGAAATTTATTAACCCTCCTTAAAGAAGGATTAGGATGATGACGCATGCTAATGGGTAAATATAAGAAAAAATAATAATAAAACAATTTTGGTTGGTCCATCAAATTTAATTTATTGCATCTATAATTTTATATGTGGAGATCAAGGGTAACAGAAATCTCAATTCAATTGTAATTTGAGTTTTATCCGCTACAAATGCAACATTAATATAATTGTGTGATTTTTAATGTAATATTATAAGTTTTGGAAAAAATAAGAAAACAAGAAAGAAAGAAAGAAAGAAAGAAAGAAAAGGTCATACTCTGTCCGACAAGACCAAGTCCTATTTATTTTTTTTATTTTTATTTTTCGGAGAAAGCATGCATAAAGTTACAATTTCAAATAAATAAATTAAAAAAAGAAGAAGCAGGCCACGTGATGGAATACCGATGCTAATTACTTGGCACTGGTGACTTCGCGTCCAAGTTTTGGTAGTCCAGAGTTTAGTTTATTTATTTATGTAGTAGACAAAAATAAATGCGATTATTATTACTCTAATTTAATATTTTAATACTTCACTAACTTTTACATATATTTTTATGTGTTTTTAAAGACGATTTTTATATATTAGTTTCAAAATATATTATATGTATATGTAATATGACCATAATTTTTAGTATTTAGCAATAATTTTTTTTAAGTATAATAAATATATTAAATGGTACAATTTTATTTTATTATTTTTTTTGTATTCGCAGCTTTCTTGTTCAGTTGTTCCGATGAGTGGAAGGTGAGCAAATTAAGAAGTAACAATTTGGGGAGAGTTATATAGTGAGAGGCACTTGGTGAAATGACGATTGACTTTTCTTGCTTGGGTGATGTTGTTGAATAAATTACACTTTTGGTACTTTGAAATCAAAGTATTTATAGTAGTAGGATAAATAAATATATTTTTTGGAAAAATAAGAAAGAAAGCTAAAGTAATAATAATAATAATCAACAGATTAATCTTTCCATGATTTTTAAATTAATTTAACACATAAATACATTATCTTTTCTTTTTTTAACAGAATATCTAAGTCTATTATAATAATAACGAAAATCTTCTAAATTCAGACTTTTCTTAAATTCGAGTGAGTGCCTTATATTTTTAATATGAGTGGGTCATAAAAAATTGCTTTAATTATTTTAAAAGCTAGTTAGTTTCGATTCAATAATTTAATCGATTCACTGATACCAATTTTTTAGTTAATGCCCACTCGAGCAGGCCTCCTTGCTTAAAAAAGAGAGAGAGAGAGAGAGAGAGAGAGAAAACCAGCTATTGTACTAATATACCTAATGCAATTAAATAGACTACCACTTCATTTATTACTAACAACCTATACCTATGTACACTAGCCCATTTAACGCAATCAAATATGTCACATGATTCTAGCTCAACTTAAGGGGATGTATTTAATTTATATTTTATAGATTTTTTTAAAATTTTGAAAGTTTATACATATTCAATTAAGATTTTAAAAAATATTTTCAAATTATATGGTATTCAATTAAGATTTTAAATTTTTTTTAAAAATCTTGTGATATTCAATTAGGATTAAAAAATAGTCTTTTAAAATTTGATGTTATTCAAAACTCAGTAAATTTTGAAAGATTTTATAAATTGACAAATTTTGATGGCGTTGAGAGTATTTTTATTAATAACAAATTTACCAACAAATCTTCTTTTCAAGCAAAAGATTTCACATGAATTTCTTTTCCATCTTTCTCTCAAACTCTAGGTATTATTTATTTTTATCTCTATAATTTATTAAGCCCTTTCACTCCATTCTTTCGATCTACAACATCTTCTTTTTTCAAACCCTATGTATTATTTATTTTCCGTCTCTATAATCTATTTAAATCCTCCACTTTATTTACTCTATCTAAATCCTCTTTTTTCTTTTAAAATACTGCTAATTTCAAAGTTTTAATTATCCAATTAGTCATCTTCTTCTGAAATTATATAGATGTCGCCCCATTGATATTTTTTTCTCCCATTTTATGAAATTTTTTAAACAGAATATGAAAATCGAATAGAAAGGGTAAAAAAATCTAATATTTATCCATTGTATGTTTTTATTATAATTAAAATAATCAATGAATTTATTAAAATCTATAAAAATACTAAAGAATCTATTCCTTAAAATCTGTTGGAGTCTGTATAGATTTATTAAAACATGTTTGACCCTATATAAATTTAAAATAATTTATGGATTTAAAAGAATCCATGGATTTTAAAAGTTCATTAAAATCTCTTAAAATTTGAATTGAATACACCCTCCTTAATCGCAACACTAATTCAATTAACACAAATAAATGGCAAATAATCGTGTTAACTACTATTAATCTAGTAACCAAATAGTTAGACCGATTAACACCAAATTAGGCAAAGTACCACATAATTATAACACAGGGTGTCACGTGGATACAGCGGAATGGATTCAAAATTTTGAAAGCAAATTAATATTTGTTGGAGGCATACAAGAATGAAATAGAGATTTATCCACTCTATTTCTCGTGAAGACTTGTTTGCATTCCTCCTAACCAATTAACAAAAACTATTTCCTCTAATTTAGCCATGATTTAGTACACAATGTCATTTTTACTTTCATAAGATCAAATAAAAACTAGTTATATTTTGTAAAATAGTTACCCATTATTTAAATCAACGTAGAAAAATCAAATCTATCTTCAACAAACCATTCAAAATCTTCAATAAGCACATTTAGTGACAGAAAAGTTCTTCACATAATATACTTAATCTTTAGCGACTAAAATGTATGTGTTTGTTATTGGAGAAATTTAACGAAAATGGATGTGGGCGAAAATAAATATTTAAAATAGTCGAGGCGTGCTGGGCACTGTCCTTAAGAGAAGATTTCGCCCCTCTAGGATAATATCCCGGTGCAAACATGTTTTTGTGGCTCTTCTCCCCAGGATACAACGACTATGATTCTATAAGGGTGCACACCCAAATGTAGAACCCTTATGGATAGCTTTATATGTTTCTCTGGCACAAAAATTTATTTTGGAGGGGTTGTGTTATTTCTCTCTTGGTTTTTCCTTTCCTTTTTTTAGTCAATTTTGTACCTCCATAAGCAAGTAACTCCTACTATTTATAAGTGATGTAAGGAGGTGGATGTGAAATCTTAATTAATTTTGAATAAATGCTAAGGAGGTGGATGTGAAATCTTAATTAATTTTGAATAATACAATTATGTAGAAGTTTCATGATAACTTAAAAGATAAACTTTGAATAAAGGAATTCAAATCCAATTTGAATACAATATTGTAAAAGATAAACTTTGAATAAAGGAATTCAAATCCAATTTGAATACAATCTCGTAGAAACCTTGTCAATTTTGTATTTTAAAATATACAAAATGTACAACATTTGTGACATCGTATATTCATTTAGTGACAAAACTTATAATTCGCTGTAAAAGTAGCGACAACCCTGAACTTGGTGCTAAAATTCAAAATATTGTCATTAAAGAGTGTTTATTAAATGTGTTCAATTTTTTTTTAGTAAAGCATACTTTTATTGGATGACCAAAATATTTTGTGATGAAAGTCATTTTTTACTACCCAATGCTTTTAGTTACGCAGTTCTAGTGATTATGTAGTGATAAAATCTTTTGTTGCTAACATAATTTATGACGAAAAATATAAATTTAGTGGTGTTTTTTTTTATCATTGAAAAATTGTTTTTATTGTAGTAGTGATATTGAAAATCGGTAAGCTAAGACAAAATATTTCTTTTAAGCGTTGAGATAAATGTATAAGATAAAAGACTAGAAGACTTTGATGCAAGAGTTAAGATTAGTGTTTTAAATAGCGTTTAGTCACGCACTATGGCGTGATTTTTGCCTAAAATGCTACATGGCGTGCACCAGATAGCGTAGAGTACAAAAGGCATGCATTTTTTGATGACATGGTACGCTATCAATGAAAAGCGTACGCTAAACTCACTAGTTGAAAAAAGCAAGCGCTATTCAGGAATATAAAGTAATGTTGTCTTCACCTAAACTACGTCAATAGGAAGGGATATACTAGGTTTAACACAAGCCCCTTAATACCTCATAAAAGAGAGATCTGAAACGCTAGGCGCTATCTTCTCCTCTGTCCATAGTGGAAGAATAAAGAGAACCCCAAAACAGGCCAAGTTAAACCTTAAAATGGAAAAGAACAAAGGAGAAGAATATACAAGATTAAGATAGACCACAGACGAGAGAATGGAGGACGGAAGATGAAAAACGGAGGAGGCTGTAATGGGGAAGAATATATGAGATATTTATATTTAGGTTTTTGTAAAGGTTAAAATTACTTGTGTGCCATTGGTCATATGAAACATTTACAATATATGCCTTTCATAATGTCTTTTTATTGTGAAAGGCTTTCCTAATGTCTTATTTATTAGCATTATCTTATTATAAATAATATATATATATAATTATTTAAAATAACATTGTGTGGTTTTACTAATATTTTTTAATATAATATATATTTTTATTTTTTTTATTATTACACTATTCATGTCTCGAATAGTTTACGCCATTACGCTACGCAATTCCGAACCAAAACGCTATGCTTTACACTACCGCTATTTAAAACGCTGATTAAGACCAATATTTTAAATAGCAATAGTGCAACCAATAGCGTTTTAGTTCCGGTAGCACGTAGCATAAATAGCGTAAGCTATTCAGGATCTGAATAAGGTAATAATTAAAAAATAAAAATAATATTATACAAAAGAACATAAGTAAAAATTCATTAAAACACTTTAAATAACAATAGCACAAAATTTAAAAAATATTCTTCATATAAATGTAATTCTTTTCATTAATTGCCCAAATGTTTACCCCCAAAATATGATAGAATAATTTATAGTTCTTAAAAAAAAATTATATATATTATAAGAAAGCATTATGGAAGCATAAAAATAGTTTTCTTGTGCCTTCTTATTGTCAAAAATTTTAGTTTAAGGGGTAAAGTGCTGAATAAAAATAACTTAAGGAAATGTTGTAACTTATTAAAATTAAGAATTCTCTACCTTAATAGTGTTGTGTCAAAACCCCAACTTAATGAGTTAATAAATAATAAATAAGCAAAAGTTTTTTAAAAAATCATTAATTTAATAGATCCATTAGTAGTTTTGTAGATGTATAACATAACCAAGGTTAATTAAGTTATTTTAACACTTAAAGTTAAAACCCTACTTCTCTTTCTCACACCCACACTATCTTCATCTCCCATTGATGCCATAAAAAGAACAGCGATGAAGTCGTATTCTTTTCACAAAAAGGGAAGAGTAAAACGAGATAGGGTTCAGGAATACCTTATATTTATATGAGACGGACTGATGGAGGAGAGAAAACAGAGGGGGGAGAAGACGTCGACTGAAGGAGAGGGAGGAGAAGACGTCGACTGCTCACCGACTTTGAGCTAATGAGGAGAAAATGGCGGATTGAGGAGACGACTAAGCCAGTGATATTTTATAATTTATTAAACCTAATTTTCAATTTCTTGAATAGCATTGTTATTTTGCAAATAATGTGAAAAACGCATGCTATAGCGCGTTATTCAGCAAAAAGCATGCCACGTCAGCAAAATCTCAATGCTATTGTGCCTTACGTAATCTTACACACGCTACATAGCGTTCTGGTCCAATTTCACGCTATGGCGCGCAACGTAGCGCACTATTCAACACTTTTTAAAACACTGGTTAAGACACAAGATGTATAATGAATAAGTTAGACGATAATGCCTTTACCACTATTATATTTGTGTAACTTTACTTATAATACTTTTCAAATGTGGTATTACAAGGAAAAAAGATAAATGGTAATGATAAATATCTTACTTAGATAAAATGTCTTCTTTAGATTTTAACCAAAAAAAACTAACAATCTCGAAAAAGAAAAAAAGAAAAAAAAAACGTGTGAGAAGTTGGGAATAAAAATTATACGGAGTTGAGATTTTATACTTAATCATAGTGAAGTGGTGAATAAAATTAATCAAACCAACCGAACTAGCATGTGTTAATCGGTCTTTTTTCTAAGCCACATATTTTGAATACTCAAGACTTAGGTTCGATTTCATGTTATAAATACCAAAAGCTAGATCACCAATAAAATGTCAAAACTATACAATTAAGTTTTAAGTGATTTTTTTTCAAAAAATTAACAGGCCAACTTAGCTAGATAATTTAATGAAGAAAATGATTCATACTCAACTCATTATCAATAATTGCTGGCAAAAAAAATAAAATCAAAAGGGAATGATTAGAGCATATAACAAATAATAGAGAATCTACAAATGTACTTAAACGAAATAAAGACGAGCAAAAAATTAACTCAAAAATAATAATATGTGATTATTATAATGGTATTGGGCATTTTTTTTTCCTTTTAAATGTGACAAAAAGTTTATTGGTTGGATGTCAAATTAAACCTAAAAGTCGATGGGCCAAATGTGAAGGTAAATAACTAACCTAACAGATTTAAAAAATTGTATTTAAAAACTAACCATATTAGTCCGATATGAAAATGGTTCTCAAATCAAATTGATTGGACAGTGCGCATACCCTAATACAACATGGTGAGTTTTTTTACTTTATAACTGATCACTTATAAACTATTTCACACCATTTTTCTTTGTATAACAACTATTTCATACCATTTAAAATGAGCAATGATGTACATGCATACAATATATCCTTAAGTGTAAGATTCATTAGCTTTTCTTGAAAAAAATGTATATATAAATTTATAGTCATAATGGATCTTATTTTCATGATCATTATTAATAGGCTATTAACTTTTATAAAAAATAATTGATTAAAGAGAATAATTTGAAATAGTATAGAGTGTATAGTTGTATTTGATTGTGTGTTTAAGGTGTATGTATATCGTATGTTAGATTTAACACTTTAATATGAGTATAAAAGTACATCTAGGGTGTAGAATGTGTGGGAAAAGTTGAGAAGAATTTTGAGTCACTGATCTAATAAGCTTTCAAGAGAAAATTTTCTTAGACTTTTTTCTCCTTCTAATATAGAGTTCAAGTATTTTCGTGAAAATAGTTTAATTTTGTTAAATTTTTTTCATTATTTGGTATAAACTACTTTTACGACCAAAATTACAATTTGGTATGTTGACGTTATAAAAGGTAAATGTCATTATTAATATAAAAAATTTAAAAATAAAATATAAGACTATATTTTTAACAAAAAATTTAGGTGAAATGATACTTCTCCAATGCAAATCAAAACATGCCATTTAAAATTAAAGAAAGATTGTTAGTAATGAGATTCGACTCTAAATCTTATAAGTAAAATATTGAGTAAATACCATATCACTAAATTATTCTGAAATTTTAAAAATGGTCACCTAACTAAAGTTGGTTCCATTTGACCCACTAAACTAATTATATGGTTCCAAATTGTCCACTCTGTTAAAAGCTACTATTAAAACATAATGAGAGCTGGACATGTGCCACTCACACGACAAACTTCAAGGACATTTTCGTCCAAACAATTAAAAAAGCCATTTACCTTCATTTTCGGCCATTGGGACTCCCCGGTGATTATCTCTCCAATCTTTTTTCTCTTTGCCCTTATTTTTCCCCGCTTTTAGGCCATTTACCTCTTTAACTGAAATTGGAGGGAGAAAGAATGATAAAATCATTTTAGATCTAATAAAATGAAAGATCATGAAGAAATCGGAGAAGGAACCGAGCAAGAAAAATAAAAAACAAAACCAAGGAAGTGTAGATGATAAATTGGAACCTGAACTTGAAGAAGCTGACAACCTAATTCTCTTTCAAGTCTCCGAATGTTAAGTTTATTTTTACATTTTTTAAATCTTATGTTTTAGAACATACATATGTGTGTGTGGATTTTGTATATTTGTTGAAATGAACACCAAATCAAATAAAGCAATAATTTTTTCCCTATTAAGAAAAAATAGCATAAAAAATGGAGAAGAAAAACCTGGTATAACCTGGAAAAGTATGGTTTTTTGGTTGGTTATTATAGTATATTATGGAGGGAAGGGGGAAGTAAAGAAAAAAAGGGCAAAGAGATAGAAGATGGGAGAGAAAATCACCAAATAGTCACCGGCCGGAGATAAAGAAAATGGAGGAACAAAGTGTTTTTTAATTGTTTGGACCAAAATGACCTTAAAGTTGGCCATGTGAGTGTCACATAGCCAACTCCCATTATGTTTCAATGGTAGTTTTAATCGAATGGGCAATTTAAAACCAAATATGATGAAGGAAATTACACGTAGTGTGCTATTGTCTAAATATAATATGTATTATGGATTTTACTATGTAAATTATGTATTATGAGTTATATTGAGTTTCATTGTAAACCCTATTTACTATTATATTCATGCCATATTTAAAGGAGTTACTTAAAAAAAGTGTAATAGAGTTGTTCCCTCAACACATTATCAGCACGCTCAAAGCTAATAACCTTAACCCTAAATAAATAAATAAACTAGCAAAAAAAAGGGTTAAAAAAGCAATCGCTTCCGCCTCTCCATCTTCTTCTACCGTCGGACATTTCCCATCAGACTTGCTACTGCATGTGTTTCTTTGTAAGGTATATGATGTCTCACTCTATATGCTTTCATTAATAAAACCCTCTTGGCCTCATTTGTTCCATTATTTTAGACTTAAGTTTCTTGCTTTATTTTTAGGTTTAAATTGATACTTCATCTCTATAACTGTATGCACTTATTTCAAACCCACAATCAATTAGGATGTCTTATATATAAATGGATTTTTAATAAGGATCGAACCATATATAAATAAGGATATATGTATAACCATTGTGGAGGCAGATTTAAATTATATATTAGGCTATTATTTATATACGTGCTGTTTACAATTACATGAGAATATATATACATATAACTTATAAGGATTTATGTATAAAGTTCAGATCTTATATATGTATTGATCAAGCAGACATTTATTTTTCTATATAATTTGGGTCGATTGATTACATGTATACATATATATGTTTATATAAATATAATTATATAAGAATCTAATTATATTTATGTCATATGTTTGTAAATAATCTATTTTTTTTGTGCTCTGAATATCAACCTTGAAATCCAAAAATAAGTAATTAGTTTTCCTAAGTAATAGTAATAAACCATCCTAAGTAATTTTGTTGGATTTCTCCTGTACATCAATATATATATATATATAAAACTAATAATTGTATTTACGATATATTTATTAAAAAAATGAATTGCTTTTCTTAATATCATTATGCAGTTTTGATTTTAATTACTGAAGGAAGAACTATTTACACTTTTGTAAAAGAGAGGTTTTTGTTGCCACTGTCATTGTTCATCAAAAATCAATATCTAAATTTTTTTAAGAATACGTTGTGTCATTAAGATTTAATTTCTCTTTTTCTTTCCTCTTTGTATACCATTTAAGCACTCCTATATGTATATATATATTTTTGATGAGTTGAGGTTAGCCTTTTTTGAGCTTATTTGTGTTCCGCATTTTGCATATTTGTCTACATATTGTTTTTAATTCTTCTTTACTTTATTGTATAAAATTTGATTGTTTTCTCGTAATTATTTATATTGTTAATTGTTTTATTTAGTATGCCATAAAGTTCATGCGCGTTATAATTATTATGATAAAGTATTTTCATATAGTATCGTAAAATGTGACCATTATGGATCTTAGTTTTGAAATATAATTCATATTCCTTGAAAATAACTAGCATGGATGTACTTATAACTGTGTAATATTTTATTTATTGTTTATTAAAATGGCCGACCCAACTTGACCCGAATTTGACATTTTGGACTCAGAATGACTTGAGTACCATCGATTGATTTCTGATGTATAAACTTCTTTTGTGGCCAAAGAATACTCTACCAAAATTGCTGACTCCAGAGACCCCACAGACAAAGGACCGTCTAATAAGGTGAAAGCAAATGCATTAATGTTTTTAAGGAGACATATTGATCACAGCTTACACTAGGAGTACCTTCAGTCGAAGAAACATAAAGAACTATGGGATGCCCTTAATGGACGTTTTGAGAACATTCATGACACTTTGCTCCCAGAATTGACCATTCAATTGACTATAAAAAGGTTAACGACTTCAACAAAAACATGTTGTGCCTAAAGGTACGTCTCAACTTATGTGAAAAGGATATCACAGAAGATTATATGATTTAGAAGACTATTTTCAATTTTCATACTTCACCATTTATACTAGCAAACCAGTATAGGCTCAAGTATAATAACAAAAGAATCACGACATTCAATAAGCTGATCAATTTACTACAAGTGGCTGAGATACATAATGAGATTATTTTGAATAATAATGTCAAATCCGTCAAGACAAAGAGAATTTTCTTAGGCAAACTATGGTAAGATGAACAGTGGAAAGAACCCCAATGCAAATGGGGTTAGACATGCTGATCCCTACCCACGTGACAACAATGCACTACGTAAAAAGGGACGTGGGAGTCGTGGTGCGGGTTGTGGAAGCTCTTCCAAAGTATGGAAAAGAAATTGTGCTATTGAACCTAATGGTCAGGGAAACAAGATGAAAAATGCACATAAGAATCCTTCAGTAAAAAAAGGCAAGAATTGGCGATGAGCCATGTTACAGATATGGAGTTGCTGGGTACTGGTACAAAAACTGCCACGTAGGCGCTAAAGTAGCAGCGAGTTATAAGAGATTCGAGAGTTTAAAGAAAAATAATCTCATTTTATAAATGAAGAAGGTAATAACGCTGATGTCAACATCACAATTGCATACTTTAATGGCAAGAAGGACTTTGCTCAGTCAATAGATGCACTCGATTTTAATTGATCTGCTTTATTCACTTTATTTTTCAGAAATAGTTGAACAGGCATATTGTATAATTTTTAATTAGACTATGATATTGTCATAAAGTTTATAATTGATTTGATGGATTAGATTTCTGAACAAGTTATTGGATTGATTATCGTTAATTTTATTAATTAAATTTCAAACTTTTTTCTGATATATTTGATATGCTCAATTTTTGATATACATGGTTCGAATTTTATACTCAAATTTATTATTATATGAATGACTCGAAGAGAACTTGAATGTTTAATTGATAGTAAACCACCCACACAATTTTAAAGAATACGCAATTATTTGTTGAATTAATAACCCATAATTCCTTTGTGACTCCAATAATCGGATTATCGCAAGTAATAAATGGGTGAGGTACTGCCTAATTTTTGTTACCTAATGACATATTATTTGAAGTCACAGACGTTCTGTATGTACCAAGAACTACCCGAACCTTATTGAGTTTCAAAGATATTCATGACAACGATTTTCATATAGAAACTCACTGTTATAATGGAATAAAAATCCTTGATAATACCTTTAATGAATGTGGAAGAAAACGCATTTTAGAGAAACTAATGAGTCGATCTAATGGACTGTGCATCACTACAATTCAGATCATTGAATCGTATGCTATGGCCAATAATGAAATGTAGGACATTGATTCATACAAGCTTTGACACGACCGCCCAGGACTCCTAGTCATGATATGATGATTTGTATTTTAAAGAACTTATATGAACATCCATTCTTTAGAGTAAAAAAATAAAATGGGACAAAAATTCGCCATACCGCAAGGTGTCGATTCTAACACTGCTAAAAAACATAACTTACTTTTTAAAGTACCAAAAACACTACCCACTTCCCATTATGCCTTTTTAACCATGTTAAAAGCACATCACTCGTTTTGTAAAACCTGCTCTTTAGTAAAAACAAGATCAAGACCTTCCTATGCTAAAGACACAAAAGAAAATATCATATTCTTACAAAAGATACAAGGAGATATATGTGAACCTATTCGTCCAGAATGCGGACCATTCAAGTATTTTATAGTTCTGGTGGATGCTTCGACATACTAGTCATATGTCACATTATTGTCCACAATAAATGCTGCATTTGCAAAACTCCTTGTAGGTCGAAAAATACCCTAGAGGGGGTGAATAGGGTTTTTAAAATTTAATCAGATTTTTAAAATGGATTTAAAAATGTTTAATGTCTATATCAATCAAGCAATCAAGATACAAAGATAATTCCAACTACAAAGAATAAATAACACAATATAATAGAGTATGAGATAGAAAGATTAAACCAATTGAAGGCGAAGACTTTTTGTCCACACGGTTCGGCTTGAAAGCCCCTACTTCCGCGCTCGATTAGTTCCCCGAGAATTTTCACTATAACCGATCCTCTTCCGGGTAAAGATCAAACCACTACAAGTATTCAAACTCTTACAAATGTTGCTAACCCACAACACTCAATCACAAGAACAATTTCTTGCTTTACCAAGAGATAAACCTCTCTTGAATTTGGAAGAATAAGTTTTTGGTGATACACACCAAAGTAGAATAACACTCAAGTGTATGAAAATACAAATTAAGCTCACACTAGAGGTTATCAAATTTGATCAAGAATAATAGCTCAAGAGATGAAGATTTGATCAAGTGATGATTTGGATTTTTTAAGTAAAAACTCTCAAGAATGATTTTTGGCAATAGATGAGATACAAAGCTAGTAAGAGTGCACAACAAGTGTTTTAGAAGTCATATATATAGTTTGGAAAATAATATGGCCATTTGGGGTGGTTAAAGGTGGTTGTTGCACAAAATTAGTCTTGCAAGAAATCTCAAACGGCTATATTTCTTTGAGAGAGTCGACTCCCAGGGGAATCATGTAGTCGACTACATGAGGTAGTCGACTCCATGAACAGTGATGTAGTCGACTACATTGCTCTGGAGTGAGGTGGTTTTGTGCACTTTTCCAACTTTTGCATTTTGACTCCAAAATCAATTTTAATGCTTAGGGAATGTCAAAAATAGGTTTCTATGATTTCTAATATAGTTTTTGTATCAAAAATCATTCATGTGAAATTATAGTGAATTTTTCAAGATGACTAGTTGTCGGTAAAATGTTTTTTCGAAGAGAAAACTAGTTTCGATCAATCTTAACAAGGTTAAATCATTTCAAGAGCTATATATAATTGATCAACGATAATCTTTACACAAAATCTAAGCACTCGCTCAATTTGATAATAATTCAAGTCTTTGAAATGCTTGATTTTCTTGTATGATTCTTCACTTGATTGATGATCTTGATCCTTTCTTGGTTTAGATTATTTGTAAAGCTCATGGAGATTATTTGAGTTCATTTCTTATGAGTATAAGTAATTGTAGAGCTTGAATATAGTTGAAGACTTTAGTTCGAGGTCAAACTTTGTCGGAAGAGATATTTGTAAAACGCTATCATCATTTGAACACACAAGTTAAATAACACTTAGTTAACTTATTGTTATTATCAAAATAAGATTAATTGACTTTAAGGTCAACACTCCTAACACAAATTATATGTTTAAGGGCTCACCACCCTAATCATCCTATCAAGTCTATAAGGCTTTACAACGCTAAAATTTTTACATCAAAAGTATTTGATGATTATTGCGTGTCTATTCCGATCGTTGTAAAGCGTCATATTCCCCATGTGTATATACAAAATGAACTTATAGAAACCACCATCAAAAGGTTACGAATGGTGGCCAGAGCACTGGTTATGTGTACCAACTTGCCTATATCTGCCTGGGGTTATACAATATTACACGCAGTTTTACTTATTCGTTTCAAACCCACTGCTAACCAACCATTTTTTGCGTACTAGTTGGTAACTGAATATGAGCCTGATATTTCACACTTACGCATATTTGGCTCATAATATATGTGCCAATTGCATCCATACAGTGCAATAAAATGGGTCCCTAAAGACGATTAAATATTTATGTTGCATATGAATTTTCAACAATTATCCGCTATTTGAAACCCTTGACAGGCGATATATTTACTGCTAGATTTGTGAATTATCACTTCGATGAGACAGTCTTCCCGTCGTTAAAGCGATATAGAAAAAATGATTTTTAAAATGAACGGCAAGAGTTGTCGTGGTTTGTTCTTACCCTGTCTCATTCTGATTCTCGCATTTAACAATGTGAAAATGAAGTGAAAATAATAATCGATCTTCATAACGTAGCAGATTCGATGCCTGGTGCGTTTACTGATATCGCAAAAATGATGAGATCACATATACTAGCTGCAAATGTGCCTGCAAGGTTAGAAGTCCCCAATAAGGGGCACGGCATCCCAGACAGAGATGCTGCAATCGCACTTAGTGTAGGTATGATTAAGGCCGTGGCTCCCCAAAGGACGAGGGGGAGACCATTTGGTTTGACTAACATTTACCCAAGGAATAAAAGGGAGAGTAATGCACAAATTGATTTATTAATCATCAATGAAAAAACCCATCTCATAAGATTATATCTGATTATAATTATATCAGTACTGAAGGATGCTCCGACGTTTGAAATGATTCCAAAGAATAAAAAAATCTCAATGGATTATGAGAGAGCATATGAGTTGATGGAAAGATCTTCCATATATATTGATGATATATTTGCATACACTATTGTTCAAGAAATTATAGAGCATGATGATGTTGAACCTCACTATGTTGAAGAATGTCAACAAAAAGAAAATTGACCTAAATGAAAAGAAGCAATTTAGACAGAACTAAATTATTTAGCAAAAAGATAGGTATTTGGTTTAGTAGTGCTAACCCCGCTAAGTGAAAAGCCTGTAGGACATAAATGGTATTTCTCAGAAAGCGTGATGAGAAAAATGCAATTTCAAGGTACAAGGCTCGCCTTATGGCGCAAGGTCTCTCACAATGCATTGGAATTGACTACGAAGAGATATATTCTCCCGTAATTAATGTTATAACATTCTACTATTTAATTAGCTTGGTAGTTTATGAATGATTGAAAATGCAGCTCATTGATGTAGTTACTGCATATCTCTGTGGGGATCTTGATTCAAAGATATATATGAAAGTACCTGATGGTCTTACATTATCAAACTCAAGTGATTCTAAACCATGCAGTGCGTTTGCAATTAAGTTGAAACGCTCACTTTACGGATTAAAATAATCCGGTCGGATGTGGTATGCCTAGGGCTAGCAATATTTGACACAACACGCTAACCTGACACGAACTTGACACGGAGTTAGCGGGTTTGGGTTAAGTATAAATAGGTTCGGTTCAATTTCGGGTCAGACACGCTTAACCTGCAAACAAAACGGGTCGTGTTCAGGTTAACCCGCTAAATCAAAATTGATCTGCAATTAACATGATTATTTGTTGCAGTTATATATATATTTTATATTTTTTTCTTGCTTGGACAATTATATTCTTATTTTGAGTATTGGTAGTAGATGATAGTTATTATATTTTTTATGATGGGTAAACTAATATTTTTTATGTTTTTGCTTCGGTGATGGAATGCTATATATTTTGACTCTGCATTATTATTCTCATATTATTTTGATTAAATATTGAATTTTGATATTGCGTGATAGTTATTAAAAATTTAAAACTATTATAAAACAAGTTAAATTTTTTAACATGAGTCTTAATTGTCATTATAATCTTAAAAGGTTAATCGTGTCGTGTTGAGTTGTGGGTTTAACACGATCTATTTATTAAATGGGTTAATCGGGTCGTGTTGTGTAACCTGAAAAATAAACAGGTCGTGTTCGAGTTAATATAAATGACATGATTAGGCAAACGGGTCATGTTCGGGTTGACACTAATATTGTAATACTTATGTGTAACACAATCCAAATACGACACACGAACCCAAATTGCCAGCCCTAGGTATACCCGTCTAAGTGACTATTTGATTGGGAAGGGATATAAGAATGATAAATTATGCCCCTACATATTCATAAAGAAAACAAGTTCCGGTTTCGCAACTGTAACTGTATATGTCGATAATATGAACATAATAGACACTCTTTATGAAATAAGAAAAACCACTTACTACCTGAAATCCGAATTTGAGATGGTGAATATTGGAAAAACTCAATTTTGTCTAGGTCATGAACTAGAACATCGAGCTTGTGGAATATTAATCCACTAGTTTGCGTATGTCCAAAAGATGCTCAGGCGATTCAACATGAACAAAACGCATCCTGTTAGCACTTCCATGATCGGTCGAAGTTTGGCTCCAAGAAAATATCCATTTCGTCTAAACGAATATGACGAAGAGATGTTGGGAGCTGAAATTCCTTATCTAAATGCAATAGGTGCATTATTGTACTTGGCCCAATGTATTCAACTATATATAACATTCTTAGTGAACTTGTTAATTAGATTTAACTTAGCGCCAACGCAGCGTCACTGGAACGGTATCAAGAATATTTTTTGATATCTAAAAGGAACCATTGACTTGAGACTGTTCTTTTCTTATAAATAGGCAAAAGTAATTGCAGATTATACGACAATCTCTAAAGTAAATGTTAATGTCGAAAATGCTAGCCCCTATATTGAAACCCCAAATGATATTTTAGTTGGTTTTGCTGATGCAGGGTACATCGCTAACCCACATAAAAGTCGTTCTCAAACTGGTTATGTATTCACTATAGGGAATATAACAATATCTTGGAGATTAACCAAGCAAACTTTTGTGGCAACCTCCTTAAACCACTATAAGATCATCACTCTACATGAGGCGGTTCGTGAGTGTATATGTAGCAGATTTATTTACCAAATCTTTGCCTAAGGTTATATTTGAGAAACATGTGAAAATTATATGAATGTATAGGCTTTTCAAACTCCCTTGATCTATGTAAGGATCGGGAGTAGTGTAGACTTAAGGAGAAGTCTTACACATACAAGTCATCGATCGCGTTGTATTGTTTTCCTTCGACAAAGGTTATTTTTCTCACAGGGTTTTATTACTTGGTAATGTTTTTTAATGAGACAACGATTTATGCATAAGCTTTTTTAATTTCTTGATTAATGTAAACATTAGGGGGAGGTGTAGATTTGAAGGAAAGTCTAATATCCACATGATATTACGTTATACTTTTTTTCTTAAACCAAGATTCATTTTTTCGAATGGATTTTGTTACTTGGCAATATTTTTAACGATGTAACGATACGTGCAAACTCTATTGATCGAAGAAAAGATCAAATAAAAGTATAGATTCATCAGAAGAAGTCTAACGTAATTGTCATAATGTTGTACTCTTGTCTTCATTATAAACTCTATTTACTATTATATTTGTATACTCTATTTAAAAGAGTTATCTAATAAAAGTATAATAGCGTTGTTCCGATAACAAAATACTTAATTTAGTGGGTTAGATAATAAAACCAACTTTAATTAAATAATTATTTTTAAAATTATTTAATGAAGAAATATAACATTTACCCAAAATTATTTGAATCTTTAATGATTTAACCAATTCCCGTCGGGTAACATTATTAATTTGCAAGTTGGTATTGCTCACCTAAGTACAGGTCATATAAACAAAACAATCCATCGAACTGTTTGCCTTGCTGACCTTTGCTTTTCTATTTTCGATGTCCTTTTGAAATTATAATTTCTCTCTCTAAAAAGGCGCATAAATATCAAGAGGAAAACCATAATATTTGTAAGTATACATAAATAGGTTTCTCGCCTGAAGCAGTCGAGGAGGAGGTTTTACAGGGTTTGTCGGCGGTCTTCGATCGTCGTCTTCTTCTTAAATCTCTCTCTGTATTCGACTGTAAGAACTCTCTCTCCCCCTCTCTCTTTCTCTCCATATATATATCATCTCTATCTTATACGTTGAAACTTTTTCTGTATTATCGTTTTCTATTGATGGTTTTATTTTCTTTTATTTTCTTTTCAAGGTTTTCAATTTCAATTTTTAACACTTTAAGAAGCTTTACGGACACATTAACTTATTAGTTGCTATCTGGAAGCTTCGGCTATTGATTGATTTGATGACCTAGGGATTTGTGCATTTTGGATTGACAAGGTTCTATTTTGCATTTCTGTTGACATTGGAGTTCTGTTGTTCTAGGGTTTGGTGGTAATGTAGATTAGAGAAAGAGATATACAGGTTTTGGTGATTTCAAAGTTCCTGTAATTAGCATATATTGTGCACTGAGTTCAATAGTTCATCCCAAATTAAAGACCACCATTTTTGACTTTTGGATTTTAGAGGATGCGCTGTTTTCAACACGAGTGTTAAGAGAAATTTGTTTAGCTGATATTAGATTTGGTACATTTATTTTAGAAGAAGCTTATTTAGCTGTCATTAGATTTTGGGGAAGTAATAGCTTCAACACGATTGATGTGTTTTCGGTGATTTCAAAGTTCTCTTAATAGCATATATTGTGCACTCTGTTGACTTTTGGACTTTTTGAGGATGCCCTAGTTTCAACATCATTAATTGGTAAGTAGAAAGCTTTTTTCACTGTCCTTAGATGTGGTACACTGATTTTAGAAGAGGCTTATTTAGATGGTGTTAGATTTATGGGATGTATTACCTTCAACATGATTAACGTGCAACTTTTCAAATGGTGCCAAGTTCCAAATCCTAGTTTGTCTAGCTGAGTAGGTTTTCCATGAATCTTAAAAACCTACCACAGGTGAATCGATCACTGTACCAAATTTGATTGAACATGGAGTCAGGGAGATTTTGAGTGCTTTAGATAACCTAGCATAAATCTAAATTTTGGTGCTTGCCAATTGATTCCCAAGATTTATCAACTGTAATAGAAGTATGTGTAGAGAGCTGTAGCTTACTTGGCAAACCCTAATCGAATTTGAATAATTGTGGAACCAATCAGTCACGCTATGGAAGTAAGAGAATCTGGGGATCCAACTCGTCGGTCCAAGTACTCTAACTGAATCAGAATTCAAGGGATTACTTAGCACAAGAGAATATGACCTAAAAGTCTTGAATATTCTTAGATCCTTTATAAAACAAGCACACAGAGTATTTATATCGGCAAGAAAAATAATTTGAGGTGGTGTGCACAACATAGTGACATTTGTCAAAACAAGAGGTGTTGAAAACAGCTCCCCTCTTGTTCGAATGATTAGGCCAAATAAGTATTTGTTTAGTACAACTTGTTGTATGTAATGTGGGAAGTAAACAGGTACATAAGGTGTGATAAAACCTAATGTGCGAAAACACAAACGATAATTCTTGTATATGCTCGTATTCCTAGTTTTTATGCAAGCGATTCCCAAGCCTTGTAATGAAATATACTTTCTCTCACTGATATTCGGCGGGGACATTGTATGGAATTTGCAAAAAAAAGTACTAGAGGGAAAAGGTGCCTGAGGTGAAACCATACTAAATTTGCCCAGTTGATATACTTCACTCTTTGTTGTGATATGCTACTTTCGTTTTCTACCAAATTTCATTTTAGGCCTTCTGCTCTTCATATTTGTGTTTGTGTTATTTAGGAGAGTTTATTTTGCAATAACTCGAGTTGGGGAAGTTAGAAATTTGCCTGCCATCAATTCTGCGCTGCGCGGTAGTTAGATTTAGTTCCCCTTGTTAACTTATTTAAGAGTTTCTGTTTAAAAACCAATCAAGATTTACTTCATATTGGATTATTGGGTTCATTTATACTGCCCTTTCTCATGTGTTAGTCACTGAATATAAACTTAAATCAGATCTGTATTTTGATCACATTTAAATCCAGTAGAAATGGAAGACACACTCATTGGGCAGGGGACACGAGTAAGACTAGTGACCTTGATTGAAGAGAGTTGAAACAATAGCACTATGAAGAGCACCCTCTTCCCTTTTCTGTCCCTCCCTCCCCATCCTCTGGAAGTTTTTGTAGAAGTTCTCTTTGTGAAACTATAACTGGAAACCAGTGCCCAGGCCTGAAGATTTGCGGCCCCAAGGCAAATTTCTAAGGTGGGCCCCCTCTCACATACTTATAAAAAACCTATAAACTTATTAAATTATTCTTTGCTAAATTGTAAGGTTGAGCTCATTGCAGAATTAGAACCTTTGTTTAGAAATGACATAGATGCTTTTTGGTTGACAAAAGGAAAGAAAAGCAGAAACTACATCCCACACTCAATGGCAGTTCCTTGGATTTCCGCCTCGAGGTCCCAATCAAATCTTCCGGAGGGACAAGCATACGCACAGCTTGTTCACTTTGTTTCCCTCCTAATTTTGCCAGCTTATAAGCGCAACGGTTGGCCTCTCTGAGAACATGGAACACAGCGTTCATCTCTCTGATGAGGATCGTGGCATCCTGCAGTCATCAACTAGGATTCTCTCTGGATGATTTCCTTCATCAATCTCACATTCAATGAGCTTCACCGCTGTAAGACTGTCGCTGTCTACTGGGACACCCTCCCATCCTCTTATCTTTGCATAATTTCAGCACATACTGGTTAGCGACAATTCCTCTTTGAAAACCAACGCCCATCCAATGTATCCGCAAAAGCCTTTGATCCATTTTCTTTGGTCGCTAGACACAAGACCTCCAAAGATGCCTTGGTCCCATTGTCCCGAGCTGCCATTGGTATTAATTTTAAACATTCCTGCAGGTGGGAAACACTACTTAATAAGTCCTCATAATAGAAATCCCATTCTGATCTTGGTTGATAAAAAAAGCTTTGTGTGTTTCAATGGCAAGCCCAAAGCATTTTATAGCAATCTGATCAGTGGTGGATGCTTCATTATTGAATTGGTAATTGTTTCTTTCTTTCCAAAGGTTCCAAATTGTCACCGCAAATAGGGTACTCCATTCAATGTTGTTGTTGGCATTGACTACCTTACCTTTAAGGTTGGCATCCAGCCATAAAATGCAATTAACATCACCTGAGTTCCCCAAGAAATTGGGGTCAATTTTACGCCAAACCTGCTACGCCTCGTAAAAGTTCCTAAATATGCGGGATCCATCTTCGGAGTTAACGCAACTCTTACGCAAATCATCCGTCTAATTCCCCTTTTCATGCATTCCTTATTATAAGGATTTTCTTATGCCTTAAAAGCCATAAGAAAATGATGATTCTAAGGGGAATCTTTTTCTTCCAGAGTGATTTCCACTAATCGGGAGTCGGGACCACATTCACCTCGTCATTGTTTTTTATAATTTGGGTATAGCAACTACCCACAGTGAACTTTCCAGACCCGAAATGAAGTAGATGCTAAGTAAATATTTAAGCATTTTATGGAAAGAAATATTGGAGTTTTTATAGTAAAGTTGGCCCTTAATATATCAGAACCGAGTGGACTATATATATAAATTAAAAAAGTTCCCCCTCTCTGGCCTATGCCTTAGGCTGAGTATTTCATATTCCTCTTTTTTTTTTCTTATCATTCTCTTGTGTATAATTTAGCATGATCAACTAAAGCTTTAGAATTAATTTTGGCATAACCCAACTTGTACCCAAAGACGAACACTAAGATCCAAACCTCTTGGCACATCACTATGAAGAAGCAAAACCCTACTTTCTATGCCTGTTGCACAAAAACCAATAACTCATAAAAATTTCCTCTGCATAAATAATCCTGGAAGTTTCCTTTGCATCCCTCCAGAGAATGAAAGCCTCCTTCGGAGGTGCTGCATTCTCATATTACTGTAACGAAACTAGTGATGCTCATTTTATTTTAAGGTGTATAACTGAGGGTATTCAGGCCTCTTGGGACACTTGACTAATTTTCATAAAATATTATGTGTATGGGAATAGAAAATAGAGGCATCTATAGTATGGCAAGTGGCAACAGCAATGAACAGACTCGTATTAGCTTTGGTGCTATATTGATGTAGGGCAGTGCTGGAAAACCCGGCAGAGTGGCTCAATGGAGAGCTTGTACTAGTGTGAAGATAAACCAAAAGAGCACCCCCCCCCCCTTCTTTTTTGTTAACCATGGGTATCGGGGCCCCACTCCCACCAATCCTATGAGGCCCTGGTTGCTTGACCGGGAGATGCCTCCAGTGGCCCAAGAAAGGTTTCATGCAGCAGGGAATCAAACCTGAGACCGTGCGCCTACCCACATAATCCCAAATTCGCACTTACCGCTTGGCACCCCCCCTTCTTTTTATCACACCAAATTGACAATTCCTTCTTTACTTAAGCCCCTTTCATTACATCAAATTCATGATTCCTTTTACTTAAACTTCCATTTATGTATATATACATTACACATGTTATGTATGTCTGTGAATGTATTGGTATATGATGGTTTGCTTTATGATGCCTTCCTATAACTTGATATTTCTGAAGTAGGATGCCTAATATGAAAAGTGTTAAACTTGTCTATTATTAATGTAAATTTGGCTTCTCAGGTTTTATTTGGTTGTCTTCATTCTGATTAGAGATGGGCAATGGTCCTGCACCCTTCTTAGATATTGGCAAACGAGCAAGAGGTATTCCCTACATCCGTATTTTCTTTAGTATGCGACGCTAGTTTGGTTAATTTTTCAAAGATAAATGTCGAACATTTCTATTTGTCGAAGTGAATTTAATCAAAGTGTCACTATCGTAGAATCCCTAGACGCAGCTCCTCTAAAGTGATAAAGTTATGCAATTGGATCATTAATTTTAAATTGAAAGGATCATATTAGCTTCTATTTAGTGTAGTCCTTGCTAGAGGGATACAATTCATCTGGTGAGGACTCAAAATCTGAATTATTTAATTTAAAATTGATAGTTCTGATTGCATAACTTCACCTCTAAAATGATTTTCGTCGCTTTAGAGGAGCCGAATCCTGAATCCTGATCTCTTTGTACCCATCCACTCTAGCACCATAGAATAATCTCTCTCTCTCTCTCTCTCTCTGATTTTGGTTGGCATATAATGCTCATTTGATACAGCATAGTTTTCAAGTATTTGGTCAAAGAGTGTTATATTATATGTATTCTTAAAGTTGTCTACCGTAAAGCATACTGGCGAAGGAAATTTTTCGAAGTGTTGCATTATTATTCTCTGTGATGCTTTATGAAACAAGTTATTATTATTTTATGGTCGAGATAGCCTATGGTTTATAGAGATGCAAATCACAAAATACATGTCAATTTTGACCTTGGAAGCATCTGTTATGTTTGTGTATATTATTTTGACAAAGATAATGGTAAATATATGGCCAAGACAAAAAATGAAAAATGACCAATTATGTACAATCTTTTTCGAAAGAACAAATACTATTCAAATATGCATATTGCCAGATATAACTTACTTTTGGTCATGTTTACTATAATTGTTAATCAGAACCCAGTGTAAACATAAGCATAGTTGTTTAAGGCTCAAGGCCACCTATGTGCAGAATTTTTTTTTTTTTAAAATTTATGATTAGAAATTGAGGATACAATGTAGGGTTCTGAAATATCTGAAAAGGATCATGATTGGCTCCCAATCTTGAAAATTGTTCCTGATCATACTGGTGCTTTGATTATCCAATGCAGGGTTTTAAAATATCATGAATTTTTTTAATCCTCCAGTTTCATATGATTTAGAAATCTCTCTTTTTTTTTTGCAGACCTCTTGACCAAAGATTACAGCTATGATCACAAGTTCTCTCTTGCCATTCCGAGCTCTACAGGGATGGTATGGTCTGATTCAGTCGCCCAATGCATTTTTTTACATGGCTTTGTTCAATTTGCTATCCAACGCCGAGAAAAAAAACGTTCTTTGTACTCCTGAAATGTTTGAATTTAACCAGTGAAATGCTTGATATTGGATTTTTTTTATTTGTTCCAGTTCATCTTTAATAATTAAGATGACGCTGTTTAAACTCATACCCTGAAATGCCTGATTGGCTAATATGTATTCACTTGCACCATTTTATTTTTGTGAGTGAAGCTGATTTAGGAAATGAGTGAAATGAAGGATAGTGATTTTGCTTAAGCTTGGCAAAAATAAGTTTGTTCTTTCAATGCCGAGAATCTACTCTCTCGAATTCTAAGTAGCACAAATCACAAAGGATATATGTATTTATTCAAGGAAACATAAGGAAATCTAAGTACTTTTTCATAAAATGGAAAAGGAAGAAACGGAGAATTTGGAAAGGATCTACACTTCCCTATTTATTCTAAGCAGGAACAGAGCCTAATCAAAGCAACTTCTCATTCATATTTTCTCCATGAATCCAATACAAGAGGTGAAGAATAATACACATTTAGCCTAGATCCTGAATGTTCCTCACATAGCCTTAGTCTAGAATCTCCCCTCACATGCTCATACTCAATTAATCTCATACTTATTGTAAATACTATTATTAACATTTCTGAATTCTTTAATTATTTCACTAATATTGGGGATAAAATACAGTATTCGCTAACTGAGTAAAGTTCAATGGTGAAAATTTCTTCATTAGTCAGGAAAGACCTTTGGTTTTATCAGCAGTAAAATTTTATCTCAAGCAGATACGAGAAAAAAAATGCTTTTTCATCTGTCTTTTGTAACATGATTAATTTGGAAGTATATTTTGGTTTTCTTATTATTATGTGAAGACCTGTTGTCCTTTTTCCTTGTAAATGTTATAGCTTCATTAAAAAGAATTTCTGTTTCTTATAACAAATTAAGAGAATTCCCACTCTAATGAAATACTTTAGCACATCACTTCCAACAGTGTCAGAACTATCACAAAAGGCTCACGTACGGTGTCATTAGGAAAATATCCTTGCTCGCTCTGAAAATGTGCCCGTATAATATATGTATATATATGTACACAAACACATTTGGGTATAGGAGATAAAAACTCGGAGACTAAGACTCCAGGAGAACTTGGTTGCTACATATAATTCAAGGCTAAGAACTTGTAAATGAAAAATCATACGGTAATCACAAAAATGAAGCACACAATCAAAAAAGGTCACTTTATTGACCGCCTCTCACTCCCCTCGACAGCATTAACACACAAAACATAAAGCAACTTTGTACATAAAATATGGTACCTAGAAAAACTAATTTATTTGTTATTCTAAAATTAACATATAAAGACTCAGGCATCCATACAAAGTTCTCCACTTCCATTTTTCCCAGTTGTTCTTGTGCTGTGCATCATATTGTTAAAGGAGCATCTTCATGGTAGGATATAGTTGACACAAAGTGATTTAGAATTTTCATATTGCGTACTTTCCAAATCTCATTTCTGACTTGACCCCCTTGTTGATATTTAATTTTGTGGCAGGGACTTACTGCTACTGGTTTGAAGAAGGATCAAATTTTTTTCGGTGACATAAGTACACAGTACAAGAGCGGGAATACCACTGTGGATGTGAAAGTTGATACCTATTCCAATGTAATAAAAGAATATCGAGCCATTATAATTACTTTTCGTGTGATGCATCATGGACTGCTTTTTTTTTTTTTTTCTCATTTATTATTTTTTTTCTTTCTGCTTGGGATATTCTTTGTCTCATTGCTCTCAAATACACTGGTAGATTTATGAGCTTCTTTAAATGCAGGTCTCTACAAAAGTAACCATTAATGAGATGTTGCCAAGTACAAAAGCAGCATTTAGCTTCAACATACCTGATCACAAGTCCGGCAAGGTAAGTGCTTTTTTCATTTCACTTTTAGAAAAATAAGTTTGTGCATTATTATCACAACAAATAATCTGTGTTTATGACACTCAATTCATAATGTCACAGTTCGTTTCAATTAATCATCATACTTATTATAACTTTGTTCATTTAGATGATATACTTCAGTGTTGGTTAACGTGTATCCGATATCACAATCTCGTCTCCTGCACTTTAAAAAGTGCCCTTCCTGACATGAATTTCAGGATCCGCCACTGATGTTTGTCTTGAAAACTCTCTGTAACTGCTACAAAATTTAGTCTCTTTAACAAAATTTGGACTATTCAAATAAAATTAGCAACATTTTTAATTGAAAAATGGTAGACTCCATCTTTTGGGTGCAGACCACATGTAAGTGAATGCTTCTTTATTACTAACTTGTGAAAATAGTGTGACCTACTTTTTGCAAAATATTTATAGTAAAACAATAGAAAAACATTGCACTCCGTCTTTAGCCAATAAAAATATGGTGTAAACTGCATTTTGTAACTTTTTGTCTTTCCATATGAAATGATTAGACCATTGTCGGTGTTGTTAAATCACCCACTAAATCTCTAATCCAGATCTGATTTTGCAACGTTTCGCCTAATTTAAAGAGTCGGGTGATTTAAGATTTGTTATAATTTAATGCATCAGTTAGTGCTTGTTAACTAATATAACAAAGTTATAGAACATTATATATCAGCTTAACTCAGTTTGCATGGTGGATATAGATCCGATAAATGTGTGCTCCATTCTACTGATTTTTTTGGCACACATTGTTATAGACTTTCAAGTACGGGTGATCATAAAAGTTGCACAATGAATTATAATATAAAATCCTTTGATTTATCTAAACTTTTTTTTTAATTAAATTTTTTATATATTTTATGTTTGATTTTTAAGACTTTTTACTTGCCGGAGGCAGTATAAATTCCTAGCTCCATCCCTGCTAGAACACTTGTAATAATGTGATTCAGGAGCATGTTTCTAATAGTCGTGTTGGATGCAGAAAAGTTAACCCATGACTTGTTTTTATTTATCCTCAGCTGGAGCTGCAGTACATTCATGATCATGCAGCCATAAATTCCGGTATTGGGTTGAACCCGGCCCCTCTTTTGGAGGTCTCTGCAGTAATTGGGGACAAGACTTTAGGACTTGGTGGAGAAATTGCATTTGATACCGCCTCAGCTTTGTTCACCAAGTACAATGCTGGGATTAGCTTCAACAAACCAGATTTCTCTGCTGCTCTTATACTGTATGTATTAAGAAACCCTCATTTTGTCTGCTTACATTGTTTATTTTCCTTGTTTTAGAATTGGGCTTTTTCCCCTATTTTAATGTGAAATTAGACTTGCCCCCTGTTTTCATAATCCTTAAATTTGCCCCCTGCATGCTGGGGAATCTTAAAATTTTACATAAAAAATGAGGGGCAATGTCTAATTATTTAATTTAATCCTTTGACTTAAACCCTCGTTTTTATGCAACACTTTGAGAAACGCGCCCCCCCGGGGCTTCCAAGGGGCAAAGTCTTAACAATTATGGAAACTGAAGGTAAGTCTCGTTTCACACATAAAATGGGGGAAAAGTCAAACCCCTTCAGAATTTTGCTCGCCTTAATTTTTAGTGCTTGTTACTACTATTTATTGACGGTTAATCCTAGTTAGAGTTGCTTGAAACGCATCCAACATGAAAATATATGTATGGGTTCAGTATGGAAAAAATCCCCTAGTTTAAACCCCATTTGGTTGTCACTCAATTTATAAATTGGGTCACTGAAAATTGTTATGTTCGTATATTATCTTTTTGTAGTGTTGGATTGCAAGTTTAACATTACAAGGCTTGTGATAAAATTTACAAAATGGGCAAACTTTGGAATTATACTGTTTGTGCAACCAAACAGCCTTTGAGGGGATATTTGGTTCAGACTTCAGAGGGTTATTTTTCACAGATGAAAAATTGAATTACTATTCAGTATTTTCAATATTTCAGGTAAATTTCTTTGAAATCCACGCGCTAGATTCATGCAATTCAAGAAATTTCAATGATAGGGAGAGTGATGAATTCATTTCCCTTTTAAACTCCATTGATTCCATCCGTTTTAATCGTGAGGGTTTGGATAAAAGAGTTTGGGTGGGGCAATCATCGGGGAATTTATTTGCAAGTCTTTCTTTGATATTCTTTCCTGTCCTCCTCCAAATCCCATTTTCCCTCGATTCAGTATTATTTGGAAAGGTGGAATCCCTACCAAGGTTGAAGTGTTCGCATGGCTGGCCTCTTTGGGGAAGGTGAGCACTTGTGACTTGGTTCAAGTTCGGAGACCATTTATCTCGTGTAGGAGGGCAGATGAGAGTGTTGATCATATTTTGCTTCATTGTGAATTTGGAAAGCGTATTTGATCGAAGGTGCTTGTTTGGTTTGGTGGGGATTTTTCCAAAGAAATGGAGCGATTTCCTGATTATAAAATGGTACTTCAAGCAGAATAGTAAGAGGATCAAGCAGCTGTGGCGTTTTTCTATTTTGGCTATAGCGTCATAGCGTGGTTGATTTGGTCAGAACGTAACCAGAGGATATTTGAAGACAAAAGCAGAGATCTGTCGGATATATGGGAATTGTCTTCTCTTCTAGTGGTGCTGTGGGCAAAAGCTTCAGGGATTTTTGATGCTTCGGATTTCTTCCTGTTTTCCTTGGACTGTGTTAGCGTTGTAGGGTGTTGATTTCTCAGTTTGTTGGGGTCTAGGCAGTTAGCTTTATTTTTGTTAAAGGCTGATAGAGTTTTCGGTGGATGCCTTATCCTCTGTTCTCTACCTTTCTTGTTGATGTAGCTGACTAGCTGTTTCTCTTTTTTAATCGTATCAATAAAATTTCTGTTTCCAATCAAAAAAATTTATTGCCGAATAGGTGGGAAAAAAAAATCACCATATAACGAAGGGTAGTGTAGCAGCAATAATAACACCTTAGCACGGAAGAGTATGACTATATAGAGGAATTTATGGATAAAATCTCACCATGTAACATGGATACCACTCCACCCATAAAATAAAATGGAAATGTGAGGTACACAAGCGGGGGTAGCCCTCCCTTTATCTGCTGTTCCTTGCAGGGATTTGAAAACTACCCCATGTGATTTTTTCACACGCATGTATTGGTATAAGGGTTGTGTACTCCTAGGTATTATCTCCTGAACAGCTAATAATACTCTGAAGAAGTTATTGGGCAGAAAATAGATACATATAAGCCGATAGGAGCTGATAAAACAAAGTGCTAATTGATATTTATGATAATTGTACATGAAGTTACACAATTAAATTGCTTTCCAAGTACCCTTATACTGGACAGCTATGTGAATAGTAGACTAATATATGCCGATAGGTGCTGATAACAAAGATTAGTTTCCTTCCGGGGTCATGAAAAAAAAATATCCAGGTAAGTACTCCCTCAGTTCCAAATATTCATTGCAACGAGGACGTGGTGTAAAATATTTAATATCACTTGTTGAATTTGTGATGCAAGGGCTGGGCATGCAACCCCTAGGTAATTAAGAGCAAGTCACTGAAGTGATCTGAACCTTTTGATTTCTTTATCCCCAACGATTCAATCCATTGTACAACGTCATCCTTACAACTGTTGTATATAATATTTTTTCCAAATTAAGAGTATAATTTCCTTCCTAGGACATAATCAATGCACCAAATTTCACTATACCAAACAAGCTATGTTCTCAACCATTGATTAGTTTGGAACTTGGTGCATTACTTTAAAAGACAGAAGTCAAACTGGACTTGATTTGGGATTAAAGGAGTATTCATTTACCTTGGGATTATGTTGCGCCCTAAACTTCTCGAAGGTTGTCTCTAAAACACAACCCCATTATTGCAGGACGGACAAAGGGAAAGCACTGAAAGCGTCATATGTACACACGGTGAACCCCTCGACCGGGACTGAGGTCGCAGCCGAGATGACCCACCGGTTCTCAACTTTTGAGAACAGTTTCAGCATTGGTAGTGCCCACGTGATCGACCCCTACACCATGGTCAAGACTCGGTTCTCTGACAATGGCAAGGTCGCAATGCTATGCCAACGCGAATGGAGGCCCAAGTCCCTCGCCACTTTCTCAGCTGAGTATGAAACCAAGTCCATTAATGCTTCCCCCAAATTTGGTCTTGCCCTAGCTCTCAAGCCCTAAAAAAGGTTGTGGGGTTTTACTGTTTTTGGTTTTTTTTTTTAAGTACTATTATTATCTTGTTACAATTCTTTGAAACCCTAAGGTTGGTTTACTCTTTCTTCTTGAATCGTGTCGGAAATGTTTAAATTTTAGGGTTTGTGTATTGATGGATTTGTTGGGAAAAAGTTTTAACCCAATTTTGATCATATTCGTGTAACGATATTATTTAATTTTCCTTTTAGAAATTCTGTTGTGTCAATTAATTTTTTTGCCGCCTTGTATCAATATTTTTTTTGTTTGCCTTGCATGGAACGGAACCGTGATGGTTCCATCAAAATTTCTTGCCTAAATCTTTTTTTGAATCCAATACATAAAATGAAATACCATTAATCTTTTTTTAAGCAAGTCAAGAGAGGTAAATGAAATACCATTAGGGCTCGTTTGGTTCGATCTTTAGGAATGTAATTGGCATTTTAGATGCCAGGAATCCTTTATTCCTGGCATTTTTTATTGGATTTCATTAATGCTTGTTTGGTTGGAATTTTAGGAATGAATTCGGCAAATTTTTTTTTAAAATTTTCTGGATTTTTTTTTCATTTACTGGGAAAAATATTTTTTTTCATTTTCTGGGGAAAAATATATTTTTTCATTTTTTGGGAAAAAAATATTTTTTTTCATTTTCTGAAAAAAAAATAAATTTTTTCACTTTCTGGGGAAAAAATAATATTTTAAATTTTCTGGGATTTTTTTTTTTCATTTTCTGGGAAACAAATAATTTTTTCATTTTTTGGGACAAAATAAAATTTTTCATTTTCTGGAATTTGTTTTTTTGGCTTTCTGGGAAAAAAATTATTTTTCAAAATTTTCTGGAATTTTTTTTTTCATTTTCTGGGAATTTTTTTTTTATTATTTTCTAGAAAAAAAAAAAATTTGGACAAAAAAAAAGGATTTCTCAAATTAGGAATCCAAGATTCCTCCCAATTTATAAGGGAACAGATTTTGGCAAAATGGGGGAATTTAGGATTCCTAGGAATCCTAAATTCCTACCTAAAACTCCAACCAAACAAAATAATCCTCAAGGAATAGAATTTAGGATTCCAAGAATTCTCAAAAGCTCGAACCAAACGAACCCTTAAGGTAGAGAGTTAAACGGGAAAAAAGTTAAAAAAATAAAAAAAAATCATTGAATTATTATAAATTACAGTATTACAATCACAACTGGTAAGAACTAAAAAATAGTTACGCTAGGTTAAAGAGGCAATCAGGAGACTATAATTTTAAATTATAAAATTAAAGTCTCAAAAATAAATTATTTAAATAATAATAAAATATAATTTTAAATTATAAAATTAAAGTCTCAAAAACAATATACAAGATAAAAAATTATTCTTCCCATTTTCGATTAGATTTTTTGTTGGTTGCAGCCTACTACAAGAATAGAATATTTAACAGTCCATTTAAATTGAAAGGGAGGGATGGAGATAAAATAGTTAATTAAGATTGAAGGGGAGGGATGGAGATAAAATAGTTAATTAAGAAAGGAATAAAATGAAAATGAATGAGTTTAATTTTATTGTTGTTTAGATAACTAAGGATGAAAAAGAATGAAATAAAAATAAATCTTGTTTGAATAAAAAAAAAAAAAAAAGAAAAGAAATATGATTTAATATATTATTAACAAATTATGGTTAAATTTAAAAAAACGTAAAAAAATTATTAAAAACTTTTCTTTCCTTCCCAATCCTACCAATTGGCTAACAATACATTTACAAAAAATAAAATGTTCCCATTCAAAAACCGTTGCTTTCGAGCGAACCTTCCGGTCTAGAGAAAACCGGACAATAAAAAACCGTTATTTTCGCGCGAAATTTCCTTTTTTTCGTTTCCTTCTCACCTTCTCTCTCCGGCAACATTTTCCCCCATCCGCACACAAATCCCAAATTTTCAAGGAACGAACACCCCCACAAAACAAGAGTTTCCCGGAAAATGTCACAACCCATCCAAAACACCACCTCCCAGTCTGACATAGACGAGATCGAAAACCTAATCAACGCCACCATCAAAATGGGACCCACCACCGTCCTCCCGGCCCGCCCCCCGAGCCCCTCACCCCAAATTCCAATCTCCACTTCCCCCTTCATCCAATCCAACATCCCCGCTCCCTCCCCCTATCAGAAGACGACACCTGTCCCCCCGACCCCTCCTCTTCCAGCTTCTACTGTCGGAGGAGGAAATAAAGGAGGCGCTGGCGATACCTCGGGGTTAGGTCCGGCTCCGAATACTCTAACAGAGCCGGTATGGGACACAGTGAAGAGGGATCTGGCGAGGATTGTTAACAATTTGAAGCTGGTAGTCTTTCCGAATCCGTTTCGGGAGGATCCTGGAAAGGCGTTGAGGGATTGGGATCTTTGGGGACCTTTTTTCTTCATTGTGTTCCTTGGTTTGGTTTTGTCTTGGTCTGCATCTGTTAAGAAGGTTAGTGGATTCTCATTACTTTGGTTGCTATATATATATGTGTGTGTGTGTGTTCTTATGTGGTATAATATGCATGTATACTGCTTTATTATTATATGATAATGCACGTGCAAAGAGTGTACAATACGTAAAAGCTTTGAACGAAGGTAGAAAGTTGCCAAGCGGAGGAGTAGATAGTGTTTGTTTTTATTACAAAGCATACTTGACCATCTAGATGGTCAAGCTCATCTAGATGGTCACCCATTCACACACCACCAACCTCACCACCAACCTCACTCATTTATGTATATATATAGAGAGACTTAAGCTATTGTAAAATCATCATTCAATAAACACAACAATCTATTCTCATTCTCTCATCTCTCCTTCACTATATACGTCAACATGGTATCAGAGGAATGTTGACACATCAAAAATCAGCCAAACATCCCCACAAAACCTCCCAAACCCACACCATCTCAAAAATTTCCAACCAGGGAAATTTAAAAGCAACAGAGGAATTTTTTCTGTTTCGGGTCAAAAAAAAATTTTCTCCGAATCGATTTCTGGGCACACTACTGGAAAGATCTTGTTTCGAAGATCCCGGAAATAATTTTTTCGGAATTTTTCGAGCACGGGAAGGTACTCAAATCGGCGGTCAAAGTTTGGTCAACTGGAATAGTTGTCTGCTGGAGGTTGAAGACAACCCAGTCAGCGCCACGTCATCGACACGTCAGCGCCACATCATCGCCCAGTCACCGCCACGTCAGCGCCACGTGTCCGCCAGTCAGCGCCACGTCACTGCCACGTGTTCGCCACGTCATCTTAACGGTATATGCCTAACGCCGTTACAGTTAACGGTATATTCCTAACGCCGTTTGTACTTAACGGAATATTCTGGAATCCGTTATTTTTATTTGCAAATTGACCCTTGAAAATTCTTGTATTTTCATTTTAGCCCCTGAACTTTCTAGAAGTTTCATTTTAGCCCCTGAACTTTCTGGAAGTTTCATTTTAGCCCCTGAACTTTCTGGAAGTTTCATTTTAGCCCCTGAACTATCTGGAAGTTTCATTTTAGCCCCTGAACTTTCTGAAATTCTCATTTTAGCCCCGAAAATTTCTGGAAGTTTCATTTTAGCCCCTGATCTTGTTTTGAAACTTGTCCCTGACATTTTTCAACCCTCTGAATACAACCACGACCTCAAAAAATTCCAAATTCTGTCTCTATCTTGAAGTGTTACAAACTATCGACCTTACAAACATGACCGGATCATCTGCATATACATCATTTGGGAACCAAACAAATGACTTACACTCTATGGCTCAGTGTTCGACTTACAAATACCCTCCATGCTCTGTCTGTGGACTAATGGGACACTCGAAAAAGGGTTGCTATGAAATCATTGGCTATCCAATTTGGTGGAAGGATTCTCGCCATCGCAGAACATGTCAAACCATGGAAAGAGGTAACAAACAGGCCTCAGGCTTACTCACTACCACAGGTACGGCTTTACATTCTGTCTCTGTTTTGAATAATACATGGGTAATTGATTCCGGTGCAACTGATCATATGACATCTAAAATAATTCCTCTTTTAACCCCATCATCTCAGACATTTGTTTCCACAGCCAATGGTGTCTCCGTCCCTGTAGTGGGAAAAGGATCAATCAATCTATCCGACACACTTAACCTAACCTCCGTCTTAGTTGTACCATCCTTAGATTATAATCTATTATCTGTTTCTCAAATAACTAATGCCCTACACTGTGTTGTCATTTTTTGGCCTTCTCATTGTGTTTTTAAGGATATTCAGACGAAGAAGACGATTGGTTATGGTGTTAGGCGCGGAAAATTATACTACCTGGACCTGGAGTTTAAAAGCACAGATCGCTTGCACAAAGCCTTGAACACCAGTACATTTGAAAAGAAAATTTCAGATGAACTTTGGTTATGGCACCGTCGGTTAGGACACGCATCGTTTGGCTACTTAAAGAAGCTGTTTCCCAGTTTATTTCATAAAGTTAATTCTTCTGGTTTTCACTGTGAGATTTGTGAACTGGCCAAAAGTCATCGTACTTCCTTTAAACCTTCATTGACTAAGAGTTCAGTTCCATTTATGATTATTCATTCTGATGTATGGGGGCCGTCTCACATTCCTTCCTTAGGTGGTATACGATGGTTTGTCACATTTATTGATGATTTCACTCGAATGACGTGGGTTTGTCCCATGAAATCCAAAGGAGAAGTTAGTGGTTTGTTTCAGCGATTTCATAAACAGATCAGTACACAATATAATGCTACTATTCAAGTTCTCCGAAGTGATAATGGTGGGGAATATATGAATACTGAGTTACAGATATACTTCCAACTTCATGGGATCATTCATCAGACTACATGTCCTTATACTCCTCAACAGAATGGAGTTGCCGAGCGAAAAAATCGTCATTTGTTAGAAATAGTTCGGGCATCACTGATCGGCGCAAACGCACCAACCTCGTATTGGGGTGAAGCACTCTCATCAGCTGTCTATTTAGTTAACCGCATCCCCTCAGCCGTACTTGATTTTCAGACACCCTTTGAAGCCTTAGCTAAGTCTGTTACGGCTCCTACCGTGTCAAATCTTCCTCCCCGGGTGTTTGGATGTGTTACCTTTGTCCACTTACCAAAGGAGCAACGAAACAAACTTGAACCGCGCGCTCATGGTAGTAGATATCGTACGATACGCGATACGTATCGTACGATACGTATCGTCTCGTGGGTAAATAGATACGTATCGTTAACTGTATCGAGTTTGGGAGTGTATCGGCGATACACATCGACGTATCGAGATATTTTAGCGTATCGCCAGATATCTCGTATCGGACGATTTTTTTTTTTTTCGTTTTGGTCGTTTTGTCGAGGTTTTTTTCTTAAAATAAAACACTTTCCCAGCTTCTAAACCTAAACCCCAAATACACGAAGAAAGAGAAGAGAGAGAGGACCTGATTTGCCCCCAAAAATAACTCATTTGAACCCTAAAGCCCCAAAAATATTACGAGAGAAATAGAGAGAGAGAGAAACGGCGATCTGGCAGCGAGGAGAGAGTGTACCTAATTTGCTGGTGCCGGCGGCGAGGAGGTCGACGGCGACTTGCGGAAGAAATATGTCGGTGGAAAATGGAAACGAAAGAGGAAAGGGAAGAAGATATATACAGAGAGAGAGAAAGAGAATATGACCTACTTTTTCTTTTACTTTTTTGACATAAATGATGAGTATAAAACAAAAACATGAAAGGGCAGCAAGTTCGGGACATGAGGGCCCATAATTTTATGAGTAATATTTTACTATGTATTTAAAACATTGATAGTATATATTTAAAACATTGGTAGTGAACGAGCTTTTATTAGATTATGAACCTTATTTATTTAGAAGTGCATTGATTTTTTGGATTTGACCTTTTAATATTTAATCAAATATATATAAAATATGGATATTTTTTATTTAGATGCATATTTGATATATTTATACATGAGTTTGTATACATAAAAATATATAATAGTGTAAATATCAAAATCAAAGTGTATCTTACGATACATTGCGATACACGATACTATTTTTTGATAAAACGATACGCATCCGATACGCGATATTGACTACCTTGCGCGCGCTCTCAAGTGCGTCTTTGTAGGGTATGCATCTTCTCAGAAGGGGTATAGATGTTATCATCCTCCCACACAGAAAATGTATGTCACTATGGATGTGACATTTCATGAAGAAACTATGTACTTTGACATGACTAACCTTCCGGGGGAGCATTATAAGGAAGTTCAGTCATTTGGGAATATTGATGAGGAAGAAACAAGCTCAACAGAGGTGGTTCCAACATTAACTTCGAGTTCACCCTCAACAGAGGTGGTTCCAACGTTAACTTCGAATTCACCCTCAACAGAGGTGGTTCCAACGTTAACTTCGAATTCACCACCAACAGCAGAGCCAACTGAAACAGCAGAAACAACAGAAATCTTTCCAAGTGAAGTTGTGCCGTCTCCATCTCCGCTTAACACTAACAACCAATCGTCCACTTCTAATATCCCTGAAAATGAGGTCTCCCAGGTATCATCTTCTCCTATTCTTATAAAGAAACTCCCTGACCGAGCAAATAGAGGTGTCCCTAAACCCACGTATGACCCAGATTTTACCAGTAAAGCCAAATATCCTATGAGTAATTATGTGTCTTATGATCGGTTAACTGCATCTAACAAATCTTTTGTGAATCAATTGTCTTCTGTATCTATTCCTAACAGTGTGCAGGAAGCCTTATGTGATTCTGAGTGGAAATCAGCAATGGATGAGGAGATGAAGTCCTTGTTGAAAAATGACACATGGGAATTGACCGAATTACCAGCAGGAAAGAAGAAGGTGGGTTGCAAGTGGGTGTACACTGTGAAATTCAAAGCAGATGGAACAATCGAAAGATTCAAAGCAAGACTGGTTGCGAAAGGATACACACAGACGCATGGGATTGATTATCTAGAGACATTTGCACCAGTAGCAAAAATCAATACGGTGCGAGTGTTACTCTCATTAGCTGCAAACTTGGGCTGGTCTCTACAACAATTCGATGTCAAAAATGCCTTCCTACATGGAGAGTTAGATGAGGAGGTGTATATGGAGTTCCCACCTGGATATAAGATCCCGGTTGAGCATACAAATAAAGTCTGCAAGTTGAAAAAATCTTTGTATGGACTAAAACAATCCCCCAGAGCCTGGTTTGGGAGATTGGCGAGGTCAATGCGAAAGTTTGGGTATAGTCAGAGTAATTCTGATCATACCTTATTTTTGAAGAAAAGTCATGAGAATATTACGGCACTTATCGTCTATGTAGACGACATGGTGCTCACAGGAAACGACCCTCAAGAACAACAGGCTTTAAAAAAACTCTTATCTCAGGAGTTTGAGATGAAAGATCTTGGGAACTTGAAATATTTTCTGGGAATCGAGGTGTCTAGATCATCAAAGGGCATTTTTCTTTCTCAGAGAAAATACGCCCTAGATTTACTAAGTGAAACCGGAATGTCCGCTTGCCAACCGTCAGAGACTCCAATGGAGGAAGGATTGAAGTTAGAAGTCGAACCAGATCAAGTGCCTGTCGATAAAGGGCGCTATCAACGATTGGTGGGAAGATTGATGTATCTAGCACATACAAGGCCTGACATATCATATGCATTGAGCATTGTCAGTCAATTCCTACATAATCCAGGGGAAAAACATATGCAGGCAGTTATGAGAATTATTAGTTATCTCAAAACATCTCCTGGAAAGGGAATCCTGTTCCAAAAGAATAAGGATTTTCTGAAGGTTGAAGGATACACTGATGCTGATTGGGCAGGAAATATATGTGATAGAAGGTCTACATCAGGGTATTTTACATTTGTAGGAGGAAACTTGGTCACTTGGAGGAGTAAGAAGCAAAATGTAGTATCCCGATCAAGTGCAGAAGCAGAATATCGAGGAATGGCGGTCGGTATTCAAGAATTGTTGTGGTTGAAACTGCTACTGACAGATCTCGGTTTTCCTCCGAAAGAACCTATGGTGCTATATTGCGACAACAAGGCAGTATGTGATATCGCACACAATCCAGTTCAACATGATAGAACAAAGCATGTTGAGGTGGATAGGTTCTTCATTAAAGAGAAGTTAGAAGATAAAGTTATTACTATTCCTCATGTACGCTCTGAAGATCAGTTAGCTGACATACTCACAAAAGCCGTGACACGAAAAATATTCGCCAAGCTGATTAGCAAGTTGGGCATGTTTGATATATGTGTGCCAACTTGAGGGGGAGTATTACAAAGCATACTTGACCATCTAGATGGTCAAGCTCATCTAGATGGTCACCCATTCACACACCACCAACCTCACCCATTCACACACCACCAACCTCACCACCAACCTCACTCATTTATGTATATATATAGAGAGACTTAAGCTATTGTAAAATCATCATTCAATAAACACAACAATCTATTCTCATTCTCTCATCTCTCCTTCACTATATACGTCAACAGTTTTTACATGTTAATGATCAAATGAACCGTACTGGGCTATCAGAGGTAGAATTGTTGTTTTTTTACTTACCTCTTAATGCTAGATTGGATTAAAATTCAGCATTTAACACTAAGAGGCAAGTTCCGTGTTGAAAGCTACTTTAATGAAATTTTATTGTAAAGCTGCCTCTTTTCATTTTATTCACTAGGTATAATGTCTATCATCATATTAGGGGTAAAATCATACAACATTCGGAGTCAAATATAGTATAACACATTTTTCAGTTTGTTCAACATTTAAGTGTTCATATCCAGCATTCAAATAAAGTACAACTTAGAAGTAAAGGAATTGACAATTTAAAAATGTGACAATTTCATGGCAGTTGACTTTTAAAAGTCCCTTGTTGGAAGCATATTTTTAATAAAAAAAGAAGATTGTAGGGGTAAAATTGGCAATTAAAAAATGTGGCATAGCTTCATCGCAGTTGAATTTAGTGTTGGCCTTATAATATCAAATGTTCTACTTTTATTGTGATTGAAAATGATTGCTAATTGTTTTGGAGGTCTGCCCATATTATTTGGTCGCATTTTTATTTTTTTGTTGATGGTTAAGGACATGAATTTATGAATTTTGATAATTGAGGAGTATGCATATGTTTTGTGATAATAGAAGACTAACATACAAAGTAAAGGTTTTGTCTGGTTGCATTGTAGATTTGGTTATAATTGGTTTTACATTTTATCCAAACAATTTTGTAGCAATGTGAAAGTTCTTGGTTTCGAGTGGAATTGAACTTTTCTGTTTTTATGGGGATTTTGTTGGTTTTCTTTTGTGAGGTACCTTATTCATCACAATAGTGCTTCAAACAAGTAATGCTTCAAGATGTCAATAGGTTGGAGATAACTGTTGGCACTGTGAGTCCGTGACTCAAGTTCACAATTTTTATTCATGTTATCTCTGTCTTCACCCTTCAGGATTTAGGCTGTGTTTGGTTTCTTGAAACCTCGATGTAGTGGAAACTGTATTCAATGTAAAGAGTTTTTCATGGAAATGAGAAGAAAATTGCTTTTACTGGTTATGTTCCAGTTACAAAGAATGTATACGAGAAATTTGGTTGTCGGTTGTAATTCGTGTGCTTTCAATGTATTGGCATATGCGGGTTTTAGTTTATTGTCAAATTTTAAATTATGCTCACTACTAACGTCTTATTTTTTCAATTTGTCGTCCAGTCTGAAGTTTTTGCTGTTGCATTTGCACTACTTGCAGCAGGTGCTATAATTCTGACCCTGAATGTATTACTGCTGGTAATCTCTCTCTCTATATATATATATACACGTAATATATACATGAACATGTAGACACACAGGTCATCTTCAATTTACGTCAGGTGCGTCTAAGAGTAGAAGGTTCACCCTTCAATAACTTTTACTAAGATTCACATTCTGTCAATCCAACAAATGCAATTGTGTTCCCATATAAATCAGTCACAAATATCCTAAATTTTTGTTTCCCATGGTAATACTTTTCCGGGGAAAATAATTCCACGGAATGCAATTCCATGTAAAACCATTCCAACGAATGCAATTCTTTTCCACACATATCAATCAGACCCTAATTTTTTTCATGCGGCAGAATATCCCACGAGAAAAGGGAAAAGAGAGAGAAAATTGCAATCTAACTTCACAAATCTTGTGAAAATGAAAACCCACGAAATGCCGATTTTGCACTTTTATTTTGTTTCATGTTTTCAGGGTGGCCAAATAATCTTCTTCCAAAGCTTGAGTCTATTGGGTTACTGTCTATTCCCCCTAGATGTTGGTGCCCTAATTTGTATGTTGAAGGACAACCCGATAATGAAGGTAATTGTGGTGTGTGTTACATTCACATGGAGCTCGTGGGCAGCCTATCCCTTCATGAGCACAGCCGTAAACCCTAGAAGAAAAGCTCTCGCCCTCTACCCGGTTCTACTAATGTATGTATCCGTCAGCTTTCTCATCATCGCCATTGATTAGTAACGGCGCAGATGTTCTTTCTTGACCTGATTGAGTGTACAATTATTGCCAAATCAATTACGACTTTGTCAAAGCATAATGCTTTTAATAAGAGGTGTACCTTATGCTTTTATCATTGTAAATTGCTATGGCAATACAACCACCCCTTGATCAAACTAGCATTTTTGGTCCATATCAAATGTTTTCTTTGCTCCGTTTGTCGGAGAAAGAGTTTGCATGCTTAGAGGGCACCACATGTTTGGGCTTGATATCAATAAAGGCTCAATATGGTTTCATATTGGGACATGTAGGAGCGTGCGGAGACGTGTTATGTTCTGGTTGGTGTTTAAGTGTGACCACTTGTTTTCCTCAAAGCATCTTTGACTATTTCTCCTGCCTTTGAGTTGATTTGTGTAGGTTTAGTCTAAATGACACAATACTATACTTGAAAGAAATTTTTTGGATGGAAAGGTTTTAAGTGTAATCCAGTGCTGCCAAGAACTTTTGGCATGGAACTATGTCCTTTGTATAGTGAATTTTGCCAGCTTTTACCCCTCTATTTTGCAAGTAGACCATTTCATTTTGCAAACAGTAGTTCATTGTGTATGGGGTAGCTTGCTATTTAATTGTTGGTAAAGTCACTCTTAAAAAATATTTCCCAATACCCATGTATGCCTTAAATGATTGTTGATCCAGTGTAGTCCATGTGGTGGTAAAGAATAATTTTTTGAGCAACTTAACCATTAACTTGAAAGATATAAAGAGGAAAAAAAAAAGTAAAGAAATGGGAACATCTACTTACCACACTGTCCCAAGCCTCAAAAATTGAACTAGGAAAATGATATTCTTATTGTCAGCTTCATTTACGAGATAATCATCCGGGGTGAATTAACCAGTTGTATAATGTACTACTTGCTGATACATCCGGTATGAATTATAATATTGTAAAGTGTAGTATCGCTCATTGAAATTTGAAATAAAAGAGAGACAGTTTACCGATACATAACTGGTCGCTCTGCAATGTGTGGACCTTCTGAGATTTGTATTTTTTGTAAGGGGTAATTTGTACTTATCCGACTCAAACAAAGGACTGTATGTGTACGTGTGATTTTTTCTAAATATTTTTTAATAGTTGTTAAATTTTGTTGGGTTTTGTGCTTAGAGTTGGAGGGACAGTTTGTTATTCTTTGTTTTGTTTCGTTTTATTTTTTAAGTCAATAATAGTTTGTCCATGTTTTTTTATATAATCTATATTTTTAAAAGCAAGAACGGAATATTTATTGCTAGATGCATGCATATACATATATGTTCAGAGTATTTTCTACGCGGATTATTGTTCACGGATGAACAGTACGGATTGATCAATTTGGTACACTTCCCGATAGAATTTTTTGATGAAATTTTGTGGGGATGTTCTTCATCGTGTGTAGAACATCTCCACCAAATTTCATCAAAAAATTCAACCAGAAAGTGGATTAACTATATGATTGAAAAATATTAGATTTTATAAATCTATTTTTGGACCAATATTTTTCAATCACGTAGTTAACCCACTTCCCGGTTGAATTTTTTGATGAAATTTGGTGGAGATGTTCTACACACGATGAAGAACATCCCCACAAAATTTCATCAAAAAAATCTATCGGTAAACGTGCCAAATTGACCAATCCGTACTGTTCATCCGTGAACAGTAATCCGCGTAGGAAATTTTCCCTATATATGTTTGTACATTATACATCAAACACAATAACACATTATTCTTGGCAAAAACAAAACAATTTCTACTATTAAAGGTAAAAGCATTGCTTTATTCTTTTTTTTGTTTTACTTCGAAGACAATAACAATTACTATTTTTATGTAAAACAGAAAATTAATTAAATAAAAATTGTTTTTAAGATAAAACAGAAATTTAATTAAAATATAAAAACTGTTTTTAAGATAAAACAGAAATTTAATTAAATAAAAACTGTTTTTATGTAAAACAGAAATTTAAGTAAAATAAAAAGTGTTTTTTATATTTTAATTAATTTTCTGTTTTATCTTAAAAACAGTTTTTATATTTTAATTAATTTTCTGTTTTATCTTAAAAACAGTTTATATTTTACTTAAATTTCTGTTTTACTTAATTTCTGTTTTAATTAAATCATCATGCTAAAGAAAATTTAAATATTAGTTATATAATTGTTTTACTCACAATTATTTATATTGTTAATTATTTTATTTAGCATGTTATAAATTGAAAGTTGCCATGATGATGAAAGTTCATGTGCATTATAATCACTATGATAAAGTATTTTCATATAGCATTGAAAATGTGACCATTACGAATCTTGGTTTTGAAATTTAATTCATATTCCTAAAACATAATTAATATGGATGTACTCATAACTGTGTAATATTTTATTTATTTTTTTATTATTAAGATGGCTGACCCAACTCGACCCGAATTTGACATTTTAGACTCACAAGGACTTGAGTACCATCGGTAGATTTCTGATGTAGAAGCCGTCTTTGTGGCTAAAGAATACTCGGCCACACTTACTGACCCCACAGACAACGGACCGTCTGATAAGGTGAAGGCAAATACGTTAATGTTTCTAGGGAAACATATTGACCCAGCCTACGTTGGGAGTACCTTCAGTTGAAGACACCTAAAGAACTATGGGATACCCTTAAGGGACGTTTTGGGAACATTCATGACACTTTGCTCCCAGAATTGACCGTTCAGTGGAATGAAATCCGCTTGCTTGGCTATAAAAAGGTTAACGACTTCAACAAGGATATGCTGCGCCTAAAGGCATGTCTTAACTTCTGTGGAAAGGACCTCACAGAAGATGATATGATTCAGAAGATCCTTTCCACTTTTCATACTTCAGCACTTATACTAGCGAACCAATATAGGTTTGAGTATGATAATAAAAGAATCACAACATTTAATAAGCTGATCAATCTACTGCAAGTGGCTGAAAGGCATAATGAGGTTCTTTTGAATAACAATGTCAGGCCTGTCGGGACAAAGAAAATTCCTGAGGCTAACTACGGTAAGATGAACAGTGGAAAGAACCCCAATGCAATGGAGGTTGGACGTGTTGATCCCTACCCACGTGGCAACAAGGCACAACGTGGAAAATGACGTGGGAGTTGTGGTGCGGGTCGTGGAGGCTCTTCCAAAGTATGGAGAAGAAATGATACTATTGAACCTAGTGGTCAGGGAAACAAGTTGACAAATGCACCTAAGAACCCTTCGGTCAAAAAGGAAAGAGTTGGCGATGAGCCATGTTACAGGTGTGGAGTTGCTGGGCACTGGTACAAGAACTGCCATGCAAGCGCTAAAGTAGCAGTGAGTTACAAGAAATATCGAGAATCTAAAGAACAAAAATCTCATTTTATGAATGAAGAAGATAATGACGCTGATGTTAACTTCACAATCGCAAACTTTAGTGCCAAGAAGGAATTTGCTCAGTCAATGGATGCACTCGATTTTGACTGATCTGCTTTATTCATTTTATTTTTTAAAAAAAATGGCATATTGCCTAATTCTTAATTAGACAATGATTTTGTCTTAAAGTTTATGATTGATTGAATTGATGGATTAGATTTCTGAACAAGATATTGGATTGATTATCGTTGATTTTATTAATTAAATTTTGGACTTTATTCTATTGTATTAGATATATATGTTCGATTTTTTTTTCATGGTTCGGATTTTATACTCAATTTCATTATTGTAGGAATGACTCGAGGAGAACTCGAATGTTTAGTTGATAGTGGAACCACCCACACTATTTTAAGGAATAAGCAATTATTTGTTGAATTAATAGCCCATAATTCCTCTGTGACTACAATGATCGGATCATCGCAAGTAATAAAAGAGCGAGGTAATGCCAAATTTTTGTTGCCTAACAGCACATTATTTAAAGTCACAGACGCTCTGTATGCACCAAAAGCAACCCGAACCTTACTGAGTTTCAAAGATATTTGTGACAACGGTTTTCATATAGAAACTCATTGTGAGAATGAAATAGAATACCTTTATATTACATCTAATGAATGTAGAAGAAAACGTATCTTAGAGAAATTAATGAGTCAATCTAGTGGACTGTGCCTCACTACTATTCGGATTATTGAATCGTACGTTGTTACCAATAATGAAATACGGGACACTAACTCATACAGGCTTTGGCATGACCGCCTAGGACATCCTGGTCGTGACATGATGATCTGTATTTTAAAAAACTCATACGGACATCCATTCTTTCGAATAAAAAATAAAATGGGACAAAAAATCGTCACGATGCAAGGTGTCGATTCTAATACTGTTCAAAAATATAACTTACCTTCTGAAGTACCAGAAACATTACGACCCTCCCATTATGCCTCTTTGATTACGTCAAAAGCACGTCAATCATTTTTCAAAGCCTGTTCTTTAGCTAAAACAGGATCGAGACCTTCCTATGCTAAAGATACAAAAGAAATCATTCTATTTTTATAAAGGATACAAGGAGATGTATGTGGACCTATCTATCCAGAATGCGGACCATTCAAGTACTTTATGATTTTGGTGGATGCATCGACACATTGGTCACATGTTGCATTATTGTCCACAAGAAATGCTGCATTTGCAAAACTCCTAGCACAGATTATACATTTAAGGGCTCATCACCCTGATCATCCTATCAAGTTTATAAGGCTTGATAATGCTGGAGAGTTTACATCAAAAGTATTTGATGATTATTGCATGTCTATTGGGATCAATGTAGAGCATCATGTTCCCCATGTGCATACACAAAATGGTCTCGCAGAAGCCACCATCAAAAGATTACAGATGGTGGCCAGGGCACTGGTTATGTGCACCAACTTGCTTATATATGCCTGGGGCTATGCAATATTACACACAGCTTTACTTATTCGTTTCAGACCAACTGTTAACCATCCATTTTCTGCGTACCAGTTGGTCACTGGATATGAGCCTGCCATTTCACACTTACGTATATTTGGTTCAGCAGTATATGTGCCAATTGCGCCCCCACAACGCAATAAAATGGGTCCCCAGAGACGACTAGGCATTTATGTTGGATATGAATCCCCAATAATTATTCGCTATTTAGAACCTTTGACAGGCGATCTCTTTACCGCTAGATTTGCGGATTGTCATTTCGATGAGACAGTCTTCCCGTCGTTAGGGGGAGATAAAAAAAAGATTTTCCAAGGGAACGACAGGAATTGTCGTGGTTTGTTCCCACCCTGTCTCATTTTGATCCCTGCACTTTATAATGTGAAAGTGAAGTGAAAAGAATAATCGATCTTCAGAACGTAGCAGATTCGATGCCTGATGCGATTACTGATATCGCAAAAGAGACGAGATCACATAAACCAGCTGCAAATGTGCCTGTAAGGTTAGAAGTCCCTGATAAGGGGCATGGTGTCGCAGATAGAGATACTGCAACCACACTTAGTGAAAGTATGATTAAGGTCGTGGCTCCCCAAAGAAAGAGGGGGAGGCCACTCGATTCGACTGACACTCACCCAAGGAAGAAAAGGGAGAGTAAGGCACAAACCGATCCATTAATCATCAATGAAAAGAACCATTCTTATGAGATTATCTATGATTATAGTTATGTCCATGAATCAGTACTAGAGGACGTTCCGATGTTTGAAATGATTCCAGAGAACAAAGAAATCTCAATGGATTATGAGAAGGCATACGAGTTGATGGAAAGATCTTCCATATATATTGATGATATATTTGCATACACTGTTGCTCAAGAAATCATAGAGCACAATGATATCGAACCTCGCTCGGTTGCAGAATGTCAACAAAGAGCAGATTGGCCTAAATGGAAAGAAGCAATCCAGACATAACTAGATTCTTTGGTAAAAAGACATGTATTTGGTTCGGTAGTGCTAACCTCACCAAGTGTAAAGCATATAGGACATAAATGGGTATTTGTCAGAAAGCGTAATGAGAATAATGAAGTTTTAAGGTACAAGGCTCGCCTTGTGGCGCAAGGTTTCTCACAACGCCCTGGAATTGACTACGAGGAGACATACTCTCCCATAATGAATTTTATAACATTCCGCTACTTAGTTAGTTTAGTAGTTTCCAAAGGACTGAAAATGCAGCTCATGGATGTGGTTACTGCATATCTCTATGGGGATCTTGATTCATATATATATATATATATAAGTGCCTGATGGCCTTACAATACCCAAGTCAAGTGACTCTAAACCACGGAGTGCGTTTGCAATTAAGTTGAAATGGTCACTTTACGGATTAAAATAATCTGGACGGATGTGGTATACCCGTTTAAGTGACTACTTGACTGGGAAGGGCTCTAAGAACGACGAATTATGCCCATGCGTATTCATAAAGAAAACAAGTTCCGGATTCACAATTGTGGCCGTATATATTGATGACATGAACATAATAGGTACTTTTGATGAAATAAAAAAAACCACTAGTTACCTAAAATCTGAATTTAAGATGAAGGATCTTGGAAAAACTCGATTATGTCAAGGTCTTGAACTAGAACATCGACTTTGTAGAATATTAATCCACCAGTCTGCGTATGTCCAAAAGATGCTCAGGCGATTCAACATGGATAAAACGCATCCTGCTAGCACTCCCATGATCGGTCAAAGTTTGGATCCAAAAAAAGATCCATTCCGTCCAAATGAAGATGGTGAAGAGGCGTTGGGAGCTAAAATTCCTTATTTAAATGCAATAGGTGCATTATTGTACTTGGTTCGATGCACTCAATCAGACATAGCATTCTAAGTGAACTTGTTAGCTAGATTTAGCTCAGCGTCAACGCAACATCACTGGAACGGTATCAATAATATTTTTCGATATCTAAAAAGAACCATTGACTTGGGGTTGTTTTTTCCCTACAGAGAGGCAAAAGGAATTGCAGATGACACGATAATTTATAAAGCAAATGTTGATGTCGAAAAGGCTAGCCCCTATATTAAAACCCCAAATGATAATTTGGTTGGTTTTGCTGATGCAGGGTACCTCTCTGACCCACATAAAGGTCGTTCTCAAACTGGTTATGTATTCACTATTGGAAACACAACAATATCTTGGAGATCAATAAAGCAAACTCTTGTGGCTACCTCCTTGAACCATTCTGAGATTATCGCTCTACATAAAGCGGTTCGTGATTGTATATGGTTAAGGGCAATCATTACACATATTCGAGGAATTAGCGGTTTGAGTTCTACCACTGAAGAACCTACTTGCATCTATGAAGACAATGCAGCTTGCATCGAACAGATGAAGCTAGGTTATATCAAGGGTGATAATACAAAACATATATCTCCAAAGTTTTTCTATAATCAACAACAACAGGCTCTCCTCAAGATTCAAATAAATCAAGTAAGATCTGAGAAGAACGTGGCAGATTTGTTTACCAAATCTTTGCTTAAGGTTATATTTGAAAAACATGTGAAAAGTATAGGAATGCGTAAGTTTTCCAAACTCCCTTGATCGATGTAAGGATAAGGAGGAGTGTAGACTTAAGAAGAAGTCTAACACTCGTTGTACTCTTTTCCTTCAACCAAGGTTATTTTTCCTACAGGGTTTTGTTACTTGGTAAGGTTTTTAACGAAGCAACGATTAATGCATAAGTTTTTCAAATTCCTTGATTAATGCAAACATCAGGGTGAGGTGTAGACTTGAGGGGGAGTCTATCATTAACATGACATTACGTTATACTCTTTTCCTTAGACCAAGGTTCATTTTTTCCACTGGATTTTGTTACTTAGCAAGGTTTTTAACGAGGTAACAATGTGTGAAAACTCTATTGATCGAAGTAATGATCAAATAGAAATATAGACTCAACGAATGAAGTCTAACATAATTATCGTAATGTTGTACTCTTTTTCCTTCGATCAAGGTTATTTTTTTCACAGGGTTTTTACTTGACAAGATTTTAATGAGGCAACAAGGCATGTGCCATTATATCTCCGACTCAGCACAAGGGGGAGTGTTGAAGGAAATTACACTTAGTGTGCTATCGTATAGATAGAATATGTATTAGGGATTTTATTGTGTAAAATATACATTTTGGGCCATATTGGGCTTTTTTGTTAATCCTATTTACTATTATATTTGTACCATATTTAAAGGGCTCATCTAATGAAAGGTTGAGGTGAATTATTCCCACAACAAGAATAGAATTTTTAAGATTTATTTATAAAGTTAAAAAGTATTGCCGTTGCTGATTTACTCTTTTTTCCTTCTATTAAATTTGAGGAAAGGAATTGTTATTAGAACACAGAGGCGCTTTGTGCTACAAGGATATTTTATTATATCTCACATTGTATGTACGTAATAATAATAATAATATGGCTAATTATTAGATTGTAATTAAAAATTTAAACATTGTTTGATAGGCCAGCCAATTATTAAAACTTGCAATTATGCAAAGTTATAAGCAGATGAATATCAGTTAGTCGTCCCAGTCTCAGACATGACATGACATATACCAAGAAGTCATCTAAGGCTCGAAATACTAATTATTTATTCACAGGAAGTTGCGTGTGCGTGTGCGTGTGGGATCGATAATATTTAATTTACCCATCTTTTATATTTATATTACAAAGGAAGAGCAATAAGTCCCCTCCCTTCCCCGATCCGAACAGCTTATATTTGTCGCAGCCCACTATTTTTTTTTGTCGCACCAAGTGTATGTAATTCTTCAAAACTTGTATGCTAAATTAGTTCATTTAGTAATTAACATATAATACCTATATATAATAAGGAAGTATTATTGTTAATGTAGATATGACTTATATCATAGCAATGTACTATGTTTAAAGCTCAATATACAATAATTTAAGAGTAAATACCATCAATGGCCACTGAACTATTGACAAATTCTACTAATGGACACTATACTTTATTTTGTTACAATCGAACCATTAAACTATTAAAACGTACTATCAATGGCCACTCCGTTAAATCTTACTGTTAATTTTTGGCGGGAATCATTATTACTTGAAATATTAGGGGTATTTTGGTCTTTTTCCGTTTTTTCGTTTTTTCTCTTTTCTTTTCTTTTCTTTTCTTTCTTCTTCCTTCATCCTTCTGCCGTTCTTCTCCTTCTTCGCCATTCTTCTTCTTTGCCTTTCCCTCTTTAACAAAATCAAAGAACAATAAAATACACCAAATCATTTTGATTCTTTCTTTCTTTTCCTTTTTTTTTCTTTCTTTCTTCTCCCTTTTTTCCTTTCTTTCTTCTCCTTCTTCTTCCTCTTCCGACCTGCTTCTTCTCCTTCTTTCGAGCTACTGCTAATTTTCAGAGCTACTGCGAAAATTTATCTTCCTCTTCCACAGCCACAGCCACCTACAATGCGAAAATATTATTTCTCATCGCCATCGCCACAGCCACCTACGATGCACCCCCCTCTCATCGCCGCCGCCACCACGGACGACGCTGTCCATCTTCAATTCTCATAAAGTACCAATTAACCCCAATTTAAACCATCCAAAACACACATAATAAGCTTCTCTATAAGCCTCAAAACAACTAAAAAGATCAAATTGAAATTGAACACCCCTTAATTAAATTCTCACCTTACCCCCATTAAACCAAAATTAAACCATCCAAAATCCCTCTGTGGATCCTCGGCGAATTTGACCGGAGCTTCAATTTGGCTAACAAACTCACTGAATATCTTGGATTTGGTGATGGTGGAAAAAAAGATGTGGTTGTGGTGGTGAACGGTAGTGGCTGGGAGTTGAGGAAGGTTGGGGAAGAAGAAGAAGAAATAAAGAAAAGGCGGAAGAAGAAGAAGAAGAAGAAGAAGAAGGGCGGAAGAAAGAAGAAGAAGAAGAAGAAGAAGAAGAAAGCGGAAGGAAGAGGAAGAAGAAGGGCGGAAGAAGGAGGAAGAAGATGAAAAAAGCGGAAGGAAGAAGAAGAAGAAGAAGAAGAAGAAGAAGAAGAACGGCGGAAGGAAGGAAGAATGGCGGAAGAAAGAAAAGAAAAGAGAAAATAGAAAATAGAATAAAATGGAAAATGACTAAAATGCCCTTAAATTTTCACGTGTTAAGGGTTTCGTTAAAAACTAACGGTGGGATTTGACGGAGTGGCCACTGGTGGTACATTTTAAAAGTTTAATGGTCCGTTTGTAACAAAATTAAGTACATTGGCCACTGGTAGAATTTGACAATAGTTCAGTGGCCACTGATGGTATTTACTCATAATTTAATGCACTAATTACTTTCAAAAATGATTGGGGGAGAGAGGGTTTCTTGCAAAAATGTGAGTTGTATGCGGGACATGCAAATGACGAAATGATAGGAGAAAAGAAGTCACGGCCGGTCAGGTCAGAGAAAGAGAGAGGGGGAACCCCAAATATTTTAGTAAAAAATGTGTTGACTATCATTTATTTAAATAGGGTTACAATTTATGAACTTATTTTACCATTATTTAATATAATTTAAGAGTTGTATTAGAAAAAAAAATTGCTAGTAAAAATTCATAATATAAATATTTTTAATAACATGATAATATTAATAAATGACAGAAGATAGAGGTTTAACAAATTTGGATTAAATTTTTATCGACTCTTTTGAACGATTCTTTCCGTTCTTCACATTAAGCAAAAGAGGCCATCTCCATCGCGCACGGTGGAAAGTTCAATTTTCTAACATTAGGAAAGATATGATGGATAAAAGTGTAAGAGAAGTATAAAATTTTCTAACTACAACATTTTTAGGGGGTGAAAAGATAGTGTCAAAGGTGTTTTAGAATGAAAGAACGTATTTTATTCAAGTTTGAGATGAAAGAATGTCATTCATCTGAAATAATCTATTTCATGACAAGTAAATACAACCGTGTGAGTGGGATGAAAGAATCTATATTGTCCTGAGCAAATATTAGGATGGAAGACAGAAATCCACATAAGTAGTCTGCGCTCAAGAATCTGGCTAAGGGGGTGAAATTCAAAGTACAAAAAAAAATATTTCAAGCCATAAAATTTTAACACAAACATAATACCATTAATAATAATACTTTATAAAAATTACAATAAGAAAAATGATAACATGTACCCTTAGGGCAGATGTTAAAGTTACAACAAATGAAAATAATGAAATACTGTATGAGAATCTGTATCATATTTAATGCATGTTGTGAGTTAATTATTTCAAGAAATAGGTACTTAATATGTGCCTTTAGGGCACACGTTAACATGACCCTTACAATAATATAACGCCAACATAGTAGCATTAATAATATTATGTAATTAATCAAAAAATACAAATAATATTATGCAAATAATTAATAAATAAATTATACCTAATATTAAAAAGTAAATATAATAAATGATTTAGTCTAGTAATTAATGTTAAAAAATAGGTAAATTAGTTAATTAAACCCGATAATTACAAGTGGATACATTTCATGTAACTAAATATGTTTGTCGTCACTAGGTTAAATAATGTCCTTATTTACTAGAAAAATATAATGATAAGCAGGCAACATATAAAAAAGACAGTAATTGAAAATGTTTGTTTTATATCATGTACTTCGAGTTTAAGCCTAACTGATTGAAAGTGTGTTTATTATATCAATAAAAAAAAAAAACCTCAATTTTGATATATCTTTTAGTTCTCTTTTTCATTTTTGAACCACCCAAATTTATCCACCACCTATATTATATAAAGATATGACGACGATGATGATCATCAAAATAATAATAATAATAATAAAAATAACAATAATAATAATTATTATTATTTTGTTATTATTATTAGTTCTTATTTATTTTACTGTAATAGATGGCACTGATAAATCCTTGTCAACTTAAATAATAAAATTAACGTATCAGATGTAATAGAAAATAATTGGTCAAGATTAGAGCGAACACAAATTATTTTATATGTTAATCAAATCGTTCAAGTTACAGCTACCAAGGTTTACATTACTCTAAAAATTGAGTCTAAGTAATGTAGAATTTTCAAACAGGCATTGAAGACGAACGATATCTGGAGTTGTGCAAAGAAGCCATCATATATAATATACAAGTATAAATTGAAGTCTTTTTATACTCGATCTTGTACTCAGTAGCATTAACTCATATATCATGTAAAGAGTTTTTTTTATAACTAGGTTGATTTTTAAACTTAATTAGTAAAATAGGGGACTTTTGAATTTATTTGTAAAAATAAGATTGACAAAAAAATGCTAGTCAAGCCGGCCCTTTTTGTTCAAAAAACGCTATAAGTACTGGCATTTTTTAGTTAGACGAATTTTCTCAGTCTTAAAAACGCTCTGATTAGTAAGCATTCTTTCAATTAAAAATGCTACACTAATAGCGATTTTTTGCTTGAAATCGCCACAAATTGTGGCGTTTTGAAAGTTAATTTTTTTTTATTTTTTTTTTAAACGGGATAAATGTTGGTTCAAGAAGATAAATGATGCAGGTGGGGGAGGGTGGGTAATTTTGAGGAAGGAGATGAGGTTCAGGCATCTCAATTTTTATTTCTTTTATGTTTGAATGACGAATGATGCAGGTGGGGGAGGGTGGACAATTTTCAGCAACATAAAAACATGAGGGGGCCTAGCGTTTTTAACAAAAAAATCGCTAACACATATGGTATTTTTAAATTAAGCTAATTTCATTTGATCACAAAAATGCTGACTTTAATGACATTTTTAACTATAAAATTGCCGGTCTACCTAGCGATTTTATTTTTACCCCCCATTTTCTCAATTAACTTCGGAACTCTCCTATTTTGAAAATAAGCATAGTTCAAAAAAAAAAAAAAAAAAAAAAAAAACCTCTCATGTAAAAGACAGACACCATTGTTGGATAAAGAAGACCGGCTGATCGAAAAGTTCCTTTTTTGTGGGCCTAGAACTAAGAGAAAAAATCAATTTATTAGCAGCCTCAACATATCTTCTTTGATTACCCAAATCTCACATTATCACATTTATCATTCGCTATACCCTTAAAACTTTATTAGTCATTATTAATTCCATGATGTCAACGGGCGGCATCTGTCTATCTATCATCTATTACTATATAATAAAATAGGAAAAATAGAATATAATCAATATAATTTTTAATTATTTTTATAATTAATTTGCACTCTTACATGCGTGAGAGAGCGCCTCGTTTTTTCTAAAAACTTATCAACTTTATATTTGGTTTGTGATAATTTTTTTAAAAATAGGTGGCGTAAGATATAGAAGGTGTCAGTGACAACAAAAGGGGTGCATTTATCACCATCTTTTCCCACAAGGTTCTTACGTGGGATACTAAGAATTTCAATTCTTAACATTTCACTTTCTATTTCAAATGGCTCATTTTGGGTGATAATTTTTCATTCACCCGTTATTCATTTTGAGCAAATAAATATACGATATTGATATTACTCACAGAGGAAAATATAAATCCGTAATAACCTTTCAAAACCAACCTTTTGGTTTTAATTAAAATTGTTCTCAAAATGGCAAAAACTCACTGTTTTTTTCAACATATTTACCATTACACATTATACCTTTTTATATTTATGTAATTTGAAATGTTTACATATTTCGTTAATTAAGACGCTCACGCATTACGTGGGTTACACAATTATTATAATTGTATTATAAACTAGTGGCCATTATTCCTTTTTTGTGGCCATTTCTGTGTTTATACAAAATTGTTTATTCAGAAAATAAAAAAGGATTTTTTATTATTTATAATAAATAATAATATATATAAGATAATTTTGTTTAGATATGTATCCGTAATTTATGTAGATTGACACTTAACTGTTTTAGAAAATTACAAGAAAATGATCTTACACTTGAAAATAATTTAAGCCCGTATCATATTTGACTAAAACATGAATTGCGTGCAAAAAATATTGTTTGGTACTTACCTCGTCTAATTCAATGTTTGAATTTATGGAGAGATAAAAGGGAGAAGAAAGGAGATTGGCATGAGTTAAATGAATTCTTTGACCTATAGATATCTTCAAAACTTTTTTGACTTTTTGATGTAAAAGATAGAGACATTAACATTAAAATTCTTGGTTAGTATTTTAAAATTAATTAATTGTAAAGAAAAGAAAAACCCCTGTCTTTCCCCTTTCACACTCAAATTTTCAGACGAGATATTAGACTTTTGGATTTAGACTTTAAATTTCGTACTTTCAATTCATACAAGTATACAAAGGCATCATCCTAAGATTAAAATTCATCAAAAGAGTTTACCTTCTAATAGCGCGAATACTAAATTTAACCATATTAATGTTAAATCGTGCTCCATTTAATAAACTATTTTGTAGCTATTTGATTGACGGTAGTCATAGGTGAAGAATCAATTACATTATTTTTAAGTGTTTAATTGACTTATATCAAAATGCAAAAAAATTAATATAAGGGGTATTTTCTTTAGAGGACAAATGTCATACTCTCTTTTTATTAAAGAATGTTCATTTGAATTAATTAGTTTATATGAAAACTATTTAATTGATGACAGAATATTATTAATTATATTATTTTAATCAATTAAGTTGAATTCTAATACTACCCCTCTTAAAGAAAAACATAAGAAAATAAATATACAATTAAATTCGGAATTTTATCAATGAAATTAAATTCAAACACATATTACAAAAAATTCAAACAAAAAGATAAACACAAGAATTACTCAAAAAAATCAAGGATGTAAATGATTCAAACTAACCGACTATAGTATCAGACGAAATCTGAAAATATGACTGAACCACAATTATCCCATAATAGCAAGCAGACATATTAAGTTACATTCTTCAAATATCCTTTTTGTCATACATATTAAGTTGCATCTTTTTAATTTTCTGTCAGACATATTAAGTTACATCTTTTTAATTTTCTGTTAGACATATTAAGTTACATATTTTCTTCAATTTTCTAGCAGACACACTAAGTTACTTTCTTTATTTTTTTTCAATTTTCTAGCAAATATATTAAGTTACATTTTTTTTCTAACAGACATAATATAAAATAAGGACGAGCATTGCACTTTATATATAATATGTATTGAAACAAATTCATTATGATAAAACATAATCACCATGAGTTAACACAGTCAAATCTTCACAAGTTAATGTGTAAAATAATATTTTAGATTTCCGAAGTTTATAATCCATTTCAATAGATAAAATTAGTTAAATATCCAAAATTTTGCTAGCTTAGGTTTTTATTAATGACATAAAACTCCAAAATCACCTAAAAATGTTACCTGCAAAGCCCTTGTCGCATTCTCCAAAGCTAGCCGTCTGATACTTTTCAAACTTAATGCACGCCGTGCTGCAATCATAAATAAGAAATAATAAATTAGATATTGATGCCCATGAGATTGGCTACATCTATAAACTTTTCTTTGGTTTTCGTTTTATGTACAAATTAGGATTATTATATTCACCACTTTTTGGTGTGCATGATGTTTAGAAGATATTGATGCATTTGGGTTTTGTACTTAATTCTATGTAAACGTAAGTGTTTGTTGGAATATGATTGATTTTTAATGCAACTAATGAAGATGACTCGTATATCTAAATTAGTTTGAATTTATTATTATTGATTAATTCAAATTCAATTGTATATTTACCTTCTTATATTTATCTTTTATATTTATCCTTAAGATGAATAGTTTTGTAATTCAACTTAATTAATTGAAATAAGAAAATAATTAATATTTTGTCCTTGATTAAAAAGTTGTCTTGCAAACTAATGAATTCGAACGAATGTCCTTTATTAAAATCTCCATTTATGTATTGTCCTTTATTATTATTTTCTATTAATATAAATATATAAAATAGTGTTTTATTTTTAATCACAATTAAACGCATGATATTATGCCGAAAAAAAGAAGGAAAAAGATTGTTTTTTTTACTATGCTTATTTGGTGACTTATTTAGGGAAATAGGGTTGTTTTCATCTTAATTGTTAAAATAGGGGAAGCATAAAAGCACTAAATTGAGTGGTGATTTTTTGTTTAAAAACGCTATAATGGGTGGCGTTTTTTAAGATTTCTAATTTTGTACGATTTGAAAAACATGAGCATGGGCGGCATTTTTTACTTAAAAACATGACCATGGGTGGGTTTTTAGACTAACCTAAATTCCCCACCTCCTTCTTCCACAAGCCGTCTAGCCGCCCCATCCATTCTCTTTTTCTTCCGTATTTCCTGCTAAAATTTCTTCTTCTTCTTCATTTTCAAAAAATCTCATGCTAAAACCATTCATCCATCGATCTTTACTCAAAAAATATAAGGTACATTTATTTATGCTATTTTTATTTTCATATATTTTTATAGTTTATATGTTATCAATGGTGTATGTTTTATGGCTAAATGATTACTTGCACATATGTAGATATATGTTAAATGTATGCAAAATTTATATACATATATGTGGTTCTATGTTAAATTTGTGCATTATGTGATTTTATGTAATTTTTTTACATAATAAGTTATTAAACAAAAAATTACCACTCAATCTAGCGATTTTATATTTTTCCTATTTTCACAATTAAGATGAAAACAACTATACCTTTTTAAATAAGTTAGGGAAAAAGACAAATTAAACCCTGAAATTTTGGTGTAGATTCAATTTATCTCATGATGTTTCAAAAAATGCAATGCCTTCTTTGAAGTTGCCATAGTGGTTAAATTAAAACCATTGTCCTAATTCCGTTAACAATTCCGTCAAAATATTTTACACTTAGACATCTAAAATTTTAAAAGTGATATTAAACCCCCTTAATTTATATCTTTTTAACTTTTAACTCTATTTTTGTTAAGATTCATCACCAGCTTCTCAATGACGGAAAGTGATGTACACGAGCTGATGTTAGCGGGGACTGTTCTAGTGAGGTTCGCGTCGAAGATCAATAGCTTCTCGAGGTGTCGAAAAACGTTGAAATTAGCCAGCAACTAAATCTAGAGGTGAATTGATTGTATATTTATTCCAGTTACAACCCATTTCAGTTACAAACCCACTTCAAGGCTTCGCCGGCATTGGAAATGCCAGAGTGAGAAGAGGATGTGTTTAGCCATAAGCTGAGTGTTAAAGCTTTGCCGGAGACCTCACCAACGGTGAAGAGAGGGAAGAAGGTGAAAAAGAAAAAGCGTGTGGAGGTAATGAAGAATGAAGAGAGAAAAAATGCACTATGTTTTTCTCAACCTATCTCTCTCTCACAAACACACATAATGCACATACAAATGTGTCTCTCTCTCACACAAATTACACCAACCTCCCCCTTTCTCTCTCTCTCTATATATATATATATATATGTAAATGTGTCTTTCTTTCTATACACGACCTTTCTCTCTTTATATATATATATACAATTACCTACGTCCACTCCCCCACTACAACCATCATCAATTCCCTTCTCTCTCTACAACACACGTACACATATATAGTTCCATACAAGACATATATATATCCATCACAATTATATCTCGAGAAGTTCGATAATATCCGTTTTTCAATCATTCATCTCAAAGTGGAGATGAGAGTGGTGTAGCTACGGTGAGAGTGGTCGAAGGGGGGGTGTATATATATATCAATGGTGGAGTTAAAAGTTAAAAATAAAATAAAAAATTAAAGGGGTTTAATGTTATTTTTTAAGTTTTAAGGGGTTAAGTGTAAAATATATGAAGAAAATTGTTAACATAATTATGACGAAAGTCTCAATTGAACCGCTGTAACAATTTCAAGGAATACATTTTATTTTTTAAAATATCAAGAAAGAAATTAAATTTATACCCAAATTTCAAGATTTAGTTTTTCTCATCTATAATAATAAAAGTTCTACTACTCACTAATTTAATCGTTAACTTTTATAATTCAAGAATCATAATTGTCTCAAAAAAATCTAAAAGTTTATTTTATTTATAAATTTTTATTTTATTTATTATTCCGTGTCATCGAACACGAGCATGCTTAGTTAAGTTATAAAACAATAACCAAAACCTCTTGGCCCAGTGGTATTAGGCTGCCACTGTGACAACTTTGGGTCGACTTGGAACTCCCAATGTTAAACTCCGGCGTTGTTAAAATAATGTTTGACCAGCGACAACTATGAACCGTGAATGGAGATTAGTCGAAGTATGCAAAAACTTATTCAAATACTATGTAAAAGACTAAAAATAAAAAATAAAACAAGCATAGTAAAAAAAAAAAGTTCCATGATTTATATCATCTTTGGGAGAGCAACCTCTCTGATAATACTGCCACAAAAACAATTTAATACAGCCTAAAAATTTATGAAGAGTTACAAGATTGCATCCTTAACTTGTTTGCCAATTTGGTGAAAGACTTTGTTCGGTTTTTAGAAATCTGAAACCTCACATGCACAGGCAACCATCAAATCAAAGTGGTAGTCCCAGTCTTTGCTTTTTGCAAATTAATTACACTTACATTTCAAAAAAGTTGCAGGTATTTGCAGAAAGTAAAATTCTTTCCGACCTTATTCGTTAATTGTCCCTTTCAAAGATCTTGATGTATAATATCAAAATCCCCTTCTTTCTCTCTCTCTCTCTCACACACATTATTATTATTGTTAAATAATATATAATTTTTTAAAATAATATTATATTATAACAAAAGTAAAATTATTTTAACAATAAAAATACCTTATAATAGTAGTGCTTAAAAATGTGCAAATGACACATAGGGCTGTTTGTTAGATATTTTGAATTGAGTTTTTTAAGTTGAGTTTTTAAAATATAGTGTTTTGTAGAATTTAGAAGTATGCTGAAAAGTAGATTTGATTTTTTTTTAGTTTTTTTTAACCAACTAAAAATCTCATAAAAAATTTCAAAAAATAGTCAAAATTGATCTTATTTTATAGATCTCGACGAGTATGTTTTAAATATATATTTTTTATTAAATTTTGATTTTTGAATTTAAAGTTACGGTATTTTAAAAGTTTTTTTAGAGAGAGAAGGTAAAGTTAAGATTTTTTTGGAAAGCGTAAAAGTATAGTTGATTTTGAGTTGAGTTTTTAAAATTTTGGGGAAAAAACTATAGGATTGCTAATAGGAAACATCTTTGTAAAGAAAAGTGATATTATTGATTTGAGAGATGTGTATGACTACTTTCAAAAAAAAATTATATATACAAAATCATAGTACTTTTGACATACATTATTATAAATATGAGTAAAAAGATGTATAAATGTGAGTTCGGATTTAGATTTAGTATAGGGCGAACTTTGACAATATTTTTTTATTACCAAAATATTAAAAAGATGATTTTTACAATCAAATATCACTAAAAATTAGTTTATACTAACAAATTAAATATATACACATATATATAGGGAAAGAGAGAAATAGGAAATAAAAAAAGGTGGATGCTAAAAATTAAAAATTAACTGTTAAACACTAATAATTTCAGACCTGAAAACCCATCAGAGAGAGAGGGGTAGGGGGAGGGGACCCACCAGTGATCTATATCACAACTCAACAATTCCAAAAATCCTTTTTGTTGTTTAGCTCCCTCCCCTGCTGTTTTTTCTTGTACTTATATCTCATGGCCAGCAAACCTCTCCCCACATCTCCCCCTACATCCTTTTCACCTTTTATTTTTTAATTAACTTGTATATGTATTTTTTTTTTACCTTTTCCGCTTTTGGTCTTTTTGCTTTTTCTTCATGCCTCGTTTAGTTCACGAATTTAAAGATTTAAGAAAGGAAAGTCCTTTCTTTCTTTTGTTTGATAAGTACAAATTTTAGAAACACTTTTCTGATAGAGAAGAAACTAGGGAGTAAAATTATTCCTCTTAAAATACATGAAATTGATTTTCCCATGTGATTTCCAAGCATTAATTACAAAAAATTTGGACAACAATACCATTACCTACATATTTTTCATGTTTTACCAAATACAAAAAAGAAAACTTGACCGGAAATTTAGTTTCCCCCTCCATAAAAAAGATAAGGAAATTGATTTCCTTTCCGTGAACCAAACGAGGCCTTATTCTCCCTCTAAAATTTCATCCCCTTCCATCATCAACTCCTTATTTTTCACATGTACCCATTTTAAAGTAAATAATAAGCGATATGATTTAAGTTGTTGGCACAAGTGAAACCGATACATTCTTATTTTATTTAAATATGTGCACAAACGTTTTATTAGTCTTATATTGCCTCTACCACCCGCGCTTCTCCAAACTAGAAAAAAATAAATTAAATAATATGGATAAATCTACTATAAAAATGAACAGGCAGAGTAATATACAACTGTAAAAATATGTTAAGTCGCTTATTTGCACAGTGTAATTATCTACCAAAAATAAATAAATTTAAATAACACCATCCATTATAACAAAAAAAAAATTGATATATTTATATTTAGCATTTTAAACTTATTTTACCAACATTATACGATCAATAAAATTTAAATACGTTGGGAAGTACAAACTAATTATTTTTTTTTATATAATTTATGTGAAAATATCATATACAAATGATGTAATACTACAATGGTATTCTCTGTTCTCATTTTTATATCCATACTATATAAAGCTTGAGGAGCGAGCTTTGGTAAGATTGTGAAATATCAAAATTATTTCCTTTTCGCGTCGAAAATCACAATAAAAGTAATGGTAATATAGGGACTACACCAAATGATTTAAGCATAAAAAGTTAAATGTGAACAAAAAAAAAAACATATTGCACGCATGTATCCCAATATTAGTAAAAACTAAGTATCATATTTATCTTCTTCTTTTTTTAAATGTAGGTATATTATTTATTTTGCCCCCTCTTTAATTTTAGAAAAAATTTAGCAATAACATTGATTTTGCCTTTACTAATTATTTTTTCAGTGTTATAATTACCCTATCGTAATCAAAATTTTGGCTTTGCTCTTGTTGGTATAACATAGTATTATTATTTTGAGAAATTATACATTTTATAATAACTTTAGTTATTTTGGTAATAGTGTCACCCTTAATTAAATAATGGCTTTAACTCACTAAGAGTATCTCTAACAAAGCTGCTCTCTAGATCTAAGGAGGGAATATTTTTTTAAACAGAGAACATAATTTAGAGATCAACTCCAATAACATTCGCTATTTGCATTAGTTTACTATTTTTTTTCCTATAAATTATTTAAACGAGTGAAATTGCGTGAAACAAATTAGGACCCATGGATAAATTCTTATTTTTTTTTATTAAATGATAATCAAATAAGCTAGCTACCTCCGGATAACCAAATGAGGCTCTATATTTCTATTAGCTATTGTAACTAATGTTCTAATAGTCAGCGTTCATAAGGCAACAAAAGGATTAGTGGCAAATGGATTAATCATGGAGTAATTGGACTAACAACTTTTATGTGTTTAATTAATCAAAATAATACAATACAAATAAAATATAACTTTACTTTTAAAAATGATATTGAGCTAGTTAAAAAAATATGTTTTTGTTATTCAAATATTAAAAGAATAATTTTTAAAACAAAAAATATTGAAATACACTATTAGTTCTACCGAATAGCCATCCTTCAAGACTAAGTGAAAGACCATCACCTAGCAACTAAACAAGGATTAATCGGCTCTAATCAATAATTTTTATAATACCTATTATGACTAATGTCTTGAATTGCTAATATAAAATGTTTCATTCTTTTACAAGGTCATTTCCAATTAAGGGTGTTTAGGCAAATCTAAAAACCGAACATATGGACCTAACCAATTCGTAAGACCTTGAACCCAAAAAAAAATGAAATTGAAAAGTTTGGTTCTGGTTTAGGGCAAGCTAGTTCAAAAATAAACTAAACCGAACTGAACTTAATTATGTATAAGAAAATATATATATATATATATATACTCTAAGGACGCACGTTAATTATACTACGATGGTGCAAATAAGTGGATTAATTACTCCGCTAACCACAGAAAGACACGTAGCCGTCCATGTCAACAGCTTAATCCGCTATGACAAAGGGAGCTCAAGAGCTTTCCTTGAATGCTGCCTGGAACCCTAAGGATTATTTTTGTACAGCAAGTTGTGGAGCTCGAAGACCATAGCTCTTTTAACGAGTTCTAGAGCTTTATCGCCAACCACCATATCAAAGTAGGCACAAATAGCATAGGCGACTGCTACCAACTCCACCAACGATACAGAGACTCCTTCAACTTCACTGCATTTAATGCATCAAAATCCGTGGAGAAGTAATGTTAGAGTTGGTGATATTTAATGATGGCCTCGGATTTTATTTGAGAACTCTTTTACACATTTCCTCTCTATCATATATATATGAGAAGTATTTACTTCTTCCAGCAACCAAGCAATAAATAGTCAAATACTGAAAAAGATTTAAGTAACCAAGTTTAAATCACAAGAAAGAGAGATACAGAAAGATAGAGTTAAAAGGCCCACAACAAGAGTTAATGAAATAGAGAGTCTAGAACTCGTGTGTCTTAGTAATACCTTTGTTGTAATCTTGTGATGATAGAATAGTTAGAGAAACTTTGTCAGTTTGTAATACGAACTCATCTATTATAATATAAAGTATTCCGATCTCCTAACTCTATTTACGAAAGAAGGACTAACCCATATTTTCATATGAGACAAACCCCATCTGTACATTATTTTATTTTTTAGTCATTTTCATTTTCAGTCATTGCATCAATTATCAATCATTTATCTGTGTGGTTGGAATAGATCTTCGCTAATTTTTCGTACCAACATACTATAATACAAAAAAGATGGCATTTTATAAGAATTGAGTATGTTTCTTATTAATTGCATATTGCGATAATCTTAAAAAAAGCTATTGACGCGTGACTTTATTATTGAATTAATTCCACGATAGTAAAAAAAATTTATCTCATACACGATAGCAAGATAATTCATCATTTTATTTAATGTGTTTTATTATTGTAAATGTACAAATAAAATAGTAACTAAATAGAAAATATGGTATATATATATTTGCTTATTATTTGTAAAAAATAATGACTTTAATTTGAATATGAACCATTCTTACATTTCTATTAGTATTACATTATTATTTTAAATTGATTCAGGGGAAAAAAACATATGTCAAAACCGAACCAAGTTTGAATTTTGAAGATTTAGAAACCGAAATCGAATTTTTACATTTAGTTTGGGTTTAGGGTACCTTAGTTTCTACTTTTACCAAAACCGAAAACACCCCTATCTTCGATGGTGTTTTCTATAAATTCATTTATATTCCATGTGTCATGGTGCTTTTAATAGATTTATATATTTATTTAGCAATACAACTATAGTGATAGGAACGTCTTAAATAAAAATTTTCAATGGTGTCATTTTAATTTTACTTTTCGATATTAGTTGCCATTTAATTTTTTAACATATAACAAATTTAATTAACTAAGATATTGTGAGGTCTATTTAATTATTTTTATGTATAATATAATTTTTTATAATTATTTCTATATTTAAAAATAGTGGTATATATTTTTTTATAGAGTAAACAGACCATTTGGCAACTGAACTTTCGATTTTTGTACTATTTTGCCCACTCAACTTTAAAACGAATCACTTTAATCATTAAACTTTTTAGCGAGTATTAAATTACCCATTCCGTTCAAATGAGGTGTTAAAAGTGACAGAATTAAGTCATGTGCATAGCACATGACCTCGTTTAAAGGCAAAATGGTCATTTTATAATAAATATATACTATCACAACCACCACCCCGCTGGAATCTCTCACTGTTGAGATCTCCACATAAGTTCAAAGTCCTCGTGCTAGGGTTTAAGAAATCCAAATTAGACAAAACAAATAAATGATTTGGTGTGTGTATTTATATATAGTGAAAATTAATAAATATGTACAAAGATAGATGAAGTGGTGGGAAAAAGAGTGTTCCACTCCCAAACGCAATGGTGCTCAGATTCTGGCACCATCTGTGTGTCCCCCGCCGCCAAAGAAGAAACCATACTTTCATATATGAGAATGAAAGAGGAAGCTACCGAACAATCTCCGACAACAATCATTTTTCAGTTCTCAATTCTTCCCCCAAAACCTTAATTCGAACTTTTTCGCGAATCAAAATTCAATAATTTCCGATTTCAAGTACTCCAATCAGGAGGTATGTTAACCCTAAATCCCTAATCTCAATGCTTATAGAACCCCCTCAATCATCACCATTAATGAATTCCAATCATCACCATGTCAACGTCCTCCCTCCCCTTCTCCTTTCTTGAATGAGCTGCTTGACTTGGAGCATTGGGTTTCAGATGCCACTAAAGAGTTTGGGCTCGGTACATAATCATCAAATGTTCTATTCTTAGCCATTAAGGTATTTATCTGCTTTTCATTCAGCACACTATAATTTTGTTTTCTTAAGAATTTTGTCTGTAGTTTCCTTAATTCTTAATATGTAATGGTAACTGAATTTTGTCTGCAGTTTTCCTTAATTCTCAATATGTAATGGTATATAGTCATATCATTTAATACGATTTTGTTATTTTTATGTTTATGAATTGCAAATGGAGTCATGAGTTTTTTTTTTTATGTTTTTGTGCCCATTTCGACCATAATCCAAATGATCACCTTGTGAAGAAGAGGTTTAGTGTAAAATGACAATTTTACCCTTAAATGAAGTCATGTGCTAAGCACATGGCTTAATTCCATCACTTTTAACACTTCATTTGGGCGGAATGAGTAATATGGTACTCGTTAAAAAATTTAATGGTTAAAGTAATTTGTTTTAAAGTTAAATAAATAAAGTTGTACAAAATCAAAAGTTTAGTGGCTAATTAAAATGTTTACTGTTTTTTACATAACTCATTTATTATGTTATGTGAAAAAAAATAATATATATATATATATATATTTTATTAAGATAATTTATATTTTTATTATAAAAATTTAATTAATATTAATAAAAATGACGGTCGAATAGTGAGAACGAAACCAAATTATAATAGTCTCTCTCTCTCGATCGAAGATGTTATGTTCTGACATTTTTTATTTGCCACATACCCATTTCAAAACAAAAATTCCCTTGAGATCCATTCATTAATAAGCTGCTGCTGCTGCTGCTCCTCCTCCTCTTCCTCCTTTATGAGTCTATAAATAAACCAATACTCATTTTCTTAAAACTCCCGAGACTCAACATATCATCTTGTCCTTTTATCTCTCTCTCTTCCCAAATTTTCTCTCTCTAAAACATTGAAAAAAACCACATAAACAAGCCATTGGATTGGAGAGAGAAATATGAAGGAGATGTGGACCTCTTTGGCTTCCCTAATGGGCGTTTATGCCTTCGCCCAAACCCTCCTCCACACCGTCTTCCCGCCGGAGATACGTTACACTGCTGCCAAGTTCCTCCACCGCCTCTTCAACTACTTCTCCTCCTACTGCTACTACGACATAACCGAGATCGACGGCGTCAACACCAACGAGCTCTACAACGCCGTCCAGCTCTACCTCAGCTCCGCCGCCGCCTCCTCAAGATCCTCCGGCAACCGCGTAAGCCTCACGCGCGGGCTCAACTCCACCCGCATCACCTACGGCCTCTCCAACAACGACCGAGTCACCGACTCCCACGCCGGCGCGTCCGTCATCTGGGAGCACGTTGTCACCACGCGCCAGTCCCAGACCTTCTCCTGGCGCCCATTGCCGGAGGAAAAACGCGGCTTCACTCTAAAAATCAACAAGAAAGACAAATCCCTAATACTGGAATCGTATCTGAATTTCATTATGGAGAAAGCTAATGAAATTCGAAGAAAGAATCAGGATCGGAATCTTTATACGAATTCGAGAGGCGGGTCATTAGATTCTCGTGGGCATCCGTGGGAATCGGTGCCATTTAAGCACCCGAGCACTTTTGATACTTTGGCTTTAGATCCGGCGATGAAATCGGATATCATGGCTGATTTGAAGGATTTCGCCGACGGCGAGAGCTTTTATCGGAGGACCGGCAGAGCTTGGAAGAGAGGGTATTGTTTTGTTTATTTTTATTTTAGTCTAAACATAAGTCATGCATAAATTTACACCAATAATCTTATCTTAATAATATATATATACTCACAAGAAAGAAATGTACACCTTATCTTATCTTATGCGAGCATAACATTTTTAGCGAGTATATAATTTTATTTTAGATTCAAAGAAGGGAGAGGTCTCAAAAAATGTAGTACCAGGTCGGTGGGTGGGTGGGTGGAGTGATAAGATCATGAACCAACCTCACCTATTCACTATTTTACTAAAATCTTAATTAGTAAGTGATCGACTGAATTGTATGTATCCTCAAATGTGCATAATATTAATAATAATAATAATCTGGCTGTAATATGTTATGCAATTTAATTTTATAGCTAAAAGAGACGAACCAGTATTTTAATTTCTAAAAAGAATATAAAATTATATATGTCAGATTGATCAGATCATGAGGCCTACAAAAACAAGTAACAATTCTTACAGGTATCTTCTCTACGGACCGCCGGGCACCGGAAAATCGAGCATGATTGCAGCCATGGCGAATTACCTCGGATACGACATCTACGACCTCGAATTAACCGAAGTACACACAAATTCCGAACTAAGGAAGCTATTGATGAAGACAAGTTCAAAATCTATCATCGTAATCGAAGACATCGACTGCTCCATCAATTTAACCAACAGGAAAAAGAGCAGCGGCACTAGCACCTACTCCGCCGTTAGAAACCAGTACGACCCACCACCTGGCGGGGGAGGAGGTAATAGTGGCGATGAGGGTGGTGGGAACTCCATTACGCTTTCTGGGTTGTTGAACTTCACTGATGGGTTGTGGTCATGTTGTGGCAGCGAAAGGATTTTTGTCTTCACCACCAATCATATCGAGAAGTTGGATCCGGCATTGTTGAGGAGTGGGAGAATGGATATGCATATTTATATGAGTTATTGCTCGTTTTCGTCGTTGAAGATTTTGTTGAAGAATTATTTGGGGATTGAAGAAGGGGGGTTGGATAAAGTTAAATCCGAGGAGTTGGACAAGGTGATTGGTAAGGCCAAAATGACGCCCGCGGATATTAGTGAGGTTTTGATCAAGAATAGGAGGGATAAAGATAAGGCCATTGATGAGCTTTTGGAGGCTTTGAAGATTAGAGCTGAGAAGAATTCTGGGGGGAGTGATGGGTGTAGTAGAGAGAGGAACGTGGAGGAGGAAGAAGAAGAAGAAGAACAAGAGAAGAGGGCATTGGAGAATCCAAAGGAAGATGAGAGTGGTGATTTCAAAGGGCAGCTTGAAGATGACGACGATGATGATGATGAAGACGAGAAAAAAATGTGATTCATTGAAATTTTGAAAGAAAAATCATGGGTTTGATTTTTGTTTGTGGGTTTAGATGATTAAAATGTTGTTTCTGTAGGGGGGAAAGGTAGTTATTTTATTTTTTACAATTTTTTTGTGCAAACTGATGCCTTATTGAAATTGAAATGGTAGAATTTCATATTTAACGTGTTGGTGTCACGCCAATTCCGGTTCGTGTAAAAATTTGTATAAAAATAGAATAACGGGATAGATTCGAACTTGTTAACCCTTTTGTAGAAATAATTAATTTAACTCTTAATTTCATTTGATTGATATTTCTATTAAATTTTTCAAGATAAAAAATTTAATACATCTTGATTTTTATATAATTTAAATTTCTGTACGGTGAAATGGTCATATTAATTTTTAATTGGGAGGGTTAATAAAATTTGGATTTTAAGTGTGAGTGGGGATGAGAAATGAGAAGTGGAGAATTGTAAAAGGAGAAAAAAAAAGTTAATATTCTATAGTTTTTTTGTCATTGTGGGATCATCTGATCTTAGTTTAGCACAAATAATCAAACTTTATGAGTAGTTTTTGTATGTTTTATGGATGGGGGTATTTGCATGTGGTGTGTCACTCAATAGTTCTTTAATGGCAATCACATGATCATATCTTGTTGATCCACATGGTGCTCTTATCCACTTATAATATAAAGTTATATATGTATTTCAATAATTTGATTAAACAAGGGGGAATTAACGTATGACCGGTAATATTTAACACAATACGTTAATTGAACATGGAATTAACGGATTTGCATTAAACGTAAACGAGATCGAGTTAATTTCGAGTCAATCAAGCTTAACTTTCAAATTATATAGGTTGTGTTTCGGATTAATCTGCTAGCTCGAAATTGACTCACAATTAACACTAACACTTTTTATATTTTTTTGCAGCTATATATATATTTATTATTTTATCATTTTTATTGGACAATTATATTCTTATTTGAAACATTGGTAATATATGATAATTATTATATTTTTGCTAATGAGTTAATTGTAATTTTTTATGTTTTTACTTGGGTGATGAAATGCTATATATTTTGACTATAGATTATTATTATTATATTATTTTGATTAAATATTAAATTTTGGTATTATATAATATTTATTATTACTTACTAAAAACTTAAAACTATTATAAGATAAATTAATTATTTTTACATGAGACTTAATTGTCATTATTATTTTAATAGGTGAATCGTGTCTCGTCGAGTTGCAGTTTAACATAACTTGTTTATTAAACATATTAGTTGGATCGTGTCATATAACCTATAAAATAAATAGACCATGTTCTAGTTGACATAAACGACACGATTAATTAAACCAGTTGTGTTCAAATTGACACTAATATTAGAATACTTGTGTGTTCATAGCCCGAATAGGATATGCAAATTCAAATTGCGGTCCCTAAATTATCAACATTATTTCCTAAGTTTGGGTACTATTTGTTGGGCACATTGTTATTGATTTTATTATTGGATCATGTGATTTAAATGTTTCACCTAATCATTAAAAATAGAGTAAACATCTTAAACAGTTGCTAAACTTTCGATCTAACACGACTTTGAACATCAAACTTCAAAACGAACCACTTTGGTCATCTAACTTTAAAGGAAGTACCACTTTGAAGAATTCCGTCCAATTTGGCCATTAAATTTAATGTATTTCTGTGGCACATGACTTCGTGTAAGGTCATTTTACAACAAAACGACATTTTTCTCTGATAACTTTCGCTAAAATGAAATACACACATCAAATTAAAACATAACAATATTTTCAATAAACAACACAACTTGAGCTATTTTATAATCAAATGATTAAAATACGCTTAAATGAAGTCATGTGCATTGTATATGGTTTCATTCCATTCAATTTAATAGCCAAATTTGAAGAAATTTTCAGAGTAGTACTCACTTCATAGTTGGATGGTTAAATTGGTTCGTTTTAAAATTTAATGGCCAAAATGATACTAGATCAAAAGTTTAGTGGTCATTTAGGCTGCTTACTATTAAAAATATATGTATGTATTTTTTGACACATTGCCTTTTTCCCCGGCCCATATTTTAGAAATTGAATATGATAGCCAAAGTTGTTAATTATAATAATAGGGAAGGAGAATTACCGCTGCATTTATAACTGGCCGCCTTGAAACTAATATTTTTTAAGTTTGGATGGGGTTCTTTACGACAAGAAAAATTTATTCATACAAAGTAGTTTAAATATTCGGAAATGTGGACATAATGAGAAATTTTGGAAAATTAAAATGTGGTATTTAAGTCACCAGTTCATCAAAAGCGTGGAGTGTGAGATTTTACACGCGACAAAACAATATGCAACGAAATCATAAAATAAAATAAAATTTAGGTTAACAATTCCAATATTTTGATGATATAAATACATGCATAAGTACAATAAAACTATGTCCATCTCTAAAAAAGAATTGAAACGCCTTTGGGTGGTCCATCTATCAATTATTGTGGTATGTTTCATCACAAAATTTGTGTTTTGGTTTGAGATGCACATAAGTAATAATGCAAAAGTAGATACAGGAGATGACATTTGATGTGGAAATGGGAAGAATATAATGCTTTTTCAACAACAAAAATGATAACCGTGTCTGAAAATGCCAACAACTTTAACATACATGATGTAGAAAGTGATACTATATATTTACCTCATGCAAGTTCGTTCTTACAATTTTTTTTACAGTAAAAACTCTATGAAAGGTGTTTTCAAATTATTTTAAACCCACTTCAGGGAGAGTGTGGATGGTTAAAACTCAGTATAATAGAAACTGTTTAGATATAAAAAGTGTTTTTCATTGAAATGGAATATTCTTTCATGTTTGGCTGTTATTAAAAATGATGAAAAATCAACTACTACTTTGTGGTTTGTAATTGATTTGCATTTATATATGAAAAATAATATAAAAGTAAAACAATGTATGTTTTCTTCCAAAAATAATCAAACACACTCTCGTATTTTTTAAAAACCCATTTTCTCATGTAATCAAGTATGACTTTAGGCCTCGTTTGGTTCATGGATTTTAGTACTCGGGAAAAGAAAGGCTTTGTTTGACAAGCAAAAATTCTGAAAACACTTTCCCGAAAGAGGAGAAAGTAAGGGGTAAAACAATTCCTCTCAAAACACATGGAATTGATTTTCCCATGTGATTTCCAAGCATTTATTACAAAAAAATTGGACAATAACAACCATACCTAAATACTTTCCATGCCTTACCAAACATAAGAAAGGAAACTTGACAGAAAATTTAATTTTTCATCTCCGTAAAAAAGATAAGAGAATTAATTTTTCCTCTGTGAACCAAACGAGGCCTACAGTTTAACTCGCTCTACCTTGTGAAATATTTCATTTACTTCTTCGGCTCTCACTTTCAGACCCTTTAGTTGAATGGGAAAGATTTTATATTTTATACTATCATATATATATATATTTTATATTTTCATAGTGTTTAAGTTAAGAAACTTAGTTTTAAATAATGAAAAAAAATGTAAAATTGAGAAAGTACTGTTTAAGTGGATAAGGTATAGAGAGGGGAAATGAAAAGGCATGATGAAGAAAGAGGGGGGGAAGCATATGAAGAAAAGAAAAAGATTTTATGTTGGGAAAAGGAGATTTGGAGGGGGAAAAAGGAAGGAGAAAGTATCATCATTTGTTCTTTTGAATTTGAGGACTTGAGTTGGAAAGCCAAATTCCAATTAAGCCTAGAGTTAGTACATAAATGTTAATATTGGCCTACGTGTTGCTGATAGCTACCCCGCCCCCCTCTCTCTCTCTCTCTTGTGTTGTCCACGTAAAATCATCTATTTCTTATCATTCACCCACCACCAATAGAAAGTGATTTCCTTTCTTTCCCCTTTTTCTCCCTTTTTCTTTCCTTTCCTTCTTGCTATAAAAAAATAATATTACTAACCAAACATGGTCTTTACATCGTACTAAAAACATGGGAAAAAGTTTCAAACCCCAAGTAATATTACTAGCCTGTCTAACAACTTTTTTACATGGTGTGATCTATTCTGATCTAAATAACGTTTATAAATTTAATCTCATAATTGTTATTTATAAGGGCACATATACAAATCTCGCACAAGCGATAAATTATATACGAGAGGCAGTCTATCAAATAGTGTTAATTTTATTCTTATATTTAGTGTTAGAGATAGAAAAAATACAATGATTTGTGCAAAGATATTTTATCCACCGCTATTTAAATGAAATGATTATAACTAGACCTAACAAAATGAGATATGATGGCTTAAACTGTCACAAATTAACGTAAAATTTTAAATTAATGTGTAGGGCCTTAATTTTTTTTTTGTTGCTAATGGGTGGCCTAGCTTGTTAGAAATGTTTTATTAACAAACTGTGTTCATGCATATTCGCCAACCCAATTATCACTTGTTATACCTGTTAAAAGTTAGTGAACATTTTATATATTTGCATAAAGAGGATTTATGTCATTTAATTTTAAAATATCCTTGTCTAAGAAACTCAAGTTTTATGTAATAGAATAGTTTCGTATTAAAATAGCAACCATTTTTTGCTGCTAAGAATTAGAGAGATATTTTTAATAACAAAAAAATGTCGCTGAAGTGGATCTGTGCTAGAGCATTTTCATATATATATATATATATATATAAATGGTATGAAAGTATTCAAACACGGCATGAATGCTAATTTGGGTACACATACATTGTTATGTCCAAATTTTCATGCTAAGCTTTTACCACACACGAAAGCAACCTCCATAAATACGGTCCCCATGTGCAAAAATGTCAATTTGATCCAACCTCCTCCATATGACTCATTTGGTCAATGTCACACCATATATATCTATGCAGGATAAGACCTTATTACCCTTTAGGATAACTTATTCATTTTTTGGGGTTTGTATTTATTCGGCGTGAGTTGAACATTGTAGCCAATCTATACAATTTTAATTCCATCGGTAAAATCAATCTCTAATTTTGTTCAATTACGATTTTTGAAAATTATTCAATAGAAAGAAACTACGCGTATGTTGATGTTAATTCATGAAAAAAGTTACCGGAATGAAATCAAATTGAAACAAAGTTTAAAAATACCGGACGAGAATGAAGTTAATATAATTTTCAAAATTCCAAAATAGTTATTTTATATTAAAAATGAACACCAAAAAATATATTAAGCTAAGGGTCCGTTTGATAGCAATATGAAAAATGAAAAGAAAAACAACTAATTTGAGTGTGAAGATAGAAAATAAATTTAAGAATATGGTGAGATACTCTACATCTCATACTCATTTTTGTGAGTATATGTCCTCTATCATCCTTTAATATTTTGTGGAAAAATTTTCTCCACCATCATCCAAAGAAAATTTTGTCATGGAAAAAAAGCAAAATGCAAGAGTTAATCTCACCATATCCCTCAACTTATTTTCCATCTTCTCATTTAAATTAGTTGTTTTTATTTTCATTTTTCATGTTGCTATCAAACAGAGTTGAACAGTCATTTCTTTTTTTCCTTTTTTTTTTGGGTAAAGGAACCCGTTTGTTCTATTCTAGATATTTTAAGTGTGAATCTTACTAGATAAAGTGCAGTATTATCGAGCATTAATTGATTTATTTTAGGGATTTTTATTTTTAAATCATATAAGTTTGAGAATTCTAATAACATCTTGTTCTCAAAGATTAATTTTAGGAATAGTATTTGAATCCATTACAACGTAGAGTGCGAAAGTTTTACAAGTTTGTGAGTTTTCAATGTCTGAATCTTGAATTGCTCTATGAGTTCTCTCTTTACGATGTAGAAGAGGAGTAAAACGTATATTGATTCAACTTGGAGATCATAACCCTAGGGGTTTTTATATACTAACTCAAATAAAATTCCATCAACCTTAATATGACTAGTATTAGGTATCTACACATTGTAAAGTTTAAACCCATTAAATATTTTAGATAGTTCATAATATAACTGATCAAATGTGAAAGCTCATTTTTGAATTTCTAATAATATCTCACTTGGGCTACACATGTAAACATGCAACAATTATATTACAAATCACGAATTGTACGCTCAAAAGCAATCATAACTTTAGAATAATCTGGCCCATCTCATTTGTCAGTATGGAATCATAGTAACATTTGTTACAATCATATTTGTAATTAAACTCATATATGGTCACCACATTAATGCATTCAATGACATAGATCGATCGAGTATGAATCTGTATCGTGAAAATTATAAACAAGTTGCATCAATTATGCATATTTCCAACTGGCCATACTTTAATGAAATAAAACTTTAACATTTTCAAACTTTATGTTAAACCACAATGGAAGATAAAACATTCAAAATTAAAAATAATAAAAAAATAAACCATCTTTCTTATTCTGCAAAAAATATGTGTCTAAATAAAAGAGCATATATAATGTAAACTCCCATTAAATTAACATATTATCATATGACAAGACACCCATATAGCAATATGTTCATAAAATACCTTAGTTGGTATCCACAATCACAGAGTTTGTCACTGTATGTTATATAGACATGACAACTCTGAACTCTCTTTTAAGAACAAGAAACTCGGTGTCTATGTGCTTTAAACTCTGAAAGATTTCAGTTGTTATTGAATATAACACAGCCGTTTTATTGTTACAATATATCTTTAATGGTCTTTCAACACTATCCATAATTCACAGCATAATGACAAAGTTCTGCAACCATATTTCATGATTTAATACCTCATAACAGGCTATAAACTTACCTGCAATGGTGGAAGGAGCTACAAGCATATTCTTAACACTTTTACATGATATAACACCTCGAGCCAGTAGAAAAACATATCCCAACGTGGATTTTTTTGTATCTTAGCATCCTGCAAAATCGAAATCAAAATACCTAATGATCTCTAACTCATCTAATTTTTTATATATAAGTATGTAATCTTTTCTTCTCGTAGGTACTGCATAACCATCTTTGCTGATTTTCAATGATCTATACTAAGGTTACTTAAATATCTGCCCAATATTCTTACTACGATCGTTAAATTCCAGCGCGTATGTACTTAAGCGTATATGGGACTCCTTACCGTCGGCGCATAAGAAATGCATATATTTCTTTTTAATTTTATTCTTGGGGCGCTAACTGAGACTAAACCTACCTTTTTTAACTATTGGAGTATCTACTGAATAACAATTCTTCATGTCAAACCTGGAAAGCATTCTTTCGATATAACTTTAGGATACCTCGAAAATGATCTCAATGTATATGTATTCATAATACCAAAGAGGCGTCTCTAAGATCTTTCATTTCAAAATTTGTAGTCAAGAATTTTTTGGTTTTGTGCAATAAGCCTTTATCGCTACTTACAAATAATATGTTATCGACATATAACACTAAGAAGATAATCTTGCTCCCATTGAACTTAAAGTATACACAATCATCGACCATATTTACCTATAATGTCTATGAAATTTGCGATACCATTGACATGAAGCTTGCTTAAAGCAATATATGAATTTCTTTAATTTAGAAACCATATTATTTGAGCTACCTGATTTATAGTTTTCTGATTGCACCATATATATGGTCTTGTTAAATCTACCTATTAAGTAATCATATTTACATAAGTTAAACTAGCTACCAAATAAATCTTAATAAGAATATATCATATTTTACATGCCAAGCGGCATACTTGGAACATTCTTGTGTCTATCATTCTTGCAAAAGAAATTCCTCATCATGTTTATTTTGCAATTTTTTAGTATTGTTAAAACAGCAACTTCGTAACTTTTATCATTTTTCATTTTCTTGACATTTAAAGGTACTTGCTAGACGATCACTTTCTATTTTTTCTTTTTCAACCTTTTACTCATTATTGCACATCGTGAGATATGAGCTCATTAAAAGACCATCTATCCTTTATAAGTATTGCAATTCACCTCATATCATTCTGAGTATTGTATTTTATCATAAAACGACTATATTGTGCAGGAAGAAAGATAAGAACAAGATTCACAGGTAAGTTATCAGATAGTCCTAACTTTAGTGCATTTAGTTTAGAAGCAAGGTTAGAGATTTTCATAGTACCCTTATGTTCCCTTTTCACTTTATACTTTATTGAAATAAGACTAACCAAAAGGTTGTTTGCTTTCAACCTTTTCGATTTTTAGAAAAAAAAACGTTTATTTAATTTCCTTAAGGAAGTAAGTCGTAATTTCTTCATAAAAATCCGAATTTTTTCGAAATATAACGTTTCATGATCTTAAGAATTATATGATTAAAACGGTCCCACATCTCTAAATCCTTTCATCCTAAGGGAAGTTTTTATTTGTTCTAGGAAGGTGTTATATTCGAAGTACAAGGTTATGATTCCATGAAAATGAGAGCAATCACAACGTTTTCTTTTCAATTCTTAAAGTTGGTGCCTTTAAGCATTAGTATTGAATTTATGTTGGCAGCTTTATATTAAGCATAACTAAACAGTGAATAAAGAACAAATTATAAAATTACAAGCTTACAATTAATATATATGTCATAGCATATTAACAAACAATATATATGCATGACACAATTATCCAAATTATTAATTGTAGGTCTTCATCACAAGATACTTAATACAGTGTATTGATATTTAGTCTTTGGACAAAAATATCAACTTGTAATTGGTCATTTTCACGCATTAATCAAATATATACGGCAAATCTTGTTGAATAATAGGCGTGCACGTTGCTCAGCCAAACAATAACCTTCATTTGAGCCAATTATTATTCGTATAAATAACAAATACATGCACCTTCGTATTCCAAAATAAACAAATCTACATGATCGATGTTTTTTTGGTAACTTGTCATTTCAATTCATCTAATTTTTAATATTAGATGATTTATTCTTCGCATCTTTATGATATGAAAAAATCAAATCGTCATTATTGATAAGATTCGCATAGTACAAATCTTATCTTTCCCACCTTAACGCGTACTGCAATTTTAAATTATAACAAATTAAATTTGATTCAAATCCTTATTAATATGTGGATATTTATCAAGTAAAGACCTAAAAAAATTAATAAATTCCAATAGAACATTGTCATATAATCATAATTTTTTTTTAGTCATACTATCTTAATCGTAAATACAACTTATTTTATTTTTAATGCCACTATACCAAAAATACTCAATTTTAATTTAATGTCAGTCGTAATAAAAAAAAACCCTTATAATGCCACTACCGAAAAGAAAGGACATGATTGGACTCACGGTTGAATAATTAGATACCTTTTTTCGCACTATCAAATCAAATCAAAGGAAGCTTTTTTTTTTCTTTTTTTTAGAAATTAGGTAGAAGGTCTTATTACACATTGTTTTTTACCAAAAATTCAATGAATAATATTTTTTTGAATAAAGGGCCTATTTTTAATTGGTGATTAGTGTAAGAGGCTATTTTGTTTTATATTTTAAATGAAGGTATTTGAATAAATTTAAATATCATTTAATTAATAAAAACATGTTATATATTACCTAAATTACCCCATTCTTATGAAATTTGCACAAAAAATATGGACTGCAAAGTTCATATTGCAGTGAAACATGGACTGCAATATGAACTTTGCACTAGAAATATGGATTGCAAAGTTCACATTGCAGTAAAACATGTATTGCAATATGAACTTTGCACCAGAAATATGGACTGCAAAGTTTATATTGCAGTAAAACATGAACTGCAAAGTTCATATTGCACTGAAATATAGACTGCAAGGTTCATATTACAGTTCATATTTTAATGCATATTAGTAATTTTTTAGTTTATTTTAATTGTTGAGATGCCATTTTACAATAAAAAAAAACACATGTCATATTATCAATAAAACAAAAAATAGGCCATTCATTTACAAAAAAAATATTCATTGCCTTTAGTGTGGAAATCTTTCTCTAATAAGATTTTTTTTTAATTGTCCATTTTTTTTCCTAACATCCTAGCCATATCAAATAAAATACTTCCTCCGTCCCAATTTAATTGTCCATTATTCTATTTATAGATGTCCCGAAATAGTTCTCCACTTTCCACATTTAGTATATTATTAATAATAACAATTTTTTTTATTTCTAATATTACCCTTCAAGCTCTCCACACTTTTTTATTTTAGGTCCTGCCACCTTTTTTATGAGAAGAAAAGTAAAGGACATTTTTAAAAATAAGTATTTTTTCTTGGAGTAATCATTATGTCTAATTAATTCTTACTTTTTCAAAGTGTGACAATTAAATTGGGATGGAGGGAGTAAGAAACTTAAAGAGTTAGGTGATGTTTGGTCGATGTTTGAGTTAAGTTTTTAAGTTGAGTTTTAAAAATTTGGTGTTTGGTAGAATTTGGAAGTACGTTGAAAAGTGAATTTAATTTTTTTTTGAGTTTTTTTCAACCAACTAAAAAATCTCATAATTTTTTTTAAAAAAAATAGTCACAGTGAATCTTTTTTTTAGATCTCAATAAGAAAGTTTCAAATATATAATTTTTTATCTAATTTTGATTTTTGAATTTAAAGTTATGATGTTTTAAAAAAAAATTTAGAGAGAGAAAGTAAAGTGAAATAAATTTTGGAAAGTGTAAAGGTAATGTTGATTTTAAGTTGAGTTTTTAAAATTTTGAAAAAATAAACACCTACCAAATAGGGCCTTAACAATCAGAAAACTTGAATGCCGCAAGTGATGAATCAGTTAGATTCAGATCTTTAACCTCTTTTATTTTATTTAATTCACCGATTCAATATCTATTCTAGATTTTCCAAGAAATTTGAATATATATAAACACACAAGAATATTTTTTATAGTAGACATGAATATATCTCTCTGATACCACTTATAAGAACTTTAATCTTTAAATCACATAAACTTGAAGATCCTAATCACATATAGTTCTCAAGGATTAACTTTAGAAAGTGTACTTGAATCCATTGCGACGTAAAGTGCGAAAGCTTTATAATTTTTTGGCATTCTTATGTATGAATCCGGAAGTACTTAATGGGTTATCTCTCTAAAATGAGGAAGAGGAGTAGAGCGTATATTGATTCGATTTAAGGACCATAACTTTAAGGGTTTTTATATACTAACTCAAATAAAACCCCATCAATCTTAATATAGCTAGTATTAGATCTATACAGATGGCAAAGTTCATACCCATTCAATATATTAGATAATTTATAATATAATTGATTAAATATGTAAGCTCATTCTTAAATTTTCAATAGAAAAATTAAATAATTAATTATCATATGCTTTATGAATATTGCTTTTATAAAAGCATTGATTTGCATGAATCTAGTGGTCAAAATACTTTGCTCCAAAAACAAAAGGAGAAAAAGATCGTGAATGAGATATCATGTTGTGGAATAGTATGCAAAATAAATTGTTAGCCATCCACTAATAGCCAATATATACGTTGTCAAACTTATGAATTTTTTGTTCTTTGCTTTCATAGTTGAACCATTGAACAAATCAACGTACCACAACCGTTTATTTGGAAGAACCTAAAAATAGGACAAATCGTGTTGTATAAAGTTTACTTTTGTCACAATTTTTTTTCCCAGCAAGACTTGCACTCGCACACGTGATATGATGTAGGATTAACAAACGAACCGAGTAAACGAATAGCTGCAAGTTTGGCTTTAACGCTCGGTTCATGAGTTACGAATTTTTTCATTAAATTAAAGAATTGGCCTCGAGCCATGTATAAATTAAGGCTCGTTTGTTAAAAGAGTCAAGTTCAAACATCATGATTATCTCGAGTCGAGCAAGCTTGTTAGCGTACTTACTACCGTCTTGTCCCTATTAAAATAGTGTCTCCCATCTCCTAAAGTTCTTTCCAATAAGCATAAACATTTGAGTTAATATAAGCATAAACATTTGAGCCCCATGCCCTTAATAATGGGTGGTGATGTTAGCACCCCAAAATCTCTTGAAAACACTCCCACTTTAATTCGGTCATTCGCAACCGAATAACGTATACGTTATTCGGTTGTGAAGGACCGAATACAAAATTGCAAAATTTTGAAAAAACTTGAAAATGCCTTACTCGGTTGTCAAGAACCGAGTATAAAATTTGAAAACATTTGAAAATGCCTTATTCGGTTGTCAAGAACCGAGTATATAGACTTATATTCGGTCCTCAACAACTGAATAATAGACACTTTACTCGGTTGCGAATGACCGAATTAAAGTAGGAGTGTTACCGAGTGTTTTTGGGGGTGCCAACATCACCACCCTTAATTATTCTAGGCTTGTGTTCGGAAAATGATTAAAAAAAAACAAACAATTGAATTTGGCCAATGCGCTGATTTCGTTAGCCTCTTCGGATCTCGACCCTCCTTGGGTAGTTGCAGCTATATATAATTGCTGACATTCGTAGCTTGGAGGCCGAGTTTAGTTTCAAGTTTTATTTCATTTCTAGTTCGATTGGGTCGCTTCGCCTCCTGCTTGTTTTCTGGTTAAATTTGTAATTAAGATGGTTTCCGTATAATTTTGTCAGTTTCGTTTTTTATGTTAAAAATAAAAATAAAATTAGTTATTTAACATGTGCGATGCACGGGCGCAATTATATTATATATATATATATATATATATATGAGTTTTCAATGGTTACCTTCTCTTTCTACTCATTGATGGGTACTGACAATAATTAATACACATTGGTAAGGTGTCAAATCTTTTAACATGTTATAGCAGGTTAAGTTGACTTATTCTATTTTTATTTTTTTAATTAAACTTTATGTGGTGTTTGGTTGAGATTTTAAAATCAAGTTTTTAAAATTTTTACCAAAAAGTCAACTTTACTTCACACTTCCCAAATTACTTTACTTTATCTCTCATAATTTTTTTAAAACACCATAACTTTAAATTCAAAAATTGGAATTAGATAAAAAAAAATATTTGAAACCTAATTATCGAAATCTATAAAACAAGATCCATTGTGACTATTTTTTTAACTTTTTTTACAAGTTTTTTTTAATTGGTTGAAAAAAACTTTAACAAAAATTAAATTCACTTTTCAAAACATGTTTTAAAATCTCAACCAAACAAGATTTCTTAAATGTTTTATTTGCCAACTAAACCTAGGATAACCCAATTCTAAATTAGGATAAGTGTTTATGGGTGTTTTCGTCTTTTCAGTTTTATAGTTAATTAATAACATAAGTTTATTGAAAATAACACTTTTAAAATATATTTGACTTTGAATTTTCATCTCTATACAATAAGTGTACAAATTACATACAACTAAAGTACTATTTTAATAACACTTTCAATTTAATCATTTTATTATCATTCGTGATAAATTATATCACAATAAAAACTCAAAAATTATTTTGAAGCGTCTCATATAGCATGTGCTTGTGGTTTTATTAGTCACTGTTCAACTAAATAATAATTTTAACACAATAACATAAAATAATATTAAAAAAAACTTATTTTCTTAATTTAAAATATTTCAAACAAACTCAACTTTTAATAATTTGATAAGATACAGAAGTATGCACATGATTTAAGGAAAATTTTTATAAATAATTTGTCGTTACTTAATTCCGCACTTAAATACAATAAAACCCTACTTTTATGTAAAATAATTAAATTAGTATAGCGAATAAGTTGGAGTCGATACAAATTCAAGTTAATACTTTAAAAGTAGGAAAGTTTATCTGAATCCAATATTTTGGAAATTTAGATTAAAACAGTTTTTAAATTTTGGTTTTTGAAATTATTTTAACTAAGAAACAAAACCAATTAAATTAAATCTAGCAAGTACGTAATCAATAATAAAAAATCCCAAGGAAAGAGAATCCACCCCCATGGATATAAACAAAAAATTATTTAATTATATTTTTAATATTCATCCCTACTATATAAACAAATTTAAAATCACCGTCATTCTTTCTTTAAAACTAATGTAAATAAAAATAGGTATCGCATGTATCCTCATTTATGGTGATCATAAGAGATCCATCATTTATTTTAAAAATAGTTAAAGTACTAGAAAGAAAACACGTTATAATAATGGTAATTTCAAAATCTATTTTAATTCGGGACGAATAATTAAAAATCAATTAGAATTAAAATAAGCACATTACATCCATGGCGGTTCATCCTTCCCTTTTGGGAGATAATTTTGCCAAGCATATTAAATAAATAATACATTAAAACAAAATAAGAATTCATAATTAAAATTTAAAATTAAAGTACTTGAATACAAACTATAGATAATTAAAAAGTTAGAAAGCGTCCCTGTTTATGATACTCAAACTAGCGTGTACTGCATGGCTTTACGCTGTCTACTTATTCACCTTCCATATTTCGGCCACACGGCAACTAGTATATGGAGGATTTTATCTCTTTATAACTCTCTAACAATATTATATTCTATCTATTTTTTTCTATCTTTTTTTTATGATTTTAGGTGTAGAGAATAGGTCTATATTTAGTAATAAGAGATATAAGTTTAAAAGGTTTAGAAAACTATAATTATAGAAGAAATAACAAATACGAGTTCAATTAATTAAGAAATAATAAAGAGTTGTATTTTAATTATGAGAGAATATTGAATTGGAATATTCTTTCTTCTTTATCTTCGTTTTTGATCTTTAATAGACTTCTTTCACCTTTTTATCACAATTTACTTCTTTTCTACAAAAAGACAAAATAAATATTATTCCTCCATAATTTAGGCATTAATTATATTCTAACAAAATATTATTTGCAGGTTTAAATAGCAATTTGAGACATTTATCAACGCACGACTTCCTAAATAACACTTAAAATATATCTTATTTAGTATTAAATAATTAATTATTTGGTTCAATGATCAATGTATTGTGTTTGACAAACAAATTTTGTACCATTTTTAAAATTGAGAAGTATATCCACTAATTAAAATTAATTTATAATTGTACTAATTTAGGTTACATTTTCATTTAGATTCTTAATCGAAATCTACTTTCATTTTATTTTATTTTTTATTTTTTTTAAGGTGCACTTGAATTATATAATTGAATTTAGCTTTAAAATTCATAAATCTAAGATTCAAAAATTACGTATTTGAAATACAAGAGCTTAAAATTTTGTGTTTGCTTAACGAATACAAGGAAATTGATTTGAAATCGAAATATTATTCCTCTAAAATTTATATTTAGTTGATTAGTAAGCTATTTTTATTTTTTAACACTGTGGCAGAACTCATGCTTACACAGAATTAACCCTTTTGACTCTACCCGCCCCTATTATAGTATTTTATTTCTTATAATATAGCATAATTACCATGGGACGGGAGTGGGTTTATGCATATACTATTTGAGACGCATTTAGATTTTAAAAAATAAAACCTAAACCGGGCTGGGATGTGTTTATAAGTTTGTTGGGTTTGGGTTTGGACAGCACACGATCCTTTGTCATCATTCGTATTATTATTATAATTAATATTACAAGTATATTTATAATAACAAAAAATAATAATTTGTTTAAAAATTAATTGATATTTTTTTCAAATTCACAAGTTTAGGATTTCTAAGGAACAACTCTATCTCTAAAATTTGAAAGTTAACTTTAAGATAAGTATCAAATCTCATTATTTGAATATATTTATAAATCTTAAATCATAATTTCACAGCAAACAAAAATATTTAGATTTGAGATTCCAAATCTCATGTTAAAATTTTCTCTCAAATCCACATTCTAAACACACCTTTAAAGAATTTTAAAAGGTTTTATTAAAAGATATTTTCAATTAACTATGTTATTAATACTTCCACCCCATAATAATAATAATAATAATAAAGATTTAAGAATCAAGAATACATATTCTTCTATGCTGACAATCACAATAGACCTATTTCATGTTTATCAATTTTTCAATACATAATCATATAAAGTATTCATGATCATGTAATTAATTAGTTAGTATGACATTTGGTACTGTAATTTATAATACGAATAGTATTTTCTTTTACTAGAATGGTTTGCGAGATGGTAATTATGTAAACAACATACCATAAACTTTTGAGATTTATTTTGTACTTAAAATAAATATTTTTTATGAATTTATGTGAAATAAATGAGCCTACAAACAATTCTGAAAAAAATCATCAAAATTTTAATTTTTTTTTTGAAAGGATCACCATTCTCAAGTATTTTTATTTTTCTTTTTGCTGTACATAAATTTTTTTTCTTTTTAAAATTGTATCATCTTATCATTTGATAATTAATTTAAAATTTAGAGTTTTCAGAATTAATAAAATATATATATATATATATATATATATATAATACTTATGTTCTTGGTTGACCTTTGTTATAAGATTTCGATTATATGATCAAATTTGAAATCTTTGTTTGAGATGTTTAGTTTGAATTTGAGCTTTTGTTATTTATATTTTTTAATAGTTGTTATCTTTATTAAGGGGTAGTTTTGAAAATAACTATATTTTATTTTTAATAAATTAAAATTTATTTTGCCATCGATTAAAAAGTTATCTTTGAAATTAATCGTAAAAATAGAATGAGAGTAATTGATTTTTACTTTAAAAAGAAGCCCCATTTTTTTATTTATTTAATTAACATAGATGTACCTATTAATCTAATTTATATTTTAATATTAAATCATTAATAAAATAATATTTATAAAATTAAATCAATAATATTTTTTTGTTAGTTTGTCCACACTTAAGGATTAATTTAGGAAACAATACTAATTAACTTAACAATGTAGATTAACTACAATATATCAATATAAATAAAATCACCTATTTTACAGGGGTAAATAATAGGGATATCTTGTATTGGAATTACAAAATCATGTAATGAATATCTAATTTATGTTTCCTTAAAATTAAATAGAAAATAAATACCATGTCATCAGGTATCAACAAGTTACCCACTTAACTTTGTATTTAATACTTTGTATTTCTCCAATGTGCATTAATTATATTAGCAAACTACACATTTAATCTCAACCATTGATTTTTCATCAAATAGTTAATATTACAATAACCATCAATGGGTAAAAATAACGGTAACCATTGAAACCTCACCTATATATATATTTTATTAGATAGACTTTAAATTAGAAATATATAATTATTATTTTTAATTGTAAGAGTTTCATATAAACAACATAAAGAGATTAGATGACTGTAGTAAATAATACTATTAAAAATTTAGTGCAAGACTCATGTAAAATATATTTATGTATATATTAAAGCTTTGTTAAAATTTAATAGTATATATATAAATATAATGCAATAAATATAAATACACATAACAACTAAATATAAATAATATATATATATATATATATATATATATATATATATATAAATTATACAGAGTATTATATATATAAAATCTAAAAGTATATATATAAAGGTCATACTAACATGTGCCCGACACACCTATAAATAAAAAGAATTAAATTATAACATACATTAAATTAGGTATAAATTCTCGTGCAAAGTTGTATTTTTTTCATTCATAGTATGATTAACATGTGCTCTAAGGGAACATATTATCATTTTTCTATATATAAATATAATTATACGTAGCAACTAGAAAGCCTTGTTAACATTTAATACAATAATTTTTTTTAATGCAATAAATATAATTAAACGTGATAGCTAAATAGCCTTATTTAAATTTAATACAATAAATTATTTTCACTCCTCTCATTATATATATATATACTATTAGATAATAATATTATAATAAATAATATAGATTAATAGGACAATTAATATAGCAATTATTAAGAGTGATAGTATTAATTATATTATTATGACGATAATTATTATAACAATTAATAAGAGAGAGGGTGTTACTTCCTCTTTAATACCATAAGGTTTCGTTTGATTCGCGTATTAAAAAGTGGGATGTGATTGTTAATACTACTTTTTTTATAATACCTTGTTTTATTCGCACAAATGTGCTGGGATTACTAATACCGGTACTAACTTAATACCACTCTTTGTGGTATAATTTAATACCAAGGGGGAGGTGGTATTGTTTATCCAAGATTAAGAAAAATGAATCATATATTTTCAAAAATGCCACTACTACAATATTATTATTATTTTAAATTAAATTTATTTTCTTTATTTTGTTAGTCCAAAATATAATCCCGTATACGAGTTACAGAATCAAATATGGTATTAACGTCAACATGAGATATCTCAGCATTAATACTGCATGAATCAAACAAGGTATTGGTATTAAATTAATACCAGGATTAATAGTCCAGTACTATTAATACTGGTATTATTAATCACACTTACCCTAATACCTTAATCAAACGAGGCCTAATAGTATATGATTACACAAATTAATTGGTTTTCATATGATTACAACCAGAAATAGGCAAACAATTTGAAACCGTGCTCGTGTAATTTATGAGAGGCTGAAATGGACGGACTTGATGTTTAGAAGGCCCGGTAAGATAGTATATTCTCAAGTAGGAACAATATGGCAGGTAATTTTTCAAAACAGGCTGCTAGAATATGGAAAATGGAGAAAAAAGGACATCGAGATGGAGAATTTTACATATATTTTTAGTATATATGATGAGAATTGAAATTTAATTATGTAAAAGAAATCTTAATTAAAGATATAGAGCTAGGGTACATTTTATGCATATAGTGTTGAGCAGAAAACACGAGTCCCAACTCCAAAGGCCATTTGCACTGTATAATGCAAAAGTATGTGCAGTTTGAAAGGATAAAATTGGCCAATTAATTTGGAGAAAATTATACTAGAAAAATTTTAAATTAATTTAGAGCATATAATGAGTATCATCTCACAAAAGAACCCCTTAGACGATATATATTTTCTCAAGTGTATTTTTTATTTCAAAAAAAAAAATTACTTGAGACAATATATAATATATCCTCTAAAAGGTGACGATGATATATAGTGTATCATCTCACGCAAATATTTATGGAAAGATAAACATAGCACTGACTTACTAATTTAAATACTTTTGTTAACTTAGAGCATCTCCAATAGCAATGTATAAAATTGATGTATAAAAACATGTAGACTAATAAATAATTGACATTTGGTTGATAAAAAATTGTTTTACACATAAATTATACATATTCTCATTTTTGCTCCAATGGTTCATACTTATAATCTTGTATAAAATTATGATGCACTAATTATATAAAAACACATGGAATATATAATATTCAACATTTTTTATTTATAATTAAATAGTCAAAGTAGGTATTGATTTAAAGATCTTAGATGAGTATAATTCAAATATGTAAGTTTTATTACAAATATATTTTTAATCATACTATTTTGAATTTTTTGTAAAAAGTTTGAGAGAGAAAATGATAAAGTGGATGTGTAAAATACACACTTATTTTATACAAAAGATGATGTGATATATTTTATACAATATTATTGAAATACCAAAAATTATACACAATTTATAAATTTTATGCAAATCTTATGCCACGTGGTTTACACATGCCATCGGAGATGCTCTTAGGTGCGGGCGCTTCCTTCAGCTCTTCGTTGTTTGTTAGAGAGTAAATGACCCATTTGTACCCCCAACTATGTACAGTATTTTAATTTGCACCCCAAACTTCCATTTGTTCCAGTTTACACCCTAAACTTCAAAAATCGATTTTAAATGCACATTCCGTCAACATTTCGTGATTTTTCTAACAGAAACTGTAAAAGGAGGGGGATAAGAAGGGTAAAAATGTAAAAAGAGATACTTTTCCTTATTTCCCTCAATTTCTCCCATCTTTTCCCTTAATTTCCCCCATTTCCCTCCATTTGACACACATGTATATACGTATATATACATCTCTCCCATTTCCCTTCCCCATTTCAACAGAAAAAAAAACACCAAAAACACAACAAAAAAACACATGAAACACACATATAAACAATGCAATCCACAGTGTTACATTTCTAAGGCAGTGCAGCTATAGTGTTACATTTCTCCCCACTTTCATTCTCGTGGCCACTCAGTAGTACGAAGATGATTACAATACATATACATACCAATAGTGCAATCCATTGAAATCTCTCACTCTTTTGGTGTTTTTTTTTGTTATGTTGAAATGAAGAAGGAAAATGAAAGAGATGTATATATACGTACATACATGTGTGTCAAATGAGGGGGAAATGGAGAGAAAAGATGGGAGAAATGGAGGGAAATAAGGAAAAGTATCTCTTTTTACATTTTTACCTTTCCTATCCCTCTCTTTTTACAGTTTCTGTTAGAAAAATTACGGAATGTTGACGGAATGTGCATTTAAAATCGATTTTTGAAATTTAGGGTGCAAACTGAAATAAATGAAAGTTTGAGGTGCAAATTGAAATACTGTACATAATTGAGGGTGCAAATGGATCATTTACTCTTTGTTAGATTTAGGTTGGGCCAAAACCGAGCCGTTGCCGTCCCCTTCTGTAGTAAGCCTAGCCCGCCGAATAATCTCTCTCTCGCTCTCGCTCAGATAGCGATAGCAGCAGTCCGCAAGAATTATATTATATTTCACTGCGTTCGCTCGCTTGCTCCTTGCTTGTACTTCCTTTCACGCTTTTTTCTTCAATGGATGATAAGGTGATGATGCCCTTCTCTCTTGCTACTCTCTTTACTTTATGCTTTGTTTATTATTACTCCCTTCATCCCCTCACTTTGAAACCACTACACTAATCATTGGTAAATAATATTCCAACCTATTTGTGACATTTGGTTCTCGTTTGCTTCTGAGTTTTTGTTCGTTCCTGGAAATGGAATCTAAGATAGTTAATTTTACATGAAAAGTTTGAGCTTCGTCAACTTATGAGTCAATTCAACCATGTGAAACTAGTGATTCTTCCGATTAACCAAAACTCGAACCAAGATGTATTGATTTTAAGTTATATGAAAAATGACAACTTTGATATTTGAGATGTTTCAAAAGGGAAGTAGCACTCTTAATTTGATAAATTTGGAGTATATTGCAAGATGGATGTTTTTGGCAGGATTGCATTATTATCAGTATCTTCCTGATTAGGGTTTTTGATGCTATTTTCTCTTTCTAAAAGGAGGGGTTGATATCTTGAACAAACCACGTGATTTACAACTCTCTCCTTTTTCCCCATATTACTTCATGTTAGTATATTCTTGTTGTTCAACACCTTACACTCTTAGTAACAGATGAAGAGTTGCTATGCTCGTTACATACACACGCATGTGTTGTGGGCTCATACATTTGTTTCCAATGGCTATCTAATATTGCATCATTGGTTTAATTGAAATCAATTTAATTTTAAATTCGCGTTGTTGGTAAAGAAATAATCCCGAGACAGATTCACATTTTCAAAACAGCAAAGGAATGAAAAGAAGAATTAAAATTAAAGAAATGGAGTTGCTTTCTGTATGTTGGTTGCTTGGATCATTTGTCTGAGATACTGAAATTCATTTTGACCCTGATGGTTCGAGGAATTATGCCGGTGAATTGTTGCATTCCTTTCTAAAACCTTTCATTTCTTTGAACTAGACGTTCATCAATTAGATTTTGGTAGTCATTGTAAATAAATTGATGAAGTAATATTAAGTACTTTTTTGGACTTAATAAAGTAAGGTGAAATGAATTGCTGATCGCATTGTTGGAACCTCTGTGCTAGGCAGTTATTTCTTTATTTAAATATAATAATACGAGTATACTACCAAGAAATCAAACTTCACTTCTTAAAAAGACATAAGATTTCTCCAACCAAATGTTTCCCATGATTCAACCACAAACAAAAAGACAGACCACCTATTCACCTATCTAGGCAGCTGGGTTTTAGAACGCTGGCTGATTGTTTTATGTAATACTCGAACTATTGACTGTATATTTCTTATACACACTCTTTCTGTTTAGTTAACCCTGCCAGAAACTATATACGTTTGCGTTGTTTGAGTAGAAGTGCAGAGTTGCTGATACACTCCATCCACATAACTTTCCAAGTTATCTATTCTAACAATTATCAGTTAATGCATGTCCTATTTGAATTTCTATGAATCAAATGATTAAGAAACATCACGCTAAAAATGTTTTTACTCATGCAGCAGCATTTAATTTGTAACTCTGCTGAAACTGATGACGAGCATCCACTGGTTCTTGAGCTCTCCGAAAATGATCCTCTATTTGAGAAAAAGAAGGTTAGAAGTTTTTTATACTTTCTCTCTCTCCCCCCATGTTTTCTGCTTTGTAGATTTTCTAACTAAAAGCTTAATAATACCGTTTGATGTTAGGTTTATTTGAGATTTTTCCCCTTGCTTTATATTGCAAGTATTTTTAACTAAGTCTTTCTTTATTTGTTCTTTTTTGGATAGAAATTACTAGAATCTGTGGGTTTGGACCCGAAGGGACGTGTATATATCAAAAGGTCTGCTGGCCCCGATTTACAAACTTCTATCTTGGAAAGTATGCTTGCAAGAGCAAGAATCATAAACTTGAATGAGGTAAAATGTAATTCTACTCTCTAAACTTCTTAGTTTTCACTAGAAATATTTGAAGCAGGTCACTTTAATGGTCCAAGGCAGAGTTTAATATCAACCTTTGATTCTTTATGTTCATTACGAGGGATATACATTTTGGCCATTTGTCTGTCAAAAGTTCCTTCAACTTGCTGCTCTCTAAACATGCATGTTTATATAAGGGAATAGGACTTTTTGACTTTGCCCCCCTATTTCTAATGTGAAATTAGACTTACCCCCTTGTTTTCATAATCATTAGACTTTATACCTTAGGGATTCTCAAAGTATTATGTAAAAATGGGGGGGTAATGTCTAAATTCTTCAACCTAATCCTTTGACTTAACCCCCAATTTTTATGTAATTCTTTGAGATTGCCTCGCATGCAGGGGGCAAAGTCTAACAATTATGAAAACAGGGTAAGTTTAATTTCCTACATAAAATGGGGGCGAAGTCAAAAAAGTCTAAGGGAATAATACTAAAAAGATAAGATCATTGTTGTGCAGGTAGACCTTTACTTTGCTGGAGGTGATGCAATTGGTCCACTGGGGTTTTGCAGTCCTAGGAATGAGCTCGATTCTCTTCATTCAGTTCTTTCACTCATTGATAACTCAATCTCGAGCTGTAAACACGTGAGAGTGAATGATTTGGTATATTTACGAAATGCCACTCTTGATATGATCCAAGAGTTTGGAAATCAAATCAAAGAAGATACTAAAATTGTTGCCAATTGTAGCTCCGATATGGAGAATCGCTTATTACACTGGGGTGAAAGTAATGGTGTTGTGACAAAATTGGATATAGTTTGTAAGTATTTGACGATAGTAGAAGTACATTATGGTTTGCAAGCACTTACTTGCCCTTTTTTTATATCTATTTGTTCATGCAAACACACATTATAACAATTTGACCAAATACGTGGACACATTGTAAAATGGCTTAAAAATCTACATAATATGAGCAAGAGTCAGCGGTTACATTGTGGTGTGCACTTGAAATTACCAAATTACCCTTCATTAATTCTGAAAAAATTAAATACTACTTGCAATGAGATTCAAACCTGTAACTTCAAGTATGAATAATGCACGTTATAACCACTTGACCAAAAACATTGCCATATTTGTAAAATGTCTTAAAAATCTACATAATATCAAATTGCCATATAAACTATTGCACATGCATCGAGTGTGGTACGAGTTTTAGCAGCTATGTTTTTGTGGACATATGGAGAAGTACGAAAGTTAATCTTCAATATATATATATTTTTTGGCATCATTTATTGTTCAGATGTTGAAGGAGCTGGAAGAGGCGCCGTAGCAAGAGAAGATCTGAAAGTTGGAGATGTTGCTATGGAGATCCCATTATCTGTCATCATTTCAGATGAGTTTGTGCATGAAGCCGACATGGTATCTTTCATCATTCTAAATTAGTAACTTCTAATTTTAACTTGAGTATTGACCTTATCTAAAATTAATGTCCTTTTCTAGAACTTTGATGCCTTAAACTTCGACGCCTTTTATGGGCTAACCTAGTTGGGAGAGGCGCACTCGCACCTGGGGGAGATCCCAAGTTCGAGTCTCACCAAGGGGGTTTGGAATGGATTTTTGTTGTTGTAGTTAAAGGGAGAAACTTGGACCTCCCTTTTTGAAAAAACAGTGATGTTGTTTTGGGAAGAACTTCAATGTCAGATAGACGAAATGGTGAATGGCCAAATGATCTAGCCATCAGTTTATGAAGCTTACTAGGGACTAGATTTTCGCAAACTTTCTTCACATCAGGACGCCAGCCCAACTAACAACAATTACTAAGGGTTCATTTGATAAAAAAGTTGGAAAATGATAGACTACTAATCTTTATGAAAAATTGGAAGGATTTAAGTGATTTGGTGAAATGTTCTATTACTTTTTTGGTTTTCCATTGAATAAATTTTTTAGGACAGTGGGTAAGAAACTTTTTCCATTAAATATAAGAAGAAGATGGAGAACATCTCACAAAATCAGTCTGTCTCTTTTTCAAACTTTTTGGCAACTTAGTAATGTTTTCAACCATTTTCGGCTTCTATCAAATGAACCATTGTAGTTCAAAAGTTGATGGGAACCTATCATATACGAGCCCTTAACTTACGTGAGTATCCAGACTAAGCCATCAAGTTCCAGCATGTTATAAGCTGGTTAACCTGCAACCTCTGAAGAATAGAATGTAGTACAACATACTCATTCGCTTGACAAAATGCCTATTTGATTTTAACAGTCATCTAGAAGAATGGTAAAATTGTACACATGTATAAGCGGATTATGTCCTATATCCTTTCATCATTTTAAGATACATATGTTACCTCTACACCTTATATTTGATTAACTATATGTTTTGGTATCCAGTTATTTTAATCGTTGACCCTTCTTTCCGTTTGAGGTCATTCATTCTCATTCATGTTTTCTCGCTTGTTCACTCTTCATCTGCCACTCATTTCAAAAGTTGTCATTTTAAGCATATCGTCTTCTTCATTTATGTTTTATATATATAACACGTGGCAGTTCAAGTCTAGTCATTGGCTAGAGTTATTTATCAATTCTCTTCATTGCAGTTTCCCATATTGGAAAAGATTGAGGGAATGTCCTCTGAGACAATGTTGTTATTGTGGAGCATGAAGGAGAAGTACAACCCTAGCTCAAAATTTAAGTCCTACTTTGATACACTGCCCGAGGCTTTTAATACGGGTGAGCCTTTTGCTGTGATGAACTTCATTGCTTGTGTTTGGTTGAGTAAATTTTCTCTCATCTTTTGTTCCTTCCTGTAAGGATAAAAAATAGCAACAACGTAGGATGATGACTGATGCTCACTTACAGACATGTAAAACATTTAGTTTTTTCCTAATTAACTGTATATAATTGTTGCAACGTCAATTTTGGACCAACGGATGTTTTGACCTTACTCATTTCCTAATGGATTGAATAGCATTCAGTGACTCCCCTGCACCAAATTTGACCAAACTCAACGCATAGGAAGGCCCTCTAACCTTCGAGGAGCCGTATGAGATAAAAGTCTCAATCTAATGCAGGTCATAATGAAATTATTTTTATCTTTTCTGGTGCCCCATATTATTTTCATTATGCACAAAAAAAAGGATCCACTCAAGCATTATCTGCCCCCCCTCACAAAAAAAGGAAGAAAGATCTACTTCTTGCTGAAGTTCCCAGTGAAGACCAGGCAAGGTTTCATTGATAGTGTCTTTCATTTATTTGGAGCTTTAAAAATTCTTTTATTTGGTTATCACTTAATTGAAACGAGGAATTCTTTAGTAATCTTCTTCCCATCAAATGATAAATCCAATAATTCTTAATTAATGAAAGGGAGTGTTTTGGAAATCATAACTCGTAAGGTATTTACTTGTCTATGCACCATTCCATTTGATCTTTTTGGTCCTGACTTCACCTCAATGGTTAGGCCACGATGCCCTTTTCCATATGCGATGCATAGACTCGCGTAACCATAAAATACTTGTTATTTGGTTCCTTGACCATAATTTCTTTCAGAAAAAAGAACTTTGCTTTGTTACCTCTACAAAAGGAAAAAAGTCTTTTTAGGAGGTGTGTAGAGATAGTGCAAGAGGCTTTCTCTTGCTCAAAATAGAAAATGAAAGAGCTGAGCAAGACCAAGGTACTTCAGCGTCGCAATAAAATTTTGACCAGTTGTTATGGTGATTGTGACTTTTCTTTTGACACTTGTTACACTAGATTTGTTGACTAGACGTATGTTTGATGAGGTTTCATGGCGTATATTATTTGCAGTTGATATTATTTCAATTGTCGGAACTAAAGCGAGGTTTACTGCTAAGTTATAATGTGGAGAGAAAAAGAAACTTGAAAATATTTTTGGGAAGTGGAACACGTGTAAAAAATTATTAGGGGGATGAATGTGGTTTTCTTACTCGGATATGACTTTAGGGGGAAATTGGGGTGCAATGTTTTGCTAACCTACTAGAAAAAGAGTCTAAAAATATTAAGTTCTTTGATATCAATTTTGATGCTGATGAGGATTTGCGGAAGCTTACATACACTCTAAAACTCACAAATATAGCATGCACATACTTTAGAGAAATATTATTCCACTAAGACCTTAGTCAACTGCCTACATTCAGAGCTTAAGGATCTGTTTTCGAAACATTCCAAAAGCCTTATACATCCACCATATGGAGATCGATCTTCTCATCAGTTTGTGTGCCTGCCTTTGTGTTGATATATATACGTATACGAGATCAATCTTTTGTATGAGAGAGGCAAGAACCTCAGTGAATTTTTATAATGTTTTTCTTATAGATAGGAGAAGGATGCATAATGTTATTATTAAGGAATGTATAAGAGATATAAATAAGTGTATTTTGAAGGAGAAAAATAATCTTTTTTAATCATGTTTCTGTTCTCCTTGTTTGAATAATTTATGTACCACAGGTTTGAGTTTCGGAGTTAATGCAATTATGGCTTTAGATGGAACATTGTTGCTAGAAGAGATCGTGCAAGCAAAAGAGGTTATCGAGTCTTTCAGTCTACTGTTTATGAAAAATCAACCTATAGGACAATTAGGCTCCATAACTGAATGTATTAAATATTTTGTTTATCCACTGTCCAACTATTTGTATAAAATATATAGATTGAACAAAATTTGGACAAGCAAAATCTTTCTTCTCAAAAGTGGCTTCGTCAAGTTTAAAGAAATCACTCTTTCCACAATTTAGTTAAATATTTTAATAAGATGTTAATTCTTGTATCTAACATTCGTTTCTACCCTTTTAGAAATCCAATTCTTAATTTGAGACGTCTCAAAAAGGAAAGTACGACTAACTGATGCAGTTCGTTCTAGAAGTAAATTTGGACTTTTCATAATACTCCCTTTATCCCTAATTAAGAGTTTATGTTTGACTCTCGCATTTTCTAAGAATGCACTATTTTCATCACAATCAATGGTTCAGAATAAAACTTAATTCCTATTGTGAGTTTAGGGTATGTTGGTTATGTTCTAAAAAAGAATAGTAGTACTCTTAATTTGGGACAGGGGAGTATTTGATTTTAGTTTTATTTATTATGAAAAACTATATTTGTATATGATGCAATAAGATTAAATATTCAAGATATATGGTAGTTAGTTAGATATGATCTAATTATAGTAGATATTAAGATCTTTGATATTTGTCCTCTAGCTTTAATTTAAGGCTTAGATTAAGGTCTAGTTATATGGTTTCCTTCAACTTTAAATAAAATACAGTTTCTTAATGCGGTATGATTTATTTTATGGCAGCACTTACGCACTCAATATGATGAGTTGTTCCCTTCACTATGCAATGATCATCCTGATATATTTCCACCGGAGCTGTACACATGGGAGCGGTTTTTGTGGGCCTGTGAGCTCTGGTATTCAAATAGCATGAAAGTTATGTTCTTAGATGGAAAGCTAAGGACATGCTTGATTCCTATTGCCGGGTTCCTCAATCATTCGGTCTCTCTCTCTCTCTCTCTCTCTCTCTCTCTCTCTCTCTCTAAGTTTAGGGCCATTTGGTTTGGGTTTATAGTTTTCACAGATATAAAATGTTGAAAATTACTTTGACATATTTGCAATTCACCTTTCTTCACTATTTGGTTTAAAACATTTATTCAAAATCTTATGCGAGCAAAAAATGGGCAAAATATTTTGCTCCATTTTATCTCTTACTAGCTGAATTTTTTTTACCCTGAACCAAATGACTCCTAAGCAGCGGTAATTGATCATTGCAAGTTCAGATGGGTACCTTCATTATTATCTTGATGGCGCCTATTCTTTAAAAGGCTTTTTTCACTTTAGCCTTTTTCTTAATGCAAAACTAGACTTGCCCCCCCAGTTTTCATTATCATTAGACTTTGCTCCTTGTAGACGGGGGAATCTCAAAAGAATAACGCACAAATGGGGGGCATTGTCTAATTATTTTAACGTAACCCTTGGTATTAACCCCCGTTTTTATGTAATTCTTTGAGATTCCCCGTATGCAGGGGCAAAGTCATTATGAACAGGGTGGAAGTCTAATATCGCATATAAAATGGGGTCAAAATCAGAAAAGCCATTCTTTAATCCAAGTTTTAAACGCTAATGTTGTCATTTTGTTCGCCTTTGCAGATTTGCCCACACATAATGTACTATGGCAAAGTAGATTCCACTACAAATTCCTTAAAATTTGGTCTTTCAAGACCATGCAATGCAGGAGAACAATGCTTTCTTAGCTATGGGAACTTATCTAGTTCCCATTTAGTGACATTCTATGGCTTCTTACCAAAAGGAGACAATCCTTGTGATGTTGTCCCACTTGGTAATTTCTTCTTATTTTCATTTCTTTTTTACACTTCCTTGCTAGTGTTTCAAAATAGCTTATACACATCTATTTACATACCAGCATGTCGCTCTAAAGGGATCCGCACCCAAAAACAATTTATTGACCTCTCCTTTTGAGGGGGGTAAAGGATCAAATTTTGTTTGAAACTTGGTAGAGAGATCATCTCCAACAGTTTTATTAAGGTAATTCCCACTGTTTAGTGGGTGAGGTGGTCATCATAAGTTTTGAAGGTCAAAAATTCACATATATATATATCAACACGAACCTCATCTTTATACCAAATTGCAGACAATAATCAATTGCTTATCCCCTCAAAAGGTAACGGTGCCCCTTTTAGAAGTTCTTGTAAGACTACTTGCGAGATGAATTTACAACTATGCCCTAGGGTTCACTTGGTGTCAAGTCCCAGTCCAGCATAAGATACTGTCTGCTTTGTTTAAGTTATGTTGGTTATTGTGTGCTTTCCATTTCTTTCTTTGGGGCTTTTGGTAGACTTCTTGTAAACCATTAGTCCCTCTATGCTTGTATTGTTTCTATAATTTCAATATAAGTTCTGTTTCTGATAAAAATAAAATAAAATAAGATACTGTCTGCTTTGGGCTTGAGCCCACATGATTTTGATTATCTCTAAAAGGCCTCTTACTAGGAAGGAATAGAAGGATGCCTATATAGCACATCAATTCACCTCACCACGGCAATGTGGGATAAACACCTATAGCATGTAGCCTGCTAGCACTGACTGTAGCCATACCAGGGCACATACATCAGCCAGCCCACAACACTAGGGTTGTACACTTGATCTCATTTCAACTCTCCTATCATACATATGCCTCTTCTTATGCAGATATTGATATTGCCAATGCTGATGGGTCTGAGGATGAATGCCTAATGTCCGATTGGGCCGCTCACATGGTGCGGGGTACCTGGTTCTCAAAGAATCATGGGATCTTCGATTATGGGTTGCCGCCTCCTTTGTTGGATAATCTCCGTAGAGCGCGGTGTCCTATACTGCAAACTAACACTCTTGTAGACTTTTTCTACTATCTCTTCTTTCTAGTGTATTTGATTCAATTCTTTTCCGCGGAAAATCACCTAGATTTTCTTTTTTGCCTAGTTTTTCCTTGGAATCCAAAAGCTACCTCTCCCCTAAGTTTTGTTTTCCATGCTATACTGAAGAATTCAATTCTTTTTCATGTAGACCAATCACAGGATTCTGTTCATTTGTGGAATCTCTATTTGATTTATGAAATTACTAATTTCTCTTTCCAGAAAGGAACAAAAACTCAAATCAGATGAGCAGTATGAAATTGTGTATTTTTATAGCCTTTAATTGCATATTTATCAATTTGATGCATCTCTTGTATAAATATTTTTAGACACAAGAAAACTTGGAAATTGAATTGGAAATTCTCGAAGATCTTCACTCTACCTTTGAGGATATGCTGCAGATCCTTGGGGACCCAAAATCCGATGACAGGTAAACTAGTCTGGGGCACTTGCATATAATATACTCCCTCCGTCTCAAATTACTAATATTTCGTGTCTTTTTACAAAACGCTAATATCAGACTAATCAATGGTCAAGAGCAAAATTTATTTACTCGTGTGTTTACTACTGCATTGACTATGCTCAAAAACGGAATTGGGGCTCTTAATTTGAGACAAAGATGACGTTTTGATATGTATGTATGGATAAGAGTATACTAGTAATTAAGTCAGAACAGGGCCTTGGTTATTGTTTGGCCTACGCCTAAAATATCTATTAGGCATCCACAATGGTTGCTTTTTGTAGGATAAGTATGATAAATATATATTGGACCATAGGCGAAGGATGAATTCCTTCTCAGACTAGTTACCTATGGAAATCCGTAGTTTGTTGTGAGAGATTAACTATATTGTATTTGCAATTTGTCAAAGAGAAATCCTTCAATATTATGTAAGAAGAACCCTATTACGTCAATAGCTTTACATAAACTTTCTGATATTTCTTTATTGTAATGGCAATATCCTCGTAGTTACATTCATATGTTACATACTCACCAAGTGTGCCACAGTTTCTTGAATACCATAAAGTTGAGAAGATTATACGTATCATAATACAACAGTATCAATCTTTCTGAAAACTCAATAATTGGAACATGAGATTGTATTGGAGCCATTTTTGTTTCCCTTTTTTTTCCAGATATCTTTGGTGTGTGTATATATATATATAATTGTTATTATAATAGAAAATAGAATATTGTTCCTAAAGATGGATTTCTCTCATTATTATCTGAGCCAGGGAAGATGGCATTAGCTGGGATGTAAAGCTAGCATTGGAGTTCAAAGAGATACAGAGGAAAATTATGTCATCAATTGTATCATCATGTTATGCTGGTTCCAAGCGTATTCAACATGAGCTATCCAATTGTAGTATCTAACGGTTAGCAACATTTCTCTCTACTACTACTACTACTACTTCAATTATTACTATCATTATTTTTAGGGCACTCCAAAATAATACTCAGGCACTTCATGTTTCTGTTAAATGACACAGGTTTCCTCTCTTTCTACTACCCATTGCCTCTTTTAATTTATGAATTTCAGAACGATAAACGAGATTTTACAAACAAACTGTATCGGCTGCTCTTAAATGGGTAATTAGCACTTTTGACCCTTAAAGTTTAACCGTTTTTCCACGGTCGTCCCGGAAGTTTTTTATTACCCAGAGGCACACTCAATGTTTGGACCGCGTCCCACACTCCTCCAAAAGTAGATGTCCTGTTAAAAAATTGGACAGAAAAGCCATGTGCTGCCCATGTGCGCGTCTTTTGGGGGGTGTTTTTGGTGTTGTAAGTTGAAAATACAACTTCCCCAACTCTGGTCATCTTCCCCAACTCCGGCCAACTCCTCCATTTATACATAAATATAGAGTCCATTTCAGGTATGGACCAATCGGATTGGTCCACACCTGATCCTCCCCGCATAAATATATACTTCCGGTCTTCCCCAACTCCGGCCAACTCCACCATTTCGACCCATTCTCTCTCTAAACCTTTCCCCTTCTTCTTTCATCCCCATCAACATCATCATCATCATCATTGCAAATAATATAGAGAAAATTCCATTCTTAAAACCAACAAAGTTGATGCCTCAAATGAGCAAGAAGATGAACATGAGGATGACGAAGAAGAGGGAGAATCGTATTGGGTTCGAAGGTTGGAGCTAAGGTTAGGATGGCAAAAAAATAAACCCCAATTTCATTTCAAAAAAACCTTGATCCGAAAAAGATTTGTTATTTTCTTCCATTGTCTCTCTCTTTCTATATATATACACCCAAATCATAGATAAACAAGAATCAAATTAAACAAAATACAATCAAATATGAAAATCCCTCCCCCCTACCATAGAGAAAAATATAGAGTAAAGAGAAAGAAAGAGAGAAATCCTTTCTTTCGAAGATCTAGAAATTAATCGGTGTTGGTGAGTAATTGAAAGTTAGGGTTTATTTTGATGTTGGTTTGGGGAAGAAGTACTATAAGAATATCGAAAATACCCTTCAAAAGAGGCGCAAGTGGGTGGCATATGGCTTTTCTGTCCAATTTTGTAAAGGGACATCTATTTTTGGACGAGCGTTGGACTTGGTGCAAACATTGGGTGTGCCTCTGGGTAAAAAGAAACTTTCGGGACAATCGTGAGAAAATGGTTAAACTTTGGGTCAATAGTACTAATCACCCCTCTTAAATTGGACAGTGACAAAAGCTCATATCTGAAATCATAGAAGTGTTGAATCTGCGTGTATGTTTGTCACAAAGAAATGGATGACTTGAAAATAGTAGGGGGAAAAGGTAACATGGATAATTTAATGAAGTTATAAATCACTAAATTATGATTCAGTTCTGGCGTGTGATTTTGTTGTTGATCTGTTTAAGTGAGCTTGAACTTTTCACTTGAATTTGCAGAGGGGGAGAGAGATGTGATGCAAGTAAAGTCTTGATTCTATTTTCGTCTTTAAACATGGAGGAAAGTCGATGGAAGGCAGAGAGATAATTAGTGCTCATTTTGGTTTGAATTTTTGTTCGTATCCAAAATGGTAAATTTCAGTAAGTTTTAATTTCGTCAACTATATTCAATCTCATAACATGGATTATAAAATACTTTTAATGTGAATTCACCATTTTAATATCGTAGGAACAACTAAAATTTAAATCAAACGAGCGCAATGGTTTTAGAGGGAGGAGGAGAGTTTTAGCAATGGTAGTTGAAAGAGGGAGGTGGGGCCATGGCGGTTTCAGGGAGGAGATATAATTAGAAGAAACTTGAACACGAACGGAGGAAGCGTGAAGAAAGAGAAAGGGGCACTTTTGTCATTTCACATAAATGTAGAGCGCCCGAGTATTGTTTTTGGAGAGCGAGTAGCGCTATCCGAATTAAACTCGGGCTAAGAGGAGTATTTATTATTATAAAGTATTTATGAGGTGACTGTTTAAGAGCGAGTATTTATTATTATAAAGTATTATAAACTCGCGCTATCCAAATAATGGTAATGAATACATATAAAGTATTTGTAATAAAGTATTTATTACAAATTACCATACTAGTGTTATGTGGTTGGGATCCTATTGTGTTGGGCTCATTATTATTTTCTTTTCTTTTCCGGTGTTATTTTAAACATGTATGTAATCGTCTTTATAATAGAAAATTGATTGTTGCTCTTAAAGATGGATTTCTCTTAATTTTGGTATCATTATATCATGCTGGTACCCAGCTGGTTCAACATGAGCTGTCTGACCAATATCTCTCTATTACTTCAATTATTATTCTTAAATATATATATATATATATATATATATGGAGTAATTCTGGTAAAGATTACTATTCACATACTAACAATACGGATTGGTTCATTTGGCATGTTTTTTGATAAAATTTTTTGATGAAATTTAGTGGGGATGTTCTTCATTGTATGGAGAACATCTCCACCAAATTTCATCAAAAAGTTCAACTGGAAAGTGGGTTAACTACATGATTAAAAAATATTGAGTTTTATATATCTATTTCTGGACCAATATTTTTTAATCATGTAGTTAACCTACTTTTTGGTTGAATTTTTTGATGAAATTTGGTGGAAATATTCTACACACAATGAAAAATATTCCTACCAAATGCATCAAAAAATTCCATCAAAAAACGTGCCAAATGATCAATTTGTAGTGTTGGTCCGTGAATAATAATCTTTACGAAAAATGCTTCCTATATATATATTGTGATAAAAGCACATAAAGATTTATGTAAAATTTTATTTTATTTTATTCACAATTCTTTTGGTCCACCAAAATATTAATAAATCATTAAAGTAAAAAAAAACCAGAAAAACTAGCTATTTGTATTTTGTACAGCAAATCCAGGTGGGTCCCCCACTGTGACAGTGGTCTAATTCTGTGGTTTGTATCAATCAGAATCAAAGGTAGGCCAAATTTGTCGTTTTGTAACCACCACACCCAAAATAATGGTGGAATCTCAAGTGGCTTTGCCCTTGCCCTTGCCCTTGCCCTGCCCAAAAGCAAATGGAATAAAAACAATTAATTATCATCACCACCAGATTTGATTCTAAAAATTGGAACTATAATTTAGTCTTTAATTAAGAGTTTAAAAAACGTAATTAATTCAACAAATTTTACTACACTAAAATAAATTTAATTTTTTTTAATTATTAAGTATATTAAAATTGAATTGAAATTTTAATTTAATACAGAGAGAATATATATCTACTAATATAATTGTGAGATAATGTTATTGGTTTTTTATATTAATTATGTATGGCTATCGTAAAAAGGAGATTGGCTTTTTAATTAATGTGGGTAGGAGAGAAGATGCCTTTGGTTGTTCATGGGGATTCGGATAAAGTATTCATTACCATTATTTTAACTTGTATGTGTTTAATCAAGTAGCTTTATCTAACAAAGTTAGGAAATATATATCTAATCATATAGTATATATATAAAATGAGAGGAGTGAAAAGCTTTTTATGTAAAGCTGCCATGTGTAATTGTGAATTTATTTATTCAATTTTAAAATAGTAAAATAAATCAACAATTTGAAGGGAGCTTTATATCTTGACATTGAAATTCAATTTATTTTTCTCCTAAATCTAAAAGAATATTTTCAATTTCAATTAGCTGCTTAATTTATCTCTCCTAATTTATTTGTTCTGAAAATTGTGCTCAAAATAAAATAAAAGGATGCCCGCTCACCCACGTACTTTACTTTTTTAATTTCTTTCTCCTTATTTCAATAAGTTGCTTTTTCAAAAGTTCGTCTTGAGAGACAATTGATTAAACACCGAGAACCAATTTAATTTAGAACATATTCTTTTAGTTCAATCATGTTTTATGCTAGTTTACTTGAGATGGAATTATAAGAAAATAAGGGGATGTCTTACAAGTGGACATAGATATAAAATTTCAAGATTGATGTTTTTGTTGTCTTGGAGTTTTGTTAATTGTTGCACTATCACTTTGACTTTGAAAAAGTGTCGCTCCCTGCATCGACTAAGATTTTATTGTTCATTCCCATAGGGCAGTTAGACAATGCAACAAAATTCTCATCTTGCTCTTCTCTCATTTTACATAGATGATTATGTTAAGAATGTATATGCTTAACTCAATAATCAATGTACTTCAATTATTTTAAATTTAATTTCTTCGAATTCGCTAATACATTTGCCCATTTATCATACTTCTGAAAAGTTTGTTTAATATTTTTTTCTATAATTTTGGTACATATTATTACTAAAAGGTTGAATATTAATTTATTAGTTATGTGAGAGAGATGCATGGGCATGTGTTTATTCGAGATTTCAAATTATTAATATATGTATAAAATTTAAGAGTTTAAATGATCTAAAGTATTTTTTATGTAGAACGGGAGCAGATGGGAAGGATGAAAAACACCGTCTTCAACCTTGTTTTCTTGAATTCACAAGAATGAAATGAAAATTCATCAAATCTTCAAAGAACAAGAGAAATGCTCACAATATTTATTAATTAATCATTGGTTGGTTACATTGATATGAAATAATCACTTATTTATAATCTAAAATCTTAAACCTACCTCAAATAAAAAATCCTTCTCATAAGGAAATTGGATTATTATAATCTAATTATATTTAAAACCTACCAAAATAAATATTCAAATTCAAATTTCGAATTTCAAAATAAAAAAAAACCTATAAATAAAGAAACTATTTACCCTAATTAATAAAATAAAAATAAAAGGCAATAAATAATAATATGATCTTCATTTTAATTGCATCATTCACCCACTGTTCAAAAAACCTCGTCATCGAGTTTAATGAAGAAAATTGTTGTCGTCCATACCAACCAAGTAAATACTTCAAACTTTTAACAGTTTTCAATTTCAAGTAAACTAGAATTTTCTCAAAATTCATTTCTCCAACTCTATCTTTATCAATGAATTGTCTTAATTATAAACCAAAAATAGGAGTAACTTTTTCAGTACCAATAAAATAAATAATTTTTTTTTTGTATCAATTTTTTTTTTGGCATATGAAATTTTTTCTTCAAGACAACTTTCTTTTCCAAAATCAAATAACTTCATAACTCCCCCATTAACATGTATATTTTTAAGATTTTTAACAAGTTTGAAAAGTTCGGTTAAATCTACTTGTGGCACAATTACGTGCACAATTAGTGAAATAGAATATTTAATATTTTTGAAGAAATGAATTCTTTTTTTATATGTTTTTTACAAAACTTTCTTGATATTAGGTTTTAATTTCTTCAAAATCGTCATAAACCCATTGAAAAAGTTTGTTTACACAAGACATAATTTATTCAAAATCGATAGAATAATATTTTTCAATCAATAAGTATACCATTAATCTGCGTGTATTGATAGGAAGACCACAAAATGTATGCCGGCCATATTGAAAATCATCCCAACATTTTTTGACATTTCGTGAAATTGTACCATAAATATATGTAGCACCTTCAACTTTTGAGACCTTGAAGTCATATAAGTACTTTTCGATTTCTAACAATAAATTTGCAAATTTTTGTTTGCTAAATCGGCCATTGAAAGGTTCCGTTGACTTCTCGGTATTATGGGTGTTTGCTCACATTGACCACACTCATAAAAGTAATGGGATAACGCCTCGCCTTGTGATCGGTGATGAACGCATGAATGGCCCTTGCGATTAATGTCAACAAGAGGGTTGCTAGCCGTAACACACGTTGACATAACAGTAGGGCAAATCTTGGATTTAGAACCTACCTCTGATACCAATTGATGCAAAACGGGAACAAGTGGGAATGATAAAGAACATCGTCTTTAACTTTATCTTCTTGAATTCACAAGAATAAAACAAAAATTCATCGAATTTTCAAAGAACAAGAGAAATGCTCACAATATTTATTAATTTATCGTTGGTTGGTTACATTGATATGAAACAATCACTTATTTATAATCTAAAATCTTAAACCTACCTCAAATAAAAAATCCTTCACATAAGGAAATTGAATTATTATAATCTAATTATATTTATAACCTACCAAAGTAAATATTCAAATTCAAATTTCGAATTTCAAAATTAAATATATATATATATATATAAATAAAGAAACTATTTATCCTAATTAATAAAATAAAAAAAATAAATAATAAATAGTCTTTATTTTCATTACGTCAATTTTAAATAATGATAAAAGGCCCGTGCACACACGGGTTGCATGCTAGTTTCTAATATTTTGCACAATTTGACTTTTCATATCTTTAATTATTTGCATATTGTGTTATGGGTTTGTCATTAATTTGGAGCCATATACAATCAGTTCTTATTAAAAATTAATATAAAAACCAATAACATTATCTCACAATTACATTAATAGATATATATTCTCTCTGTATTAAATTAAAATTTCAATTCAATTTTAATTTATTTAATAATTAAAAATAATAAAAAAATTTATTTGGTATAGTAAAATTTGTTGAATTAATTACGTTTTTTAAACTCTTAATTGAAGACCAAATTATAGTTCCAAGTGGATTACACATATGCAAATGAAATTGATTTTTAGAGTCAAATCTGGTGGCGATGATAGCAAGGTGAATAATTAATTATTTTTATTCCATTTGCTTTTGGGCAAGGGCAAGGCCGCTTGAGATTCCACGGATGAACTCCACCATTATTTTGGGTGTGGTGGTTAATTATATATATATATGCCTTCATGTGCACTTACTTAATTCAGTAATTGCTCGATCTCTCGCCTTAGTTTTGAGAAACTCTACGTGAATTATGATTTTGGGATTTTTTTATATTTTTGTATATTTATATAATATAGCTATATCAATAAACTCTAATAAATATATATAAACAAATTATAAAATTTGAAAAGTAACAAAAAGAGTAATTAAAATTTTTCTATTCATATAAAATTTAGTTAAAACAAAAACTAAAAGATATTGTTTTATTAAATAAGAGGAAAAAACCCCTCAAATAAACTCATCGTTATATAGGGTTTAGGGTTACTTATTACATTTTTTTTCTAATTTTAGTTGAATTGGGAACTTGGACTTGTGTCCCTGTTAAAAAAGAAAACGAAGAAGCTCAACCCTTCCCATACCAAGACTCCAAATTCGAGACCCCGAGTTTCGAGACAAACGCCATCATTCACTGGAACAATTATTCCATTGTTTGCTTTTATTCAACCAAAAAATATTTTAATTTTACCTACAATAACATATATATATATATATATATATATATGAAAAAAAATTGAGGGCCCTATTATATCGGGGGTCTTAGGCGACTGCATGGATCGCTTATGTCGAGGGCTGGCTCTACTCCTAACATCACATGAGGATTGTACGCGTGATGTTTTATAGAGCAATTAATTTTAAACTTTCACCCTTTAATTTGAATTAGAAGAGGTTTATTATTTCGGATACCTATAAAAGCAACAGACCGACGGTATTAATTAGTTTGCAAATTGCAATACAAACTGCTAACAGTGCTTTCGGTTGTCCTTAGAGCATCTCCAACAATGCTCTTTATTTTAGAGAGCATTGTTTGAAATGAAGACTGCTGTTTGAAGTGTATCTCCAATAATGCTTTCCATTTACACTTCTATGAAGACACATGTCGCAATTTAATTACGTGTAACAAATAAAAGAAAAAATTGAAGATTTTTTTAATGCAAAAGTATAAAATAGAGAGCCAAGGAGACTCTCTAAATCTAGAGAGTCAAACTAGGCTCTCTACTCTAAATCTCTATTTTAACTATGTTGTTGGAGTCTCATTTGTTAGTGTTGGCTAGCTATTATAAAGAGAATTAATATAATAAAGAGTTTCTTGGAGACGCTCTTATTAATCTAAAGATTGCTATTTGTTTTGGACTTTTTTTTTCTCTATTTTTTTTTAATTAATAATCCACACTAATTGCGCTCTGAAAAGTAGAAGTAAATGATTCTTTACGCTTTTGAAACTTACTATTTATGTTCGACTGCCAGTTCTTAACTTCTTATCATATATGTTCTCATTTCTCAAGCACAGGTGACAGAAAGAAAATTCTATCAAAGAAATCATTTAAAAAATCATAAATCTATTTTGCTTAATATACATATATATATATAAAGAAAAAAAGTGCACAATATCATTGAGTCCGTTTGCCGCTAGTATTTTTTTTAGACAAGCAATACACATATACGCTTAGGGGCGACCACAGAAAGAAGGACGGGGGAGGAAAAAAGGGTTCCCATGAACTAAATTTCGACATGGGATAGGAAAACCTAACCCTTTTTGAACTATACGTTAGTTGTGAATTTCACTTTATATTTTTTTATTTAATCATTTAAAACTGACATAGAACTTATTATTTGGATGAAAACGTCTTAGCAATGAGATAATTTTATATTACATTGTAGAAACAAATGTAAGCTTTTATCATTTTACACAAGGTGATGGATCTACGATATATGTAAATTAGTTAGGTGTTCTTTGTTTTTCAAAGAAAACAGAATCAATTGTATATTACAGTTAAAATTCTACAAATTAATGCCCTTGGACCAGCAAATATTATTAATTTAATGAGATATTAATTAATTGATAAATTAATAATTATTAATTTATAGATTAATTAATACTTTATTAGTTTATCAAGTAACTATTTCTTTATATGAAGTACACAATTTACTATACGTCTTTCAATCTACTACTTAATTTATTATGCTTCATTGTTCAATGTACTACTTTATGAACATTAAATAATAATCCCTATTTAAACGCAAGAACAATCATACTAACACAAACATATCATACACACAACAATGGCTTTCTCATCTTAAAGGTGTGAAAAAAATCAACAATGACAGACGGAAATCGTAGAGCAATATGCAAGCACCACAGGGATAATCAAATTTAACAGAAAACAAAAGACAATTGAGTCATTTTTTATGAAGTCTTCATAAATCACTAATGTATTATGTAATATTTAAGGAGTTATTAATTTATATAATGCATGGGATCTCTATGACTAATCACATATGTATTATCTTATAAATTTAGTGAATTATTAATTTAGCACGTTGTCCTCAAGTCGAGACGGACCAAAAGTATTATTTAAAAGAGATTATATATTAATTAGTCGAGTTTTAATTGTAGTTTTAATGTTAAATCGTAAATATATATAGGTGCTCCTTCTTTCAGGACTATCCAATATATTTCTGGTTTTTTCTTTTCTACCATTTACGTGCCAAGTCTTACTTTAAGGATTGCAAGAATAAATTCCTTGCATGCACAAAGGAGTATAGTAGGATCATTTTTTCTCTCCCAAGGTCGAAGTTTTCGAAATTACAAGAGGTGTTAGAGCGTTCTTTTTTAAAAAATAATTTCTTATCATCAAACTAGCTACTTTAATTTTATTTTTTTTAAATAATTATTTTAATTTACTTATATATTAACATTGCATGTGCACAAAAACTTAATAAAATCAAGGCACTATTAATACATAAAATATTTACATAAAATCACGTCTCTTAAGAATTGAATTAGTTGCATTTGTGCTCAGCACGCACTCATGATCAATCCCCCCCAAAAAAATGCATGATGAGTTACATATGCTCTAAATCTTGTCATGAACCCCATCGAATCACATATATAATATGTGGCGTGAAATTAAAAAGGGGAATGCACTACAATAAATTAAAGAGTAAAGATGTGGTTGAAAGGTCTTGATATATATGATCAAAGCAAATAAGGTAACTAAAAGAATAATATATAATTAATGATATAAGAAAGAAAAATGCCCTCAATAATATGCTAAATAGCTAAACCTAAAGGTAAGTCAAAATGATACGTCTAATTAGATTGACCAACAAAAACGGTATAGCTCAGTATTGGCTCAAAATGCATGGCTCTACTTTTTAGATATTTAATAAACTATTAAATTATTAAAAGCTCAATGTTTTTTTTAAATGATTAAACATTTAGTATTAAGAGGTATAATGTCCGTTGAATGTTATATATTGAAATTTATTATTATTTTAAATAAACACGAAGGCTATTCAGAATAAAAAACAATTCACAACTTGAAAACTCAACTTTAAACCCATGATTAAGAGAGTATTGGCAAATTTTGAGTACAAAGGTCCTTAGGAGAGAGCATAATCTAATTGTGACCCTTAAATATACAAGAATCATCTATAACCTTATAACATAATGCCTGTGAATTAGTTCGAGTAGGCCCAAGGTCCATTCTTTCGTTCCATTAAATTTGGGGTTCAATTTTGGTTTAGTTTTAGTCATGCCAAATGTAATAAGATTTCAAGTTCGAATTAATATCGAAGCAGATGTTGAGCTTCAAGTGGCTCAATATATCATTTGCAGGTTTGATCTGTACTAGAATACAATAATTTGTAGACAAATTTAAAAATATTTAAAAAAAAAATCATAAAAAGTTACAAACCACCTAACCCGTATGTACCTCATACTAAATTGTGGGTTAAGTTTGAGCATAAAAGATGTATTTTAGTTTGAACTTGAACATGCTCTAAATAATTTAGGCGGAACTTAAACGACGTCAAGTTTGACAAACCTATATATAAATATAGTGATTGTATAAAAAGCCTTAAATAATATTATAAATTATTCTTATTGCTTTTTAACTTTTTGCAAATCCCTTGAGCCTCTTGAAAGATGTTTTCGCTCTTAGGATATTAGTTCCTCTATCGTACTCGAACACACTTGGATGTTACTCCCGTTGTCGCTCTCGCGACATCCTCAAGTTTCACTTGTGAAAAAATTGTACTTATGAATGAATTATAAAATTCAAATGCAATTTTGTCTTTTTTTTTTTGTTTTTTTAATATAAACTATAAATACTTTATTTAATATTTGACTAGTACTTTTAGTGGAAAATATAAAATAAAAATACACAATCAGGAAGCCGGAACTAGGCCAAAATATGTGGCAGGTAAAGTTATCCATTTTGACTTAAAAGATTGGTCTCCACCGTATTAATTTATTCATAATTTTTGCCCGTGTTTTTATTATCCCTGTGCCAAATAGAAAAATGTGAAGAAATACTTTATACGCATGCTTATATTGTAGTCCGACTTGGAAACACTATTTTATTATTTGATAGGTTAGAAAGTATACATCCCAATTTTTGACAAGTTTTTGCGCCTCTTTAAGAACTCTAAACGTTAGTTCTGACTTTTTAGGAGAGAAAATTTATTTTTGTTGTGACAAAAAAATATTTTACAATTCTTGTCCCTATTATCTTTTTATGTTAGTAATGTTTTATGTATTTACTCTGTGCTTTTTAAAAGATGTATGCGCATTAACTTGTTTGTTGAAAAAAATATGTTAAATGCATAAGATTTTTATTTGTACACACGTGTTATTATTTTATTCAACAAAAAAGGGCTAAACAAATTAAATTTTACTGTCTTTACTATTTACATTTTTATCTAAATTTATCATTACTCTTATTAAAAAAAAAATCTTAAAATAATTAGAAGAAATATTTTGTGGGATAAGTGCAACTAAAGTCACAAAAAACAGATAGTGAATTCTCTAGTTTCAACTGCCAGAAAAGAAAAATTAAAATAGAAAAACAATGTTTAGAGGTTGTAGATGTCAATCAAAAGATTGAATATGTAGGTCACAAGCAAAGAGTTTTTTGTTTTTTACAATATTTAGTTGGGGTGGGTGGGACCAAAACCTCCACACGAGTCACGAGGTGGTTTTGGCTGACTGGCGCTGGCCTCTGAAGCAGGAGAAGAAGAAGAATAATTAATAATAATATTGAAACATTGGGACAACAGGCAGAGCCCACCTGCCTTTGCTTAATATCCGCCCCCACACAACTCTCCCTCCCTCTCTCTTTCTCTCTAACAGCCGACGTCTTTTCACACACAGCTCAACCCCCCCCCCCCCCCTCTCTAACTGCCGATTCCTTCACATGCAGCATCGTTATGTTAATGTTATCCACTAGAATGGATTCATTTTTAGAGCAACTGAAATCGCTTTTGGATGTTTTACACTTTAGCCCTAGTTTCATATTCTTATTTACACCTTAAACATATTGAAAATAGTTGGTTTAAATTATTAATTTTACGTTTAAAAATTATAAAATTCAATATAAATATGTAATAGTATTACATAGTAATAAAGTATTTTAAATTAAAATCTATACTTATAGTTTAAAAATATTTAAATTAATGATAATATTATTACTATATGCACCGATTAGTGGGTTAGACTTGGTATAGCCATGTGCTGGTGGGCACAAGAATAAATTTGTTTGTTTTGTTAATTAGTGTTTTAAGTATGCATTCAAATATACAAACAAAATGTATGCATTCAAATAAAGTTAGCAAAAATTTTAAAACTAATATAATATTTCCCTTTTCTTAGCTTTTAAAGTAGTTTCATTTGGCCTAGAGGAATACAATACTTCGATATTATGATTCAAAAGAGTGATTTAAATGATGTAATAGTGATTTCACGTCACTAATACAAGTGAGAATTTATCAATAATTCTAAACATAAAAGACTATATATTTAATAGAGTGATCATGTATTAATTAGAAGTAGAATCCGTATTTCATTAATCTTTCTCAAAATTTATTTTATTATAACTAATAATCAAATCTTTATTATTTATGTCAATAGAATATGTTTTTGTGTAGACTTGACAATTTACTTAAAAGTTGGGTCCCTTTTCATTGAAATTATGTTATAATTTTTTTTTTCTAACATTATCCACGTTTCTATTTCTATTTTTTTTGTGTGATTTTGCATAAGTAAATCATCATCTTGAGAATATTATAAATGATCTTTTAGTTCCCATCGAATTTTTTTTTAAGTGTTCTCTTACAAGTTTGGTGCATGCCCTTTTTTTTAGTGGGAGGTTCGTGCCGTTTTTAATCTTGTGTTATAATGTAAATAAAATTGACGGGTCCCAATAATGTTTCAATTGTTTTGTGATATAAACTTTATTGTTATTGCAAACTAATTTTTTGCGGGTACAGTAGAACAAAATCCGCAAATGGTTAAAAAGGAAACAGACAGACCCAAAAATATTGCAGAATAAAAGGGCGAAATAAATATAATCACCCCGATACGTCTCTCTCTCTCTCATCTGCTCTCTTTCTCTCTCTTCCTTCTTTGCTTCTCCTCAGCAAAGAAAGAGAAGAAAGAGACGCAGTTTCTTTTTTTTCTTCTTTTTTTTCTCTTTTAATGTAATTTTCCCCCAAATTCAGAAATCCTTGCTGTTTCTTTTCTTTTGTTTTTTTGTCGAAGAAAGAAAGGAAAGGGAGATGATGGTTGCTAATAGTTTTGATCTATGGCAAAAAGATGCCTTCTTTTCAGCAGCTGAGGAGGTTCAACAATCTGCTGATATGTATGTCTTTTCTTGATTTATTAATTTTAATTTTATCTGGTTTGTACTATTTCTTTGTTTCATGATGTGGGTAAGTTTTGATTAATTTGGTAGTATTTATTTTCTAGCCTATATGCTATATCATGTGGATTTTTATCTTTTTTGCTCATTTCATTTATTTTATTTGGTTGATTTTGTATTTATGGTTGCTATTCTTGTTGTAATTTGGATTTCTGTTTGGTAGGTGGGAAAAGGGTGCAGAGAGGAAAAGAAAATGTAAAAAGAAAAATACTGATTCAATTATTGGATGCAATGAAACTCCAAATCGTCATTTATATAATCACTCTTTCGATTTCTAGCAGTTTGTGGGAAATTGTTATTATTTGAGATGTTTTATATTGGAAGTTGGAACTCACTCTGAATGATTAAGATTTTTTACCCATGGTAGTCTTTGTTCAATTACTGGTAAGTTATTGGAGGAGGGTTTGGTTTGTGACGAAATCTAAGGCGTCGTAAATGAGAAGACAAATCAAAAAGGCAAAAAGCTTTTCATTTGCATATAAAACCCTTTACATAAAAAAGAGTTTGAACTGCAACTAACCAAATACAGGCATAGTGTTTTTTCTGTTTGTGCTTTTTTTTTTTTAAAGTATAGTTATAAACGTATTACATATTTTTTCCAGAATGGAGTCATCTTATAGGGCATGGGTAAGACACAGGAAAGAAGGGTTGAGACCTGTTGATTTGGATGAACTTTGTAGGGAACTACAAACTGCTTTAGGCACAGCTAAATGGCAGGTTAGTTGACTCTCTCTCTCTCTCATTTTAATCTACTAGACTAAGACCATCTGCAATGCTTAAGTTAAAAGTGTAGGTTAAAAGTGTTTATTTAGCCTATCAATTGAGAATAAAATGCAGCGGAAAAAGTGTAAAAAAGCCTCCCACGATACATCATGTATCGGGAGAGAAAAAAAATGTATTAAACGACACATCAAGTGTCGTGCAACACCCCAAACAAAAAAGTGTACATTCTCACGACATATCATATGTCGTGGGAGGGCATAAATCTTTACCCACGACATATGATATGTCGTGAAAGTGTAATTTGTTTCCTCCGATAGATCATCTGTCGTGCGAGCTAAAATTTTGTCGGCCTCTAAATTTAGCTTGTCTTTACCTTTTTTTAACTTAATATACACTTTTGGCCTGCACGATGGGCCATCTGCAAATGCATATTTGGCTTTTTAGCCTACATAGTACAGATGGTCTAACAAGAAATCACACCATCATGCTTCTATGTGTTGGTACTTTTGGACTCGCACACCTAAAAGTACGACAAATACCAGCTATAGGTGGTGGGAGAATGTTGTACCTCTTGCAATGCTTTTTGTTCAATTCTAATTATGCAATTATATAATCTTGTTGGTTGTTGAATTTTGCTTGTCAAATTAGTTGGAAGAATTTGAAAGAGCTGTTAGGTTGAGCTACAGAAATCATTCTGATGACAGTACAACAACCAGGCATATGCAATTCGTCGCCGCTATAGAAAATCAAATTTCCAATGTCGAAGTAGCGTTGAAGGAATCATTTACCAAGGAATTAAACCAGCCCTTTCTATGGGTAAATTTAGACGAAGAAGAACGTGATGACTTAGCCATGTTTCTTTCTGGTACTTCAGTAACTTCAGAAAGTACAACAAGTGAAGCATCCAAGCTTTGTGCATCCCCAAAAAGCCCTCTCCCCGAGAAAGAATATCAAAGTAAAGATTTGGGTCTTATTAATGCTCCCTCTAAGAGGGATTCTTCAAATCAAACAAAGGGTTTTAAAGATGCTGACTGTGTCATTGAGTTAGATGCAAATGAAAGTCATGGTACAAGTGATGATTCTTGTGGTACAACTGATAGAAAGATTGGTACGAGGAGAGTATGGAGTTCACCCGATATCGGTGCTCTAAAGATTATAATTGACAATGAAGATGACGAAAAGAAAAAACCTTTCGTAGGCGTTGAGACCACACCAAAAGAGAAGGGGTTTAAGCCCGTCTTTTGGAAGCTAAAGTGTGGACATCGTGCTCAAGCAAAGGGAGGAATATTAAATTACAACCAGCTTAGATGGATTAATTGGGTCAATCAGGTCAGTTTTATGATGTATTGAAAAATTGTCTTGTTTCTGTAAGAACATCCACAGCAGCCTAAATTTGCAGGATAAGTTTGTCCTATAAAACTGTGTTGTATATTAGGTGAAGAATAACCTTAAGTTTGGCTAAGTTCGTTATCAAACGAACTGATTTCTGTTAGGTTCCAAACGGATATCGGTTGTCTGTGCGAGTCCCAAACAGGTGTATGTTGTCTCTTTGGAACCACCATTAGCTCTTAGTCCTTTTCAATGCAGCCATACAAGAGATGTCCGTGTTGATGCTCAACCATTATCCGGAAATCTCTTCTCCGTTTGTCTCCTTGTACTACTTACCTTACACAAATTAGATTGTTGTGGATGCTCTTAACAATTTTATGCTCTAAGAATTTTACTTTTGTATAGAAGAATATATTGGTATATATATATATTTGTGTGAATCTTATGGTATGCATATTTTACTAACATTAAATATTATTTCTGGTTTTTGTAATATGCTCAAATCTCTAACAAGTTCATGGTTCTGCAGCTTGCCAAACGGGTCGGTGGAAGTCCAAGGAAACTACAGATGCAACTACAGTTGCAGAGAAGTTGCTCTATCCAACTTACACTGGCTCTAATGCTAACTATTATCTTGATTGGTATGTTCTTGATATGTTATAACTTTTAGCAGAGTCACTTACCAATTCGTTTAGCTCTAGATATGTTGATTAATTTGCATTGAGTCACTCGATTTCATCACCTGTTATTGTTACTAGCCTTTACAATTAAAACTCTCAATAGAGAACAATAATAGATGACTACATGTACCAAGGTTTTTTTTTAATAAGAAACGAAAGATTTTATCATAATACATGTACCAAGTTAAAGAGCCCAAATAATGTGCTAGGAAAGTACATAGGTCAGTATTTTAAGTGGGCCTCCCTTTTCTTAATTTGATCATTTAAGTTGGTAGTTGGTACATGTTTCATTACTCATAAGTCATAATTATAAAATGAGCATGCCCTTTTAATTTCCAGTAATGTGACTCTTGTTTTAACATCTAAGGGTCAATATCATCCAATGGCTTAGAATCATGAATTAATTCTAAGTAGAATCATGCTTATATCTAGTGTTTGATGTTTAGAAGCGGCATCTCTAGGTTGAAGGCACTTGTTTTGGTAAGACCCTAAAAATTTCAGTTTGTTAGATTCTCATTTCGAACAAATTCTTGGAAGTTACCTTATAAAAGTCACTAGTTTGCAAGACAAGTTGATTGTTCCTATTTGAAAATGAAGCAAGACTAGATATTTAGGATGTATCAAATGCGTATCCGCAAAATATAAGTACCCTACATCCTCAGAGAACTATATGTGGTTCATAGATGGTGGTTATGCCAAGCTTGTCACTACTTATACCCCCACCCCCCCAAAAGAACATATATATGTGGTAGCATACTGCATATGTACATCAAAAAGGCAACAATCACAACCTGTAAATTAAAATGGTAATACTAAATTTAGGGTAGGTTCCGAAATATCATTCTTGACAAGTTCATATTGTAAATGATATTCACCAATTTCGGTTTTCTTAACCATGCTAAGAACTTCTTGTGTGTTGCAGTGCCTGTTGTACTCTATTCAACTTGAGAGGATCCGTATGATGGTGGTCATACTGGACAAGAGGTATATACATATATAGCCTTTTTACAAAGTAACGAAAATAAATAAATTAAATTAGAGATTGTTAAAGAGTAGGATATCTTGTATGCAGATTCATTCGTTTATATATATACATATATATATTTTGTAAAGTTACTTCTTAGAATCGATACAATGTGTTTTCTTTTCTATTTTCTGCAAAGAAAAATGTAAAAAAATAAAATAAAAAATTGTCAGGTTACAAAATTTCAGCATAGAAATGCCAAGGGAAACATAGAATAATTTCCCTCATTCTTCCGCTCTTTATATTCTTTACCTCTACCTCCTACGCTCAGAATCACATTGCTTACATGAGTTATTGGTTTTCTTGGTCTTTATTCTTTAATTTTTTTTTAAATATATATATATATGTATATTTATATTTTATCCTCATCCATGTGGTAGAAATCATTAGACACTCATGAAATTTCTTGTTCTTACTTGATAGAGCTTAAAAGCTCAACTTCTGCTGCCTTACACTTGTTTTGAACATTAGACTATTGAGATTTATTTTGCTGATTTGACAGTGTTAAAAACCTCATTGCTTTTAGTTATAAGGAAATGATATTAGCACTCCACATTTGTACTAAGGCACTCCAAAATCATTTTTAGAGACATAAAAAGTGTCCCAAAAGATCTATGTAAGTGTCACTAAAAATGATTTTGGAGTGCCTTAGGACAATTGTGGAGTGCTAATATCATTTCCCTTTAATTATTGTTTGCATGTTCCATTTCCAAATTTGATGACATTGATCGACTTTATTGAGGATTTAAGTGGTTGTTCTGTCTTAGGAAGGAACATTTGATGAACTTTTCCGCCTCGCCAAATTACTTCCAAGCTTGGTTAAATGTTACAATTATATTAGGGTATGTTGGTTTTGATGTTATATATTTTCATGATTTTTGGTATTTGCTCGTATAAATTTTCTAGTGAATCAATTTCACTGGTAGAACTTGCTTTAGCCTAACTTTTCCTTTCCAATGGAATCCAAAAGCCATTCTCCTTAAGTTTGTGTTTCCATGAAATCTAATATATGTAAAATGGATTCCGAAGGAATTCGTCTTTCCATGTCGAACAGACTTGTGTATTGGTTTTTTGTGTTTCTCTGGAGATAAAAAGACTGAAGAATCAACTCATGTTATTTGCAGGCGCCGATGGGCTTCCATGTTCTAGTTTTCCTGCTTCTGAAGTGGTTTTCTCTTAGGAAAGGAAAACTGGCTGCTGCATGAACAGGGTGGACTACGGATTTTTACAGTTTTACATACAAAATTTATATAGTTCAACATTAGTGTAATTCTAGGGAGATCTCAAGAAAATTTTACCAGAAAAGTAACAAGCCGGCCAATGCATTGCTGACGTGTGCACTTTTTGGTGTAATCCTAGAATTATTTCAATGTAAATTTGAACACAAGATTATGTGGCAGTACGATATCTCCTTTGATGTGTGAAGAAGAAATAACATTTAAGTCATGGAGGAACTTCAATCATTTTCTTGTTATTGGAAATTTAATTGTGTACGATGGTAAAACTACAAAATTTTCACATTGTTCTAAAGCTTTGCCTAGGCATAATCAATGTACAAATCTTTACATGGTAAATTAATTATGTTGAAAATCATGTATCTTTAAAAATGTCTTAATTCGACATGGATGGAGTCTTACATAGTTGGAATTAATTATATTACAATGTCAGTTACAAAATATAAATATCAAAAGCCGCAAAAAGGGCCAAACGAAATTACATACAATATCTAAAGGAAGACTATTTCTATGAGCAGCTGGGGCTACTCTATAGCAAATGTCCCCAACAAAAGCTGAGATTTCCTAAGGAATACGGCAATCCCCTAAAACACAACAGATCAAAATTGAACAATCAATCTCGAAGCAACAAATATGCAAACCCGCAAACAATCAAAGCAACAAATATGCAACCCGCAGCAATAGCAAGGATGAAGCCTTCCCTTGAAGCTAGAGCTTCACCAAACAAGGCAGATGACGCTCTACATCTCTTGCCAAAACCCGAAATACTGGATCCCGATTCGTCCTTAAGAATCCCGCTGATAGCTCCTCCAACAGACTGGGAAAAAGCACCAAGGATATACATTTTGAAACCTGCAAATGGAGGGGGGGTTTACAAGACCTGACAACCTCAAATCCTTGTCTTCATTTCCATCAAGCAAAGCATCATCAAAATCTGATATCAAAGATTCAGCTGAAGCACACGTGCGCAAAGCATCATTCTCCCCATTGAAACACCAATTGTTTCTAGCTTTCCAAATTCCCCACGCCACCGCAATACAATTACTTAACATATCAGAGGCACTAGGACCCTCCCTTACCAACAAGGAGTTTGACCACGATATGGCTGATTGCGGAGGGAAATCAACAAGACGAACAAGGCTACTACGGCGCCAAACTTTACGGGCAAAGGCACAGTCAAAAAGTATGTGCTCAATGGATTCAACTGAATAGCCACGCACAAAACAGAGCAGGGAAGAGCTGCACTTTCTGGAGAAAAGGTTCTCATTCGTAGAGGATAATATTGAGACAAACCTTCCACCAAAATAACTTCAAATTCCAAGGGCATTGTAAACCCCACAATTGCGACCAAAAGGACGAAGAGGGTGAAAATGACAACGAAGCCTCAGAGCTGAAAGAAGGAGAATCTGAACTTGAAGCCAGCCAATATCCTGATTTAATCGAGTACAATGGTTATGAAATTGGCATGTATAGTTTCAGTCTCTTGAGGATTAATTATATTACTACGTCAATTAGAAAATATAAAGCTATGGGTAGTCCAATGGTTATGAAATTGGTGTGTATAGTTTCGGTCTCTCGAGGATGAATGATTATGGAAGGAAAGAGTGCACTCGCTTAAAGCTTTGCATCAAGTGTTGCCAAAAGCAAGATATTCTTTATCATGTACCTAATTTTTATCCATGTAAGAAACCCAAAGTATTGTTGAGTAGTCATGTGATAAGGGGCTGGTTCAATAATTCTAGAGACACAAATATCACATATTGATGCGATAGTGTATTGATAGTGTAAGACTGAAATCAACCACTCCCCACTCCAATCGAATCAACCTAGGAAATTGATGGAATAAATATCAAATCCAACCAAGAATTGACCAAATATCAAAGTTCAATGAAATCTGAAGGGGAAAAACAGCTTGTTAAACTCCTTGTTCGCCCAAATGATATAATTGAAGATTTAATCACAGATATTCAGGGAGTGGAATTCCCGAGAGGAGAGTAGTTGTTTTCTGACAAAATTGATTTTTGCCAAAGCAATGTGCCATCATGAAAGCAAAATTCTTGATACAACATTTGATTAGGCACAAATTAAAACTGTTTTGGCAATCACATTTCCCATTTTTAAAACTGACCCCATAATTCTTTTCCTCTTTAAAGATATAAATGTGGCAAAGCAGAGTCAATCTCATATGTAGTATTATCTAAAGTAACTGATTTTTTGTGTTTCAATTCTGTTGTAGTTCACCAATGTGTCAATTATCTTTCATGCAGGTCAAATGTTTCAAATACACAAGTGCAAAATTGGTATTTTAAGATCAACCAGTTACATTGCTTCTCTCTTACATTCTATTTGGTAGCATGGAAGAGTGGAAACGAAGAAAGGGTGGAAGGAAGTTTTTTCTTTTGTTTGGCATAGCATAAAAAGGAAAAGTAGAAGGAAAGGTGACAGGAAAAATGGAAGGAATGAGGAATAATAAAGTTATAAAACATTAGTTCTACAATGGAGGCGCTAATTACTATTATAACCTTGTAATAATGTATTGAATATACATTCACCAAAGGTCTCAACAGCTCAGGTGTGTGCACAATAAATTACAGTATTTAAACAAGATTAAGTTTTCTAGAGGGAACTAAAGGTATTATCATATATTACGACAATAAAAGAAGAAATAATAATTTTAGCTACATTTGTGTACATTTATAGTGGACGATAAGCTTCACAATTTCTTCCTAGTATCTTCACGACGATTTGAAATCGAACTTTAGGTTGGATTTGATCAGTATATAATTGAAGATAACTTAGAGCCATTAGGGATCCTCACATATTCCAAATCCACACCTTTAATATGAATGTATGATAATATATAAGGAGCAAGGCTAAAAAAGGGGCAACTAATTGTCCCAACAAGAAATTTCAACCTCCATATAAACTTAGTATTGAAGTGTTTGCATATGTACTCAATTCTCAAGATACAACAAAGGCCTGCCTTTTACCTTTGAGAAACAAAATACCTAAAGTGATAGTTTGTTTCAAGCTTTTTTTGTTTTCTTGGAATTAGAAGTTTGCACACATATAAGCACAAGAACTTGAACCAAATGAGCACTATTTCAAGGATAAAGAATAAGTTGCACTTCCTTTTACAATTTTTCTCTCACATAAGTTAATCGAACCCAAAAATTTAGCATGTTTACCTTCCTCGAAGCTTTTCTTTCAAAGAAACTGAGATTATCTATCAACCCCAAAAACACATTCTCTTGCTATCACAAATTCGCAAGACGAATAAGGCAAATGAGGAGAAAAAACAACATGAAGCTCCCTCTTTGTTTGTCTACTAACAAAATCACCAGTACCCACATCACCCAAACCATTATCTTCCCCTATTATCACCTCATTTCGAGACAAGAACAGCCTTGAATTCACACAATTTGCCCATGATAGCCCAAGTGCGGGACAAACCCGTCTCCCAGACGAATACAACGCACTCAAATTCCCAATCCTCATCCCATTAATCCCCTCACTCGACCCCACCAAATCAACCACTTGATTAGTAATCACAATGGCAAGCCCAAATCTTTTTGCCAACGCCTTTAACTTGCCCGAAATCTTGAAAAACAGTCCCGCCCTCCGCTTAAGATCACACGGGGTGTTCTCAAATTCAGAGCGAAACAAAGCCGCGATCGAATCGATCACAATAAGCCTAATGGGTAATTGGGTAGGTGGGTTTTCTAAAACCAAATCTGCCTTGGACAATACGTCGAACAGTTGGTCTGCAGAATGCAATGGGTGGACTAAAATGTTATCCAACGGATTTTTTGAGGAGGTGAATGAGTGGGAAAGTTGGTGGAGGCGGCGGAGGGGGAATGGAAACTCGGAGTGGAGGTAGAGGGAGGCGCCGGCTAGGCCGCCGGCAGCGGCGGGGAGCTGGGAAGAGAGGAGGATTTGGAGGCAGATTTGGGTCTTTCCACACCCGCTCTCGGAGACTAGTTCGGTTATTGAGTTGCAGGGGATTCCTCCGGCGAGTAATCGGTCGATTACCGGACAGCCAATGGTGCATTTCTGGGTGGGGAGTGGGAGTTGAAGGAGATTTTCCGGCGTCATGTGCGGGTGTGTGGGAAAGGAGGTCGCGCCGGCGGTTTTGTTCTAATTTGAAATAATTTTTAGGGTAAAAAAAGGCTAAACCCCTCGAACTATCATTTTTTTTTTTGCACTAAATTATCTTATTTTTTAAAAATAATATTAAACTTCCTAAACTATTAAATATTATTATTTAACTTCTAAAATTATATAAATGATATTTTATAAATTAGGTGTCAAGTTGTAATAATTTAGGAGGGTTAGTGCTAAAAAATGATAGTTTGAAAAGATTTAGTATTTTTTTACACAATTTTGTACAAGAGTATTTATGTAATTTTGAAAATTAAATAATAACATTTAATAATTTATAAAAGTTTAGTGCAAAAAAATAATAGTTTGAGCGGATTTAGTGAGTGTTTTTTTCCCTAATTTTTATATTTTTCAATTTTTTTGTTTTCTTTTCTATCTAAGGGTACTCCCCTTTTAATTTTAAGTACAATTTTCTAAGAAAAAAATAATTTTAATATAATAGACTAGTATACAAAGTTAGAGTTTTTAAAGTAATGTCTAGCTTTTGCTTTATTAATTTTAGCTTTGTCAACTTTTGTTTAAAAACTAGTAATAATTATTACAACGTAAACAATGACTTAAACGAATATTATGACTTTCAACTATTACACTGCCTACAAATTTTTTCTAAAAAAATATTCATATAAAACCAAATCACACATGTATCGTATGTCATAATGACAATATTATAACTTTTAATTAGTATATATATATATATATATATTTTAATTTATATATAACCAAATCGTGCACGTATTTCATGTGCACAAAAATCTACTCAATCGTAACAAGAATAATTTTGTTTTATTATAAGATTTGTTACATTATTTGCAAAATAAATTAGAAAATTTTTATATAAGAGCATCTCCATCGGGTAGAGTAAGCCCATAAATTTACCCAACTTCTCTTCATAACGGAGAAATTTAGACGGATAAAATTTGGCCTATAGGATAGAAACCGACTAAATTTACCATTTTCTTAAATTTTACCTTATACGAATATGAATTACTCATATGAGCCATACTAGTGTGGTAAAGCCGTATCAAAAATCTAAAAAAACCCATACAAGTCTGTCTCACTTATATGGGAATTTTCTCTTTTTTTATTAAAAAAAAAAATACCCCATATGAGCAGCTCGTATGGCTTTTCTCAATATATTTTTTTAACTCATATGAGAGTGAGGCAAAACTTAAAAATAAAAAAAAAAAATCAAAACAAGCCATACGAGGGTGGCAGTCTTGTATGGTAAAAAAAAGTTGGGTTTTTTTTTTTTTAAAATAAAATTCATACGAGTGACATAGTTTCGTATGATTTAAAAAAAAATAAAAAACAAAAAATCATACGAGTGTGGGACGCTTGTATGACTAATTTTTTTTTTACCTTTTTCGTTGTGTGGAGCCTGTCGAACTTAATAAACAATCAATAAATTTGGTCTAAATTTTATCCTATCCAATATGGATGCTCAGACTAAAAAAATTAGAAGAAAAAGGCTCAACAAAATATAAAAGTCCACTTGGAATGTAGATAAAGAAATCGAATGTTAAAAAATCTAAATGAGTGATCAATTAATCAAATTGGTGTAAGTGCAAATGTGAAATGAGTTGGAGAATGACAACATCAAAAATATTTAGAGATATGATATCCAATCAAAGCATGATTAATTTAATAGCGTTGTTTATGTGCAAATGCAAATGTAAAGATTAAATCAGTATATACGATGACAATAATAATAATTTAATAAACCGAGAACCCGAATTAGCTGGATATATGATATAATAGTAGTGCGTTTCGGCCTCAATCCTAATGGTACTGGCCCGGCCCACAGTCGCAAATAAACCATCGCTCTCTCTCTCTTCATAGTTCAGAAGACAAAAGACAAGAGAAGAGAATATCATTTTTCACAAGAACAACGATCAATTCAAGCTCCACCAACAACTATAACTCATCGTCCACCATTTTTATCTCCACATTCGTAATAGTAAGTAATCCAATTCCGCCCCTCTATTCATCTCTATATACACACACATGTAAATTTCCAGTCAATTATACTGCTCCGTTCAGATCCTCTCACTATTAGATCCAATGCTCAAAACTTCCCAATCAATTCAACAAAATCGTACCTAAAAACAAACACTAACTACATCAAAGACTCTTAAAACCCACAAATCTCAATCAAATAAACCCAGAATTAACAAACACAAGAACCCTAGATCTGAATTAAAGAAAGTCTTGGGACCTTTACGGTTGGCAATGTCTTGTTTAGCTTTATCACTCCAACCCACTAATGGATCCGATATTTTGCTCCAAACCCGGGAATGGTTCCCACCTGCCCGAGCCCTAGTGGCACTTTCGGCCTTTCGACAGACCCGTCTTGCTTTCGCCTCCGGCAAGCACCAATTGGCCGAGGATGGTGATACGTCCCTTGGTGATGACCCCCTCGCTGCGTCAAGTGGACAAGTGATTGTCGGCATAGAAAGCCGATACAGGATTGTGTATCGGTTGGTAAATTCGATATACGTGTTGGGTATTACTACTGTTGATGATGATTGTGTGAACAATGTGTTTGAGTGTATAAGTATTGTGAATCAGGCTGTCAGTGTAGTTGTAACTGCGTGTCGAGGGGTCGATGTTACGCCAGAGAAGTTGAGTAGGAAGTACTCAGAGATATATATGGCGTTGGATATTGTTTTGAGGGGTGTTAGTAACATTAGGCTCGCGGCAATGCTTGCAACTTTGCACGGAGAAAGTATTGCGAAGATGGTGCATTCGGCTATTCATACGGAGAATAAGATTAGGGGTGCGGATAGTTGGAGTAATGTAGAGATACATGCGGTTGAGCATGAGGCGGGTTTGGAGGCGTTTTCGAGTGCAAGGTTTGAATTGCCACCGGAGACATTGGAGGCCGGTGATGAGGTTGCTGCAACGCTTAATATAACCGGACCGGCCACAAGCGAGCTTGAGCAGCAGCAAAAAACCGAGGAAGATCCGGTGGAAAAGGACCCGTTTGCAGCAAGTGATGCCCTTAACAAGCCCGAGGAGCTTGTGGGTGGCTTCAAGAAAGATAAAAAAGCTCAGCCTGATGATTTGACAAAGGCCTTGGCAGGTCTTGAGGTTACTACACTACCCCCTGCTGCAGCCACGGACTCGACCCACATTGGTGTCGAAGGTTTTGAAGGGAACTATGGTGGTATAGAGTTTGGTCAAGACGGTTCGACTTTGCCGGAAGATTTTGAAGGGCTCAATCAAGCTTGGGGTGGTGGTTTGGATGCATCGGAGTTTGTAGGACCGAAGAAAGTACCCAAAACCCAAGGATTGGGTGGGCTTGAATTGTTGCAAACGAGTGCGCCTCCAACCACCGCCGCTGCTACCGGTGCCTCCACTCCTCTTGAAGATCTTTTGGTGAAGAAAACAGAAATGAAGGGTCCTGAGATGTACATATCAGAAGAGATTAGTGCAGAGTTCAGGGAATCGGTTCTTGCGAGAGTTGGCTTGTTGGGTGTGGTCTACTTAAAAACATTGCCTCCGAAAGCTTCTGATGATAAAGAAACTGAGTTTTCCTTCAGGATCGAGGGTACTAGTAGTGTTAAGAGATTTGTTATTCAAAGCTCTCGTGTAAGCAGCCTTGGGAACGGGATGTTCCACGTGAGAACTGCACCCTCAGATGAGCCTATACCAATCTTGAAGTATAGTTTACAACCCCGTTTGACTCCATTGCCGTTGAGGGTTAGGCTAACCCAACGTCATAGTGGGACTTTACTTTCTATAATGATACAATATGTTTCGAATCCCGATTTACCTGCCCCACTTAACGACGTCACATTTGTTGTAAAACTACCCGTTGATCCAACCCTTTTACAGTGTTCGCCAAAAGCAATCTTGAACCGGTCCGAGAAAGAATTAAAATGGCACATTAAAGAGATTCCTCTAAGGGGCAATCCCGGTAAATTGAGAGCAAGAATGCCTGTGGACGAGTCTAGTGAAGAAGTTGCTGATGAAGAAATTGAGGTTGTTGGTTATGTGAAATTTTCAGCCCACGGAACTAAATCTTTGTCAGGGATTACTTTGCGCCCCGCTTCTGATGGTGGCACAGACTTTTACGAGGTTGACCACAGGTATGAAAGTGGGGTTTACATGTGCAATTAAAACTATTCTGGTTTATTATAACTATGCGTATCGTATTATCATCTATCTGCTTGATGGGATTTGTGGAGTGATATGTTTGTAGCATTCTTTGAACTTTAGGAGGCTGTAATTTAGGTTCATTGTTTCTTATGGTAGAAGTTTTGTGTTTCTATATTTCGGTCCTTGGCCTTGTGTGATGGCTAGTTCCTTTTTGTTCCTGGTGTACTTGTTTGCAAATCGACAGTTTCCACTTCATTGGTCACTTGTGGATCTTAACATGGACATATTCTTTTGAAAGTAGTCATTATCATTATTGCTTCCAAATTTATTAGAGCTTGATTGCAAAATTTTTAACAATTGTGATGGTCCTATTAATGAATGACGTAATTGTTTTGTTTAATGAATTTTATGTTGGAGATCTGAAAATTTAGACTTATGCGAAAAGGTGATTTTCTGGGTCATAAAGCATAATATGTTTGCTTGAGTTACTGCCATTGGTATTTCTTTACATTTCTTGAAAAAATTCTTATTCCATCATCCACATGTATGAAAACTTTATGTTTATATGATTTGTTATTCCATCTTTATTATCTTTGTTAAAGATTCAGGTGTGAGTCTGTTTTGTTGGTTTTAGGCTTACAGTTTGCTTTGCGGTTTCAATTTTTTAAATCCATTATCAAGTTTTAGTTGCATCTTAATTCTTGCATGTGTTCGGCCATTAGTGTTAATCATGCTGCTTATATGATATCAATCCTAATTGTATTGGTTGTATATAAAGAACTTAAAAGGTGTCTTTTGATTGTGGGATTAGTTGTACTATCTGGTCATGTTTAAAAGTGTTAAATAGACCAAAATTTTCTTGTACTCCATCTTAGCCTCTCAACTAGCCAGTCATTATCCCCGGCTTCCAGGCTGTTGTGTGTTATCTATTGCCAAAGCAAATATGACTACTGTCAGAGCAATGTACAAATTTGAAATCATATAACTTTTTTAAATACTATGCTTTGGCAAAGAGCCAAAGATATAATTGCTTTGGCAATAGGTATAGCCATTGCTTTAATTGTTTTCCTTTTTTATTTCTTTGGGACAAATGGTACAAAAATCGTTTGTGTTTTCTGGTAGTAGAGCCTTAAATCAGCAGCTTTTCTTGTTTTGTTTTGTAAAACCTGGGAGGCAATAGCCTTATCCTTACTTTTACTGACAAAAAAAAAAACTGTCACTATCAACTTCTTACAACAAATATTCTGTAAACCTATCTTATCTAATCTAATAATTCCCCTCAACTTTTGAGGAATTTGAGACCAAGAGCAAAAAATCCTATGTTTTTTCTAAGAATACCCCCAATTAGCCAACAGATCAGCTCCCTTGTTGTTCTCCCTAAAAGTGTGCATAAACGAAACCTCAATGTAGCTGTCTAATCCTGAATCCTCTTCACTTCATGGTAAATAGCCCAAGAAGAAGAACATTTACCTGTCAGAATCTGTTACTATTAAAAGCAAAGGTACCTTTCTCGGTTATGACACCAAAGTATGTGATGTTCCTATTTTGCCCCTCATTGTTTTGAATAAAAATATGTAAGCAATTGGGGATCGAACTCATGAACTTGTGTTGTTAATAATAATTTCAACCAATGAGTCAATGATATTTTCATGGTTAGATTTGCGCGTACAGGTAAATAACGTGTGCTGCCCGTCTTGTCTTAGTCAAAACTAAAGAATCAACCTTTACATCACCTCTATAAAGTCCATCTTTATAACATTTCTCCATCCCTTGCATTAAAGCTCTAGCTTCACCACTCGTGAGATGCAATGCCGTAATAATCAGCCATTGCCCAAATCAGATTACCAGACTCACTTCTAACCAAGCTTCCTCCCCCACTTGTGCTACAATAGTCAGTTATAATAAGTCAACCAAGCATAGCAGTAGGCAGTAGCGGCAGTAGGAATATTGAGATCTCTAACCAAGGAGTCATCCTTAATGTTAGGATACTATGATTGTTTAGTTGATCATATCCAACCCCCAAACCATCCCCCTCCCCCACTTTGGTGGTTGCTATAATCGAACCTTTTCATTCTTTCCTTTTGGTTTTCTTTTTGAATAAATTGTGTTTCTATTTTTCGGTCCTTGGCACTGTGTGATGGCTAGTTCCTTTCTGTTCATCCTCTACTTGCAAATTGGTCACTTGTGGATCTTTACATGGACATTTTCTTTCAAAAATAATCATTATTATTATTGCTTCCGAACTTATTTGGAGCTTGACAGCAAAAAATTGTAAAACTGTGATGGTTCTTTTTAATGAATGACGTAATTGTTTCGTTTAATGAATTTTAAGTTGGAGATCCAAAAATTTAGAATTATGCGGAGAGGCACTTTCTGGGTCATAAAGCATAATGTGTTTGCTTGAGTTACTGACATTGGGATATGTATGAAAAGCGTATGTTTATATGATTTATTATCGTTAAAGATTCAAGGTGCTTTTCTGGTTTGTCGGTCATAGGATTACAGTGTCTGCTTTGTAAATTGGATTTTTTGCTCAAGTTTTGAGCTGCGTCTTAATTCATGATTGTGATGATGTCAACCATGCCCTTTGTAGTATATTAATACTAATTTTCTAAGTTATACATAGAACTTAAAAGGTTATCTTTTGATTGTGGGATTACTTGTACAATCTGGTGAAGTTTAAAATGTTCAATAGACTCAAAAGTTTCTTCTACTCGATCTTTGAGTCCATGCGGGACAGTCCTGTCTTCTGGGCTATCGTCCATTTAGGACAGTGACAACGATGTACAGTTTTGAAAGTATATGGTACAATTTTTTAAAATAGTACTATGCTATAGCGGCAAAGAAGCAATCGTTTAGGCCATAAGTGTAGCCATTGCTTTACTTGTTTTCATTTTTCGTAAGTGGTGGTGTTTTTATGAATGATTTGATTTATTTGGAAGCAAATGAGACCATAATCGCTCATGTTTTCGGGTAGCCATTGCTTTACTTGTTTAGTTGATTATTTTACTGCATTTGGTATAATTGAATTATGTGGAATAATTATTACTTAGTACTTCTATTGTATCATAATTTGACACGAATACGAAATGGCATCGTAAAATTCACACAAGTGAAACTTTATGAAATGTTGAAGCAAGAAGAGTATTTTTCCATCTATCAAAAAAATTGTACAAAAAATAAATAAGACGAGCTGCTGCTTTTTTTCTCTACTTGTTTGTTTTAAATTCCGAACAAACATCGGACGGGCACCTGATATGAAATGGACGCTTGCACCAAACTTCAAACAGACTTCATTTAAATTATATTTTCATCATCAAAATGCACAAAGTTATTATAATATCTTTATATTACTTTTACTTACTGAACGTATTACAAATAAAACTGTTGCAGTTGCTCTATTAAAGATTTTGTCAGCTGTAAAAGTAAAAAGACTATCTTAGCTCAAAAATAGTTTATAGTAGCATAAAATTAGGGAAATGCTATTAGCACTCCACTTTAGTACTAAGGCACTCCACTTTTATTTTTAGTGACATAAAAAGTGTCCCAAAAGGCATATATAAGTGTCACTAAAAATGAAAGTGGAGTGCCTTAGGACAAAAGTGGAGTGTTAATATCATTTCCCTAAAATTATACGGTTTTTACACTACGTTAACTGCATTAATTATGCCTTTGCGGTGCTAGATCTTGTAGCATAGAGATTATTTTGCATAAATGAAATTTTATTCATAAATACAAACTTAATTTTGAAGATTATTTCACATAATTTTTATAGAATTATTCATTTGCCTGTGAAACTAAACACCTTTTTTAACAAAAGAAAGAAACATAGGGCCTGTTTGGTAAGGAGTTTTTTTTTTCCAAATTTTAAAAACTCAACTCAAAATCAACTCTACTTTTACACTTTCTAAAATTTATTTCACTTTATTTTATCTCTCTAAAAAATTTTTTAAAACACCATAACTTTAAATCCAAAAATCAAAATTAGATAAAAAAAAAATATATATTTGAAACCTACTCGTCGAGATCTATAAAATAAAATCAATTGTGACTATTTTTTGAAAAAAATTTATGAGAATTTTTAGTTGGTTGAAAAAAACTCAAACAAAAACCAATTTCACTTTTCAATATACTTCCAAATTCTACCAAACACCATATTTTAAAAACTCAACTCAAAACATCACCATACTTGTCAGAAACTTATATATATATATATATATTTATCCTAAAAGGAGCCTACAGGCTCAGCAAACTATATACATATCTTCCAAAAGTACATCCCTTATTATGGGAGGGATAAAATCAACCTAGTACACATCAATTTGGTTAGAATTTTAACCAATTTAAGCCAAAGCATGAGTGCATCTATTACAAATTCTAGGCGTAAAACTCACAATAGCATAAGGAACATTAGCAAGCATATTTTTGCATTCTTTTATGAACCATCAGCAAAAAAAAAATCAAATTTTCTAAGGGTAACCAAGTTTCCAAATCCACATCTAGTCTTCTGCCGTTTCTTCCTCATTGTGTTTTCTAGTGATGAACTCAAAACAAGCTTTGGCTATGGGAACCCCTCCAACGCTGCCTTTCCAAACCGTCGAATCTTTATTATTATTCATAGGAGCAAGCGGGGTATCAAGGATAGATTGCTTAATGTTATCAGGTACTTGGGTCTTTAAATTGGATAAACACCACTCTCCATTAGCATCTATAAGGTCTGCCACGTTCCACATTAATTTGTCCGGATCAACATCTTCGATAAGAAGGCAAATTGGCTCGTTTCCAACCCAAATATCAAACCATATAGACACATTCCTCCCATAACCAATCTTCCACCCAAACCCTCCTTCTATCATTTTAAAACTTTTACAAATTCCCTTCCACGTACTTGAACTTCTAGGTTTTGTAGCATGGTCAAATAAACTATCATTTTTCAAGTATTTTTTCTGTAAGACTTGAGCCCACATGGTGTTATATATATATAACTATGCTATAAAGAGGGATTCTTTCACTTTAGTAAAAAGAAGAGATTTTTATTTAGATTGATAAATGGATGAATTGTTTTTTGGAATTTTGTAGAGATGATGTATATTATGAATAGATTATCTCCACCAAATTTCATTAAAAAAACATAAAAGTAGGTGCAATAATCATCAAAAAATTAACGGTCGAAAATGCCCCTATATATATATATCAATATTTTAATACACCCACTTCTACATTGAGTTTTTTTAATAAATTTGGTGGAGGTGATCTACTAACTATATAGATCATCTATACAAAATTTCAAATAAAAAAAAATGAAAAAATCATCTATTTACCCCTCTAAATATGCATCAATTCTTTTAACTAAAGTTAGAAAATCACTTTTTATAACCTAATTCATATATAGGGTAATGTTATTGTTAGAATAAAGATACAATTTCTAATGAATGAATACATTATGCTTAAAGAATAATCTACAATAATTTAAATAAACTAATTGCTTTGATATCATTCTAATTTTAATAATAGCATTTCATTATATATACACACGTATATTTTGTATGTAATGCCAAAATCATCATCCATGCCGCAATAAATAAAGAGAAAAATTTGAAGTCTTAAGAGTTAATGCTTTGTAAAAGATAAAATAAAAGTATATGTATTCATGTCAATGTGGGGAACCTCGTGATTTTAGGGCCCACTTCCCTCACATAATAAAAGTTATTGAGACGAGACCAGTCTATCATTTTTATTATTGATCTCGGTTACATTAACATGTATCTTGAGAATATTTATAATCCTTATACATAAAAATGATAAGTTTTAAAATAAGTATATTATTATTTCTATTTATATATACATCTCTAATGTATGATTTTAATTGGCCGATATATAGATCTGGGCAATTCTAAAAAGAGGGAGATCAAGAATAAAAATCTTAATTGGTTGATAGATACAATTTTCTTCATACGGATACCATTTAAATTTTTCTCAGCCAAGACTAATTATATTTGTCAACAGAATATAAATGTACATCAATTAGCATTTGAATCATCATGCATATATATATGCAGCATTATCCCAAGCACTAAAAAATAGCATTCAAATCCTAACGTACATAGTAACATGTATAAACACGTAAATATATATGACCCAATTTTAAATATACAAAATCATATTAAGCAACACTTTTCTTTCATACATTGTATTTATAGAGCTTATACTAGTACATTTTTTTAGTTTTTTTTATAATATTAGACTACATAAAATTATAAATGTTTGTACGTAGAAAAGTTATATATATATATATATATAGCTAGCTTAATTTGTGTGTGTACAACTCCAATCGTACATTGTGCATATATAAAAGCTCACGGTTATTAATTACAATATATGATGGAAATTATGTCTCTACAGGTCAATGTGGGGAACCTCGTGATTTCATTTACTTGTATTGGCCCCCACTTTGCCTCTCATAAGCATAACCATCTATCAACGCACATGTACCGCAATTAATTTGTACATATATATATGCATCATCTTCCTCTTCCTTCTACGTAAAGTCTTAATTATACTAGTAACAATTATCATAAAAGAAAAAAAAGAAATTATATAGTAGAAAAGTAGCCTCTCCATCGAACAACTTTTCCTAGTGACCAATTTGACCTTTAATATACCTATTAATTATTATATATCTCAAGCCGGTTCACTCATATCATGCCACGTAGATAGAGACATGCACTTTAGCTCCAGTAATCGCACTTAAAATATATAATTCAGTCGACAAAATTATTATATTACTCATATCTTATGCAAAGTGCATGTGTACGCGGAGTTTGAACGTTCTACTGAAAATGAAAATACGTGTAGCCTCCCCCATGTTACTTCTAAGCTCCGTTTAATTGCACGGTAAAAAAAAAATTGAATTTATTTTGGTAAAAAAATAAAAAATAAGTTGGGTGATAAGAATCATATTCTCTTGGTTTTTAAGTTTTTTCATGAACAAATTTTCTTTACTTTGTGGTGAGAAAAAAAATTCACTAAAAATATAGAAGGATGGAGGATATCTATACATAAAATGAGCAATATTTCTCACCTTAGTTTTTACCTTTTCATACAAAATAATTAAATTTATTTTTCTTTTCCATCTTTACGATCAAACGGAGTCTTAGAGTAATTAATTAGTTGGTAACGATCGAATAAAAGATACATATATATTGAATTATATTATTCAAAAATACAATTTACGTATTGCATGCTACTCCGATCATATCCCATCCAACAATCAAATGTAAAATGTTTGAGTTCGATCTACATGTTCTGACAAGCATATCAAAAATTTAATATACTAACTCTGAAAAAAACATAATTAGTATAATGGTCATTTGTTCAAAGTTAAAGAACGGCAAAATGAACAAATATAATAATATATTCATAACTTTTATTTACTCAAAGATAATTTAAACCAAAAATACAAAATTTCAAAATTAAAAGGGTGATATAATCCCCCAATCCCATCTCACCCCTTGTTACCAAGGCACTCCAATATATATATAAGACAAAATAATATTGCGAGATCCGATTCATCGTATATATACAACCGTTGAATGAAATATAATATTATTTAACATTCTTAAAATACTCAATATTATTTCCAAAACAGTTATTATAATAGAACGACGTAATTTGTATATAAAACAAATTAACAAAATACATTATATTATTATAATCTCACCAAAACTACAAACATTTAACGCACTTTAATATTCATTTTGTACAGTACACATATCTTCTCCTTGCTAGGAGGCATTTTCATCAAGTGAAAACATGTCATACGCCACGTCAAACACGTTGCAAGCAACCAAAAGACGCCGCAACAGCAACACTTGCATGGTCTTTGCAACTCAAAACCCTAAGCAAACCCCAAGACCTTCTGCTCCCTTCACTCCGGCTAACCGGAACCCTCTTCTCGGAGTCAAACTTCCGGCGGACTTGACGGTTCTTGATATCCCGGAGATCCATCTCCGGCGGAAACTTAACAAAACCAAACATCATTAAGTACCACCTCGGCTTCCGTACCTTAAAACCTGACCTGCTGGCGTACTTCTTGTCGGATGACTCTGAGCTCATGCTCGAATTTCTCGACAGTTTTTTGTAATCGTTAAGAGAGTGTGTTTTCCTTATGACCCGGGTCTTGTTCGAGTCACACCGAGTTGTGATCATCTCGGAGATTGACTCCGATCTTTTTTTGTGGGTTTTGTGATCATTTTTGGCCGTGAATTTATTGAGGTTTGGATTTGATGAGAGATTATAAGATTTTTGATTTAAGGGTATGAGTTTACCACGATAGATTATGTCTTCAGCATGGGACATTTGGAAGGTGAGATCGCTGAAGAACTCGAAGAATTCGGCTGGCTCGGATGATGATCGACGGTCATGGAGCTTCGGGAAGTTTGGTTTGGGTTCAGGTTCAGGGTCAGGTTGATGAGATGGAGAATTGGAAAGAGAGAGTGGTTGTTGATCTTGAGTGTAAGTGTTATCGTCCATTTTTAGAGAGAGAAAGGGCCGGGGGGGAGAGGGGTGTTTGACAATGGCTAGAGTAAAGAGTAATGTAGGAGATATATATGGAGATATATTCATGTATAAGACACATGTTATAAAATAAAAGGTATAAACAAGAGTAATGATTTTCCGTACAAATTTTAAATGAAATATACACAGAAATATTTGATGTATTTTTTGAGATATCATTTAAGTTATTTCTTTAATTATTTAAGTTAATTGGTATATCCATGCAGGCACGAAACTACCCTCGTTAAAGGGGGGGCATCCCAAGTTTCAATTGCCACAGCCTTCTTACTCAAGAAATAAAAAATTGTAAGATAAGCCTCTTATTGGTTCCTCCCAATATCATAACATGTTTATGTTTTTACCCCTATAAACTTATATAAAAATCACTGGCTTAATTATTTGTTTATAAATATAAGCGGGCGTGGCCAAACCGACAAAATTTAGTAAAATTCTAGCTATACTAATAAGACATTTTCCAATGGTTTGTTTGTAACTAATCTATTTATCCTATTAAGTGTAAAGTTCTAGCAATACTAATAACACATTCTCTGTTGATTTGTTTTTGAATAATTTCTCGATCGTATATTTAAAACTATTTCGTACATGCTTATATCTAATTGACACCAATTTTATATTCATATAAATCTAGCTTTTAAAAAAAACTTATCCAATGGTTCATTCATATGTAAATAAAATGAGATAGCAAAGAGAGTTGCGGGTCCCATTTTTTATATAGTAAAATTTTATACTTTTGCCATGGAATACATAAATTTGTTGAAAAAAGTGTGTTCCCTCTCAAAATTATTTCCTGAATTCATCCTTGGGCAAATGTACTTTGGGTCAGAAAACCAATATAATTGTTAGGTAGAAATATCGAGTTTAGATTTGTTGACCATTTTTAGGCTAATATTGTCATTCATTTTGATTAGATAATACATTAAAATAATTTTATTTTATTTTTCGTCTAAAAATAAAGCTGAATAATAGTTATGGGTCATGTTAGTTTAATGATAAATCAATCAATTAAGAGGTTCATGCTAACTCGCACTTGATAAATTAATAAATCTAAACTTGACACATCTGACCAGTGACCTTAGGCCTCGTTTGGTTCACGGATTTTAGTACTCGGGAAAGGAAAGTCGTTCCTTTCCTTTGTTTGGTAAGCACATATTCCGGAAACACTTTTCCGAGAGAGGGGAAAGTAGGGGGTAAAACCATTCCTCCCAAAACACATGGGATTGATTTTCCCATGTGATTTCCAAGCATTTATTACACAAATTTTAGACAATAATACTCTTACCTAAATATTTTCCATGGTTTACCAAATACAAGAAAAGAAATTTGACAGAAAATTTACTTCCCACCTACATGGAAAAGATAAGGAAATTGATTTTATTTTCATGAACCAAACGAGGCCTTATATTAGTTGGGAAGCGGAGTTCGCGTGGACATAATGAATAAAGGTTTGTTGATCATTCTCCTACAAAAAATTAATATGCCTCTCTTACTGGATTGATTAATGCATTAACAAATAAATTAATCAGATGTGTAACTTAAAATTGTATGACTCTTTTATAATTTAATACAGTTATATATTAGTCATGTGAGATCAAATAGGCCATATATGCTAACTTTCATAATTTGTTGACCCTATTTACGAAGGGTTAATATTATCCTCCACTTTTATCGGTTAAAATATAAAAATAAGAAGGCCCACAATTATTATGAAAATCGTATTGAATTAAATAATTTAATTATATCCAATAGAAGATGCTCAAAGAAAGAGAAAAGGGATTCAAAGCAAATAAACAAAAGCAAATAATAATACTAAGTACGACAAAGAAGTAAAGGGTGGAGCGTGAATATGCATGTAAATTCAAACTTCTTTGATTGGCAAATTAAGGCAGCGAGTTTCTAGAGACTGAGAGACAACAAGAGAGAGAATACGTACGTAGCCGGATAAGACGAAAGGAACCTTCTATATAGTTGTTAGAAAAAAAAGTAACAAATATATATTAAGGTTTAGAGTATTTAACTCATAATTAATTTATTAAATACGTTAATTGATTATACATAGAGTTCGTGTAATTATTAAATAAATAACCTGTTTTTTGAATGTAACGATGTCGAGAGAAACGGAAATTAGATGCCTGCCAAACTAAAGTTTTAGGATTTTGATTTTTTTTGTTTATTTTTTGAAAAGTTCAAAAGGTACTATTATTGTAGTGAAAAGTTAAGCATGTAACAAAGTTTAATTTTTTTTTATTTTTTTAAAGGGTAATTTACCTTTTGACCCCTATTTATTTATCCCTATTCCACTTTGGCACCCAAAGTTTGCATTAATTACCATTTGACACTCATTTGGATGGATTCCGTCCGGTCAAAAAGTCAAACCGTTAAATCCTTTTTCAATACTAAAAATACCCCTGTGGTTGGATTTAAATGAAAACCAAGCCATTTTCACAAGGCCATATCTCACTCGATTCACGTCTAAATGATGCGATCCACATATGGTTGGAAAGCTCTTACAACATAGATTATGAATACTTTAATAATATTCAATAATAAGCAATCTAATTACCTCGAAATTGCCGCCAAAGTTGACAAAAAATCACTTTTTTCAAAAAAAAGTTTCACGAGCCCGTTTTCACAAGGCCATATCTCACTCGATTTACTACCAAATGACGCGAACCACATATGGTTGGAAAGATCTTGCAACATAGATTATGAACACATTAATAATATTCAATAATAAGCAATCTAATTGCCTCGAAATTGCTGCCAAACTTGAAAGAAACTCACTTTGTTTTGACAAAAAATCACTTTTTTCAAAAAAAAGTTTCACGAACCCATTTTCACAAGGTCATATCTCACTCGATTCACGTCCAAATGACATGATCCACATATGGTTGGAAAGCTTTTGCAACATAGATTGTGACCACATTAATAATATTCAATAATAAGCAATCTAATTGCCTCGAAATTGCTGCCAAACTTGAAAGAAACTCACTTTGCTTTGACAAAAAATCACTTTTTTCAAAAAAAAGTTCCACGAACCCATTTTCACAAGGTCATATCTCACTCGATTCACTTCCAAATGGCGCGATCCACATATGGTTGGAAAGCTCTTACAACATAGATTATGAACACATTAATAATATTCAATGATAAGTAATATAATTGCCTTGAAATTGCTGCCAAACTTGAAAACAACTCACTTTTTTTTTTTTACCAAAAATCACTTTTTTCAAAAAAATGTTCCGCGAACCCATTTTACAAGGTCATATCTCACTCGATTTACGTCCAAATGACGCGATCCATATATGGTTGGAAAGATCTTGCAACATAGATTATGAATACATTAATAATATTCAGTAGTATGTTCGTGAATTTTTTTTAAAAAAAATAATTTTTTGTCAACTTTGGAAGCCATTTCATGGCATTTAAATTGCTTATTATTGAATATTATTAGTGTATTTATAATCTATGTTACAATATCTTTCCAATCATATGTGGATCACATTATTTGGATGTGAATCGAGTGTGATATGGCCTTGTGAAAATGAGTTCGTTAATATTTTTTTTTAAAAAAAAATGATTTTTTATCAAAAAAATTGAGTTTTTGTCAACTTTGCCTACAATTTCGAGGCAATTAGATTGCTTATTATTGAATATTATTAATGTGTTCATAATCTATGTTGCAAGAGCTTTCCAACCATATTGGATTGTGTCATTTGGACGTGAATCGAGTGAGATATGGCCTTGTGAAAATGGGTTCGTGAAACTTTTTTTTGAAAAAAGTGATTTTTTGTCAACTTTGGCGGCAATTTCGAGGCAATTATATTTCTTATTATTGAATATTATTAATATATTCATAATCTATATTGCAAGAGCTTTCCAACCATATATGGATCGCATCATTTGAACATGAATCGAGTGAGATATGGCCTTGTGAAAATGGCTTGGTTTTCATTTAAATCCACCACAAGGGTATTTTTGGTATTGAAAAAGGATTTAACGGTTTGACTTTTTGACCGGACGTAATCCATCCAAATGGGTGTCAAAGGGTAATTAATGCAAATTTGGGTGTCAAAGTGGAATAGGGGTAAATAAATGGGGGTCAAAAGGTAAATCACCCTTTTTTTAAATTTAAGGGAGGTCTAAGTTCAAATTAATTTTTTTTTTTGAAGTTCAAATTTTTAAAATTTTAAATTTTTTTTTTTATTATAGTCGAACCCTTGACTATAAGCATACAATTAAAGTTCAATTAAAAGGTCGGTCATAGATCAAATTTAACCCTTTGACAATCGAAGCTTTAAGATTTTGTTTGATTCTCACAAAAGAACAATTTTGCAATTTTGCTTAACACTAGACTACCTTTTATCGTTATTAAATAATACACAAATTATATTTATAATTAATCTAGTATTACATGTAGGTAAAAAAAAATCCTAAAATTTCAGAGGGCAATGCCGCCCTCCTCTGCCCCATATACACATATATTTAGTGAGGGAGATGGTTATTATATGGTGAACAATACGTTTCTTACATTTTGGAAATGAGATAAATTAAGAGGTAGCATCAATGGATCAGTTTTGGATGTTTGCAAATGAAAGTTGGGTTAATGTTTTATTCTATTACATACACATATGGTTCAATAGTAGGCCGTCACATACATGTGTAATGTCCTTTTATTTTCTATCCTATAATATTACTTAAGTCAATTATTGTATATAGAAATGTACAATGATTCTAGATTTGTAATTTGAATTTGTATTATATATATGTATACACTAGGGTAACTCGTCCATATGGTACTAATATTATTTGTTGGCCATAGTTTCGTGTGGACACAATCGTATCAGTAGCGTATGATAACAATGGATGGAGAAGGCAAGAAGACGCAGAGCGTCAAGAGATTTGTGAGAAGAATGAAAAGAGAATTTAGAGATTTGTTGTATTATAAGATAACTAAAGGATGTGAATATCCCAAAAGTTTGGACGGTCGAAATTAGATTTAGATATATATTTATAAATTTATTGTTATAGATATAGATTTCAAAATTTTTCATTGTGTATTACTTTATTAATTTCTTCTACGTCATTAGGAGAAGATAAAGTCAACAGATGTTCATGTAAATGTCATCATGTATAGATGGGAACAAAATTATTTAACGAGTTTACATGTAATTTTTTATTAGACCTAGCCTATCATCACATTAACATGCCATGTGATATATATATATATAAGTATACTTATATTTCTAATATCATTAGTTGGTATTTGTCCAATCATAATAAGTTGGTTCAGCTGTAATTCACGATGTTATGAAAGTTGTCTTTGAGTATATAAATATTATATATGTATTACAATAAATGATTTTAAAGAGAATGAGTTTTGGTAGGTTAATAATATTTTGGAAAATAAACTAAACTGAAATATCAAAACATAAAATAAAAAATACTGACCTCAAACTCAAATTCCCTACGGATCGAGAGTAATTTGGTTTGTGTTGTATGTACGAACACAGAGACCCAATTATTTTGGTGCGAGGACATGCATATGGCCCAACCTAAATAAGTATCAGGGCCCAATATGAAAAAAGATGCAATAAAAAAAAAAAGTCCAAAAAGTTTACTAACCAATAATAATATTTGTGAGCAAGAATAGTGCAATAGAATACAATTCATTTTTATTTTTATTTTTGGAAAGTCTATCAGTAATCGTTTGTGCAAGAGAATAAATGTCCCTCTCTCCCACCCCCATCTCCTTCTCCCTCTTTCATTGAACGATCTTATGCAACTTTAATTTATAATATATATATATATAATATTTATCTACTTTTCATACTAGTTGTAAAACATATAAAATACATTTCATTAGTAACACTAGTATTACAATAATTATAAAATGATAATAACTTTAAATTTAAAAATATATATATTTAAAATTTAAACTCGTTAAGAACTATAAAATAATATATATTATTACTATAAAATATGTATACAAAAATTTCACAAAAAAATATTGAATATTACATATAGTTATATATTATTTAAATTTTACGTATGAGTTTGAAAGTGAACTAGTGGAGTACAAAATGAATATGTGAATAATATATGTGCAAAATCACTTTACACTTAGGATTTTATCCTAAGATTCCGTTTAATAATAAGAGAAAAACTAATTAATTTATGTGAGAAGTTAATTCATAAGTTGAAAGATGTAATGAAATGTCCTCGTAGGCTTTGTTTGATAAAAAAAAATAGAAAATAAAAGGAAAAACACTTGAATTGTGTGAGAATTGGAAAATAATTAAGTTTAGGCATGTGATAAAATACTCTTCACCTCATAGTCATTTTTATGAATAAAAATCTATCATCAATTATTATTTTTTGTGAATTTTTTTTCTATATCAACTCCCCAAGAAAATTTTTATATTGAAAGAGTCAAAAAGTAAGAAAATATTTTATTACACGCCTTAACTCATCCTCCAACTTCTCACGAAAATTAATTGGTTTTGTTATCATTTCCATCATGTTAAATGGCCTAGATGAAGAAAAATAATTCATAAAAAATAAATAAAAATGTAAGACTTCTACTTATAAAAGGTGAAGATTATATCATTACATTATTTTTCATATTTTCACATAAATTAATTATTTTCATCTTCTTATTAAAGAGATCTAAAAATTATACAAAATGCTCTAAGATGCATTTTGTAGAGCATGATTAAATATCTCAATTAGCAAGAACTTGTGATTCCGGTAGGGATGGATCTATACCGACCTTAAGGAGGCCAGCACCCCTCAATTTTTCCAATCATCTGTAGCTGCTATACAGAGAATCCATAAAAAACAGGTAAATGCAACCCCCCCCCCACAAAAAAAAAATTATTTATTTACAAGCATGTCATTCCTAAGTTACATACATATATATATATATATATATAATATTTTTGGTACGGATCAGAGTTTTTTACGATTTTTTTATCATAAAAATATTGAGAGCGTTTTTTATAACTCAAAATTGTCATAAAAAGGATCGTTCCCCACCTGAATTTTTTTGTATATATATAACATTTAATTGCAGCAATAGACATTACTCCAGAAAGAGCATTATAATATTTAAAAGTGAGATATTAGGATTCGTGCTCCATTTATAATTGTGCATCTACCAGGTAATTTTTGTCATTGTTTTCGATTTTTCATATTTTTTTTCAGACTTTAATTTCTCTATTATTCTATGCCAAAACAAAAAATATCAATACTTATGATATTTTTAATTTATCAATGTTCGATGTATGTCCTCCTTACTCAAATTTTTGACTCAATCCCTAGATTCTAATAGTAAATATAAAACTAAAAACTTAATTTTAAAAAAAGTGTAAAATATTTATTTTACTCTCTTACATTTTTAAATTATATGATTTAAATAAATTAATAAAAGTAAAATTATCATATTAAAAAAAATTCAATTTTCAAATATATTATATACAAACAAACAATACTTTTTCAAAACTAAAGAAATAACTTTTACGTTTTCATTATAATTTTGAGTTTTCATATTTTTTATACTTCGCTTAATGGATAACCACCATTTTCTAGCAATGGAGAATTGCGTCTCATCTTAAACAATAACCATTTTCTAACAATGGAGAATTGCTTCTCATCTTAAATAACGGAAACCATAAATTTCATACAGAATAGGGGATGCCACCTTAATTTACCAAATGTGTGGCCATTATTTGTCCACTTTAGTAGTTGTGTACTAAAGCTTATAAGAGCAACAAGGTATCCATCCAAGTTTGTGTACAACTTTTAAAACAGAAAAAAAATAGCACGAAGAGCAGCATTCAACAAGTATACCACAAGGTTACAAGAATAATATCAACCATATTGAAATATTATGTGATAAATTGAAATGGAAGAAAGACCTCACTATTGCAATGCAAGAACTGCACATTAGAACCGCATTTGCAAACATGAAAAACAACGAATTGGTATAAAAATTGAAATGTTTGGTTGAGTTTCATAATTAATTTGTGCAATAAAGATGGAAAATAAAGCATGCGGTATGTTATAAAAGAAAAGAAGAAGCCATAGGTTCATTAATCCCAGAACTTACATTAAACTAAACACTTTTAGATTGCCCTACACATTCAATTACACCGATTTAGCCCCACACCCACTTCACATCAACACATGAAACCCTAATCACATCAAATTGTAACCAGCTAACCAGACAAACATTAATAATAAAAAAAAAAAAAACACAACCCCAGAATAAACCCTAACCTAGTTTTGTGAAATCCACAAAATATCATCACAAACTACACTTAGTTGCACTAATTTCCATAACAAAACACCAACACTAAAAAAACGCAAACCCTAACCCCCAAATCCGTAGAGTGTACGGCCCTGCCTCTTGAGAGCATATACGACGTCCATCGCCGTAACAGTCTTCCTTCGAGCGTGCTCTGTGTAAGTAACGGCATCACGGATAACATTCTCTAGAAAGATCTTGAGAACACCCCTGGTCTCTTCGTAGATGAGACCGGAAATTCTCTTGACGCCTCCTCGCCGGGCAAGTCGACGGATAGCCGGCTTGGTGATGCCCTGGATGTTGTCTCTGAGAACTTTTCTGTGCCTCTTTGCTCCTCCTTTGCCTAATCCTTTACCTCCCTTTCCTCTTCCTGACATTTTTGACGATCTCTCTCTTTCTCTCTCTCTCTAGTTTTTTGCTTTGTTGCGTAATTATTTCTGTAGGATTTGGGGGGATTATATGGGTGGTTATGTGTTTTGGGAGGTTGGGTTTGGGCCGTTGGATTGGAAGTGAAGTAGATTAATCCGGGTGAGGCGTAACGGTAGATTTTTATTGGTTAACTACCATCAATCCCAGTGAGAGGTAACGGAGGATTTTTATTGGTTTAGAGGTCTATTGCCTGGAGCTTCGGCAGTAGACACGTGCAATGCTCGTTATATGGGATTTGGGCCCTTTTGGCAAAATTTAAGGGGGTAATAAATGCACTTTTATTTTTTATCAAAAACACCCTCTATATTTTATACTCTTTATTTTTCAAAAATTTGTCATAAATGCACCACCCCACTACCCTCTAGATTAAGAGCCATATTTTAAAATAACTAAATTAAGTTTTAATTAATTAAAATCATAAAATAAGAAGGAAAAAAAAAGGGTGTTCAAACTTTAAACACGCCACCCTTTTTCCCACCATTAAAGTACTAGACTGTTAGACCGGGGAGCTCTTCATTCATTCTTTCCAAAAGTGTATTAATTTTATATATTGTGAACGATTAATGATACATTTTTAAAAAAGTCCCACTACAACAAAATAAGAAAGAAAAGTACTCAACAATCAATATATTCTGTTTAACTCCACTGTCATCCATAGCTCATAGATGGATAGAAGGGTATTTTTTCACTCTTATTATGAACAGAGAGAGATCAACTAACTTCATCTGAATCTAATTTCCAAACTAAAATTCCGTGATGAAATCCTAAACCTTCGAAAGTAGGAAAAGAAATTCCGAAAGGCTTGTCCCATTATGCTCCTCCCTCTTGCCCTATTCACACCTCTTGACCAAGTAATCCTTCTTGGAGCACCACCACCACCACCATTGAACCCACCAGGCAATGGAAGGGAATTGTAACACCTCCGCCTTAAACTACAAGACAACACCCGTAATAAAGACCTGGAATGTCACTGACTCATCTTAGATTAACTAAAATTGGTATATTAATATAAATAATTCAAACAACAAATATAACACATGTCAAATCAAACAACAATATACAAGATGATTACTTTTTATATATATCTAATATTTATATCACGTGTCAACCGAGCATAAGGTGTCAAAACAATACTAAGGTTCATACACAAGCTTGTAACCATTATACAAACCAACTAAATAAAGTTAAGATAATATACAATACTTTGGGCTAGCCGTGGCTTCCTGCGATAAAATGTACACAATCAAAAATGAATCTGTATCAGAGCCGTCTATATCAATCCCGAACCCGCCGCCTTATTAACGTCACATGTCCCCTGTGTACCTGTATTAGTTAGAAAACAGGGTGAGCTCACAGCTCAGTAGAGGGGAATATAGAGGATAACGTGTTTGAAAAGCATAATCATTAATTTAGTAATAATTTATACTTCAACTATCAATCCAAGTAAATATCATGATTTTACACATAAACAATGCATGCTACCTCCATTTGTGTCAACCGTTACGTCGAATCACCAGAATATGAGGGAGCCAAGATAGTAAATGATATGAGTTTGCTTGTCCAAGATCATAGCTGGTCCTTATCAGGAATTATAACTGTAACAATAACCGTGGGCTTGACCGCCCCGCCAGAAGATCAATCCATGAACATTCATAAACATGGGCCTGACCGCCCTCAAGAGATACCGAAGCTGTATAGTATTATAATCATAATGGCAATGGGCTTAACCGCTCTCAAGAGAAATAGTATCAAGATCATAACATATATAACCAGAATATGGCCTTTCCGTCTCAGGTGAAAACCAACAAATAATTAACAATTGGACCACAGTCCGCAATATCATATAAACTGATCATTTTTATACTGATTTTCTCAATAATTGTCTAGATCTCCTGACTATTCACCGTGGGCTTTAGACATCCGATGACTCACTAGTGCCTTGCTGTTGTCTAGATTTTCGGACTATTCACCTCGGGCTCTAGACAGCCAACAACTAAAGGACCCCCGGAGGTTTAGGGCTTTTCAACCTAAGGGCACCAAGCCCTGCCTATTTTTCCCGTTCCAACAAGCACTAACCATAATCATTCCCCTTTACCGACGGAGGCCAAACAGATACAAATAATTGTGTGCAACGTCCCACCATATAACATAACCGAGAATATATCCACATACAAATGAAGAATTTTCGAAGATAGATAATCACTTGCTTAAGAATGCCACAAGAGTATAGATAGCCATCCATATCATGGAGAAAAGATATAATTCTCCCAAAAGACAATTTTCGCACCATATGCCATAAGAATGCTCCGAGCTTGCCATGAGATCATCAAGATGCCGGATTGACACAATAATCATGCATAAGGTGCAATCCATGCTCTAATTGTAAACTAGAAATAACCCATGCCACTTAAACTTCATTCATCATGTATCTATGTTCCTTAGCGCATACATAATCTATTTACAAATCCACTTGGATTCAACCAAGCGTATATGTCCAAGGAACATCACTTACAAATCTATGTTAGATAGATGTCAAGTTCAAGTGGCATATCTTGTTTTATCTCATGCATCATAGATACAATAGAAACCACATATGCTATATAAACTCTAACCAATTCACGTCTATGTTCTTTGGTGTATACGAAAGCTTTTTACTAATCATTTTCTTGTCAAACTAACACATATACATCCAAAGAACATCCGTATGAAACAATATCATGTAATTATGGAGCTTAGATGGCATATATTGCTTCATATCGTAAAATCATAACTCAATCAGGCAAAACTTATGTATATCTAATGATATGACCAACATATGAAAATACATGTATAAAATCATTCTTGTATAATCAATAACAAGAAATATGCGGTTTATATATCACGTATATGTATAATTATCCATTTCTTGTTGAAATAAAATTATATTATCAAGCATAGAGAAGATATAACCCCTACCTTAAGTGTATAGACCAAAAGAAGGAAGAATGTTGTAAACCGAAGCCCCGTTTGGTGAAATCTTCAAACTCTCGCGTCACCACGTCCTTAGAATAACAAAAACCCTAATCAATGATGCATAGACCCCAACTCGCGTAGCCAAAGCTCATACTTGAGCTTTCCTAGAAGAAAATCAAGGTAGAAGATAATGAATAGTACCTTAAAAGTGGCTTGGATGATTTCGAGCTTGAATCTTCAATCGTGAATGAAAGATGCGTAGAAATATTTCTCTTTCTCTCTCTAAAACCTCCCTTAAAAGTGTGTGGAAAATTGCTCGAAAATGGGTTGAAAAATGAGTAAAAATTGCCTTAAAACGAGTGAAATTGCCTTTTTTCGAGCTTGGACTTTTGTATAACATATTGAGCTTCATGTTCAAGAGACACCACTTAGTTTTCGGTTTCCATCAGAGTGAAATTAGGGTGACCCAAAATTAAATTAAACTTGAAAATTCAGTTTTGATTTTAAAATATTCCAACCTACTCCTATTCTGATTCGGTTTTATTCCGTTGTCATATATTTTATTTTCAAAGACAATAAACTATAACGCAATACTTATTTCGGTCAAAATAATAATAATAATTCTAGGTTTACTCATACTTATTTTGGTCACCAAATATTAATTGTTACATTTTAACATAAATTCAATACTCACGATAGTTTAAAGAATTGTGTTCTTATTAAACCTTGTAAATTTTATGAACATGAAATTTTAAATAGTGAAATAATATTATTTTCGAGTCAGATATACAATGATTCAGTTTTACACTGACACACCTCATATTCAAATAAAACTTATTTAATTATAGAATTTTTTTTTAAAATTCAATTTTTAATAGATTGGTGTGGTTCAATTGTTTGATTTTATAATTTGGCACACCACCCTAGATGCACCGCTAAATTGGCACAAAGAGTGAGTGTACCGATGCAGGAGTATTCACGCCTAAATGAGATACCAACGGTAATATTCTGTGCGTAGAACTTAACTGGACGGAAGGGTTGATGGAAATAATTTGATACTATAGCAGTTTGATTGGTTTAATTAAGGGTGGTGCTATTACCACCCCCACAATTGCTTGCTTTCACTCCCACTTAAAAAAAGAACACAATTGCTTGCTTCCACTCCCACTTTCTCTAGTTTTACTAACATTAGCTTTTACCTAATGGTTAATAATTAACCATTAACTCATTTCCACCCTATTTCTTACATAATTAACCCATTTCATCTCATTCAATCCATTTCAAAAAACTTACCCCATCACAATGAATGAACTTCCCTCCAAATTTCTTGATCATTTTCAACCAATTTTTATTTCCATATTTAGTTAAAACAATATTAGTTACCAAAATTTCACCAACAACCAATAAAACCCACAAAAACTCCATTGATACAACACAAAAAACCCTAAGTTGTAGAGAATGTTAGAGAAAAGAGAAATGGAGATTGACAAGGTAGAAAAACTAATGAATGAGAGGTATATTTGTTTTTATAATGTTTAATGTTTACTTTGTTTAGTTAATATGAAAAAAAAAATATACCAACAGATCGAATTATAGCATCAGAACAGGTTACCTCGGTTACGGGGGACCGAAATTGTAGCACTTGTTCGGTTTTCGGTGACCGAATGTGTCATATGAAGACGTGAAGGAGAATGATATTTCGGTTATACAGAACCAACATTTATCATTTTTCTCGGTCCTTAATGGTCGAATATATGCCTGTTACTCGGCTCTTAGGAGCCGAGATAGTGATTTTTTTTTTCTAAAAAGGTTATGTTCTTCTCTAAATACATCAGTCCTTAAGAACTGGCATTTATGTATTAACTTGTTCACCAAGGACCTATTTAAGATAATAAACTCGATTTTGGTCAATCAAAATCGAATATTAGTCACTTGGAAATTTACTAGATTTTTTTATGTGCAGGATGTGTGTTCTCTTGATTCTACAATATGAAGAGATTGTTCATTTATTTAAGCAATTGATTTCACTTAAATTAGAGGAATATCCCAAAATCCAAAATGTGTTCACACATTTAACAAGTTAGAGCCTCCGAATTCAATCAAAAATAATATTGATGGTGGTGATGGCCAAAGTTCTGAGGATACAATTATAACTGTGCCTCTTGATTCATATTTTAATGGCATTTATTGTAATCTTGATAATGGTGAAAGTTGCATATAAAGTGTTTGTCATTACATGTGGTTATTTGATGTTCACAAAGTTTGAACGGTGTAATTTTTTGCTTTTCATGAATTGTAAACACGTAATTTTTTTGTATATGAATGACAACAACTTTTAGTAATTTAATTAAATTCGATTTCTTTGAGCAATTTGATTAAATTCAATTTATTTGGGTAATTTGATTAACTTACAGACAACCTCGGTCCTAGGATACCGAGGATATTGATGAATTTCGATCCTAGGATACCGAGGTTAGTAACCGAGAGCTAAAAAAATGAACCAGAATACCTCGATTCGAGGAGACCGAGGAATTTGAGAAACTTTGGTCATAAGGAACCGAAATTATTCATAAACCTCGGTTGTTTGAGGCCGAGGTTAGCAACCGAGAGCTAAAAAAAAGAACCAACATACCTCGGTCCAAGAAGACCGAGGAAATAGAGAAACCTCGGTCATAAGGAACCGAAATTATTCATAAAGCTCGGTTGTTTGAGGCCGAGATTAGTAACCGAGAACTAAAAAAAAGAATTAGCATACCTCGGTCCAAGGAGATCGAGGAATTTAAGAAACCTCGGTCATAAGGAATCGAAATTATTCATTAACCTCGGTTGTTAGAGGCCGAGGTTAGCAACTGAGTGCTAAAATATGAACCAGAATATCCAACAATTGCTTTATGATATATAAACAAAAACAAGTACATAATATCCAACTCCTTGTAATTTATTACCAAAATAACTATATAATATCCAACTGATATCTATAAACCAAACCAAAAAGATGGTATCCATCAACCTAAACTAACAATTAGCAAATAGATAATATCCATCAACCAAAAAACTATATAGTTAAGTTTAACAATTACCAAAAATTAAACAAGTTAAAGGCCAATGTAAGGTCCAACTCCTTGCGATATATAACCAAAACAAGTACATAATATCCAACTCCTTGCAATATATAACCAAAACAAGTACATAATATCCAACTCCTTGCTATATATAACCAAAACAAGTACATAATATCCAACCGATATCCATCAACCAAACCAAAAAGATAATATCCATCAACCTAAACTAACAATTAGCAAATAGATGATAACCATCAACCAAAAAACTACATAGTTAAGTTTAACAATTAGCAAAAATTAAATAAGTTTACAGAGTTCTAATACAAGTTGATAATATCTCCAAATCCAAAAAGTTAATTCTTCCTTCTCCTAGTCACATATATGTTCCCTTTGTCTTTTGGTAGAGGTCTTGTGGTTCCCGATGGAGTTGCATTATAATCATACTTTCGGGCTTTCTCTGGTGTCGTTGCCTTCATTGCATTCAAAAGTATGTCACAAGCATTACGTGCAACAATATAGATATCTTCCGCCTCGTCACCATGGAACGCTTCATATAGCATTGATATTACCTTTTTAACTTCAACTTGCTGCATAAATAATTTAGCATTTACAACTTAGTAGCTGTAGTACCTATACTATATAATTTTATTAAACATTGAATGAAAATGAGATAAGTCCCCATAAGATACTAACCAACTTACTGTTAAATATACAAAATTTATATTAGCAAATGTGTAAGTGTATCATGGTCCGATCCAGAGTCTCATTAACAAGGAACAAAAGACATAAGGCAAAGGTTTCTATATATACAAATAAAATACAATAATTTTACATTTTACCTCTTTATGACAATAATGTGAACAATTTACTGTTTTCATTAAATTTTATCCCAACTAAACGCTAAGAGTATTCTTATACATGCATCTGAACGTAAAATATTTCATCCATGTATATACATATATATGATAAGAAAAATAAGAATAAAAAATAAATGAAGTGGATCAAATCTAAATGCAGTATTAGGCCGAAACCACCCATCAAACAAACGTTCAACACTCGGTGATTATTCTATTGGGCTTGGACAAGCACCTTTGCTCTTTTTTATGTTTATAATAATCCAAATTCCAGTGGCTAATAATAATAAGGTTGGGGAAATTGACTCTTCAAGGAAATACACCTCCATTTTAATTTAAAATATTATTTCAAATCTCTAAGGGAACTTCTTTCTTTTTTTATGCAAATTAGTTTGGTTCTATTTTTGCGGCCTCTTGAAGTGTCAAACTAAGTCTACGAAGTATTTCTTCATTTTAAACTAAGAGTTTAAAATTATTTTGCTGAACATTCAGACCTCATTGCTATAGGTAATTTTATCTACAAGTGAAGACGGTTTAGTGGTTAACTACGAGTGTGTTGATTGTTCAAGATTAAAAGTTTAATTTCTGTCGCTAGCAAAAAAAATTTATGGAAAATAAAATTGAAGTGGTAAAATAGGCATTTCAAAAAATTGACAGAGCTTCAGATGAAGCTTCCTTATGTAATATATCATATATATATATATATTGTAACCAAAATGATGCAAATCGTGCTTATAACCATGTAAATGACTTAAGTTGTTTGGTTCTATTTATTTTACTTTTTCTTGGAAGTATACATTAGTAAGGATTGATTTTGTGGTTTAAAGTACTTATGTGGTAGAACACTACGCACATATTTATACTAAGGGCTGATTACCAAATTTCCATTTTCCTTTTGTTACTTTTCTTCTAAAGACAAAATTGGGCGAAACAAATAAATTTTATTACGATGAGAAACTTAAGAGATGGACAGAGGAAGGTGCTGATTTACTAGCAGAGGAAGCGACACTACTACCCCCACCTACAATTGCGGCCTTCTCAAACGTTTTGAGAATAACAACTTAAAGAGTGCATTAAAAGGCGAAGGATCTCATCAGGGAAATGGAAGTCCACAATATAAAAGCCCAACTCATGTTGGCCATAGTTCTGGAATCCCACCAATTCCAACAAGCTCTAACTCATGTTGGCCTTAGAGATGAAAACCTTAGCAATAAGAGATTTAAGAAAACCAAAAGCAAAAGTGATGATTCGAGTAAGACATACCAGGGAGAGGAAAGATTCGTGAGACGGAGAGGGAGATCGAGATAGAGACGAAGAGCGACAAGAGAGCAACCGGAGAGTGAGGCGGAGAGGGAGAGCTAGACGAAGAGGGTGAGACGGAGAGCGAGGGCGAGACGGAGAGGGGAGTGAGATAATTTTAGGGCTTGAATTTTGAGAAAGGAAGTAACTTGATGTTATACTGTTAGTTAATTAATCAATGAAAAGAAAATTATCACTAATTACATGTATTAGAAAGTGAGAGTGGTGTGAAGATTTGTGGGAGTAAAAATGAGTAAAAATAAGTTAATGAGAGTGTTATTAAGACTGAGAATGAAAGCAAACATTTGTGGGGGTGGTAATAGCACCACCCTTAATTAATAATTGAGGGGCTTAACTGAAATCGGGATCATAGAATAAGGGCCAACTGTATAAAAAAAAAAAAAAAAAAAAAACCAAAAAGCAGAATGGCACGTGCTCTCATCTGACTCCACCATTGCTACACTATCGCTGCCATCTCGTCGACTATCACCACACCAACCTCGACCAGCTCCGGCCAGGTATGCTCCCAATTGTTGACCTAATTCCATTGGTTTTTGCATTGCTTCACTCTAGTTTACCCTGATTAGTTGTGCTTCGTATTCTATTTTAACCTTGTTTGAATTTAGGACATTTTTCTTATTCTCTGTAGTAATTGTTCCTGTATATGGTTCTGGATTGGTTCTACAATATGAGTTCATCAATGGTGTTTCGATCATATTGTCTAGTCTAATTATCTTGAGAAATGCTACTTAGCCCAAAAAATGTACCAATTTGGAGTAGGGAAACAAAGATGCGTTCACCAATTTGGAGAATTCTTTTTTTTTTCCCCTAGAAAAAGTAAATCAAATGATGATGTGTTATAACTTCAGTTACTAGCTAATATACCGGTGCTGCATTGTCTAAGTCACGATTTGAGTCCCTCTAGAATTAGTGTTCCGGAAGTAATAATAAGTATAACGTGCATTGAATGAGTCTGTTAGCATGGTTTAAACCAACATATTTACTTGATAATGCACACCCATCTGGATTTTTTTTTCACTGGTTAGGTTTCTTTTTGTAGCTTCAGGCTAGAAATATGACCAAATGCCTTGATGGAACTATGTCGAGTTCCATTCAACATCCCCCCTCTTCTGTTGAATTCGGTTAGACTTGGCTTGTTGGGTGCTTTTTCCTTTTTCAACTCAAATTTTCTAAATGGGCCAAAGGTGATTTTATCTGGGTTCCATGAACTCCACAGATGAGCTTATGGTCTTATATTCAAGATGTGGCTTGTGTATAGAACTATAGAGGCTGGCAAGCTGCTGATTAATTGTTGAAGAGCGGAACCCTGAGTTCAGTAATGCCTGTTGGCTGTTTCTTATTCTGAAATGTCATCTACATGTTTTAGTTGATTGGATATAGTTTCTACATTTTAGCATGTTAAAATAGCGCATTTATGTTATTCCCTTAACTATGTTGGCATCACAACTAGGCATTGTTTTGCAATATAACAAAAGCCTTGTTAATCGTTTGATTGACATGAAATAAAATTCATAATGGAACTCATTCTTCAAAATTCCATTTATAGATGATATTTGTTGGTGGGATAACTTGTCTTTTGGTTTACGTTGTCCATTTTTTCAAGTTGCTGATGTTGCCGGGTCTTAAAGTTTGTTTAACATTTTTTTGTTGTTTGAGAACTTGCATTTTGATTTGTATAGACCCTTTTCGAAGAACCTTCTTCATATATATGATTCTTTCGATGTTTACTAATCTAATTTTTTTGCTTATTCTCGGTGTTGTTTGTAAATAGTTTGTTATTAGTGGACCGCTTCTATAATCTACACTAGTTTGTGTTCACACTTTTTTTATGCATTTGCAGGAATTGCGGTCAGTTCCGCTCTCTCGCAATGGCACATCCTCCTGGTGGCGATTCCAAGAAAGCATCAATCACTCACATCATCTTTGACATGGACGGACTCTTACTCGGTAATATATCAATATATATATAACGGGTCATTTGAACGTGTGCCTAAACAAATAAGATAAACTGGGAGATAATTATCTTAAATGGTTGGGGACAAATCCATTGTAGATCAGGAAGTTCTGTCAATTCGAAGATAAGTGATTTTGTCAATAGTGAGGATAATAACTAAAGGTCTGTTATAGCTTGTGACTTGGTGGATATATTGCACTAAACAAAGCAGTAGTTGAGATGAGTTAGTATATATGGCAATATTAGTAGTTATATATGTTATTATTCATATAAATTACCATTACAAGGAACTGTGGTAATCGCTAACATCAAGTTTGCTATTAAGTGGGGGGTGGGCCGATGGGGGAAGGAAAAACAAAACACAGAGGTGTATAATAGTCATACTAGAACAATGTGGGACACTTGATGCGTGTGCAATGCTTTACCTGGTAATTCTTGATACTTCATGTTTCTTAAAATGTTTTGAGGCTGTTTGATAATGTATGATCAAGTGGTTAAGTTGCATGCGGTTTAATGTAAACAAGGTCATGGGTTCAAATCTTAGTAGAGCTATTCTTTATTTTTCTTGAACTAAGGGTAGTTTCGTAATTTCATATATGCACTATTGGGCTGCAGATACAGAGAAATTCTACACTGAAGTGCAGGAGAATATACTTGCAAGATACAATAAAACATTTGATTGGTCTCTTAAGGCAAAAATGATGGGGAAGAAAGCAATAGAAGCTGCTAAGGTCTTTGTTGAAGAGTCTGGTATTAGTGATTCTCTTTCAGCCGAGCAATTTCTAGTAGAAAGAGAAGAGATGCTTCGGGACATGTTTCCATCCAGCGAGCTCATGCCAGGTATTATTATTCTTTTAAGTATCAGTCACAAGCTTTGTATTTATCAAATTTTGATTTTGGATCTATATAGTCTGCATGCATGCGGTTTTTTTTTCTTGTTGTGCAAATAATATTGCAAGCCTAATCCTTGTAAATTCTATAAACAATATTATTCATTGGCAAATAGTAAGCAGCAGAATGGCAGGGTTGGGAGTGGGTTCTTGTTGGGCCAAAACATGTTGAAAGTTTCTGTTCTTGTTGTCACCAGTACCACAGCCTTGCATAAACTGTTAAAACTTATAACAAAAATTAAACTCTCTCACTCGCGCACACTGACACACATTCATATATGTATATATAAAGTCTGTTCTTTCCTTTGGGTAGTTCTGCCACTGCTTAGAGCACCACATTATTGAAAGGCTTCACAATTATATGAGCTATGCCATTTGTGATATCACAAAGGGTCTTTTTTTTTACTTTATTCCTTATTTTAATTGTGAAATTAGCTTACCCCTGTTTTTATAATCATTATACTTTGCCGCTTCGTCCGGGGTAGTCTCAATGTATTACGTAAAATGAGGGGCAATGTCTAATTTTTTTAATGAAATCCTTTGACTTGACCCCTTGTTTTTACATAATTCGTTGACATTCCACCGCATGCAGGGGGCAAAGTCTAATGATTAAGAAAACATAGGGTAAGTCTAATTTCACATATAAAATTGGGGGCAAAGTCAAAAAGCCCCAAAATGTTTATGCTGAAGAGAAGTTAAAATGAATTATAAATAGATAATATACAGGAGATTTATTGCATAATGACATTATACATTAATTTAATTTAGATATCATAATTTACTTTTTAAGTTTTAACCTTATGTTATAGTATCAAACTATAATTCTAGAACCTTATTTTTTTTTTTGATAAGAAACAAGATTCCATTCATAATAAAGATTAAAAGTACAAATATAGAGGGGACAAGGAGTCCACCAACCAAACATATAACCCACAAAAAGAAAATAAAGGAAATATAATCCTGCCAAAACCCATAGCCAACAATGCACCCTTAGAATAGAACCCAAATATAATACAATGGAACACTATTCAAGAATCCAAGCTCTCCAATTGTTCTTGATGTCTTCCACTCTATAATTTTTGAAAGGCTTGGTGTTGGAAGCCCACAACGAAGCCATGAATTTGACTCTTTCCCACAGCCACTCCTTTTCTTCTATCTTTCCTTCAAAAATTCTATAATTCCTCTCCATCCATAATAGCCAAAATGAAGCAACTTTGACACATCTCCAAAGCTCCCTGCCTTTAGAACCTTATTAATCCCTCTGCCTCAGATTAAGACTTCGGTTTCCTTTTCTGGACATCTCAAATTAAGAGTACCATTCCAAACTTGGTCTATAAATTGATATGGTATACCAGAATTAACCTTTCTTTACAAAGGAGAAAGACTAAGCTAATGGTTCTTATTTGGCATTTTTGTTGCAATTTTTGCAAGTTTTGATGTGATCAAATGGTATGCCAACAGCCCAACAAAATGGCTTCTCTTAGAAACTTTCAAATACAAATATTCTGGAAAGCTAGTAATGATAAATTAATATTTTGATCACAATGAGGACAATTTAGAGGAACAGCTCATTCTGTATTTAGTAGTTAATAAATTGATGAAAGAGCGGGAAATGGGCAGAGAAGGTTGCTCCTTGTGTATCAAAAGATGGAAAAGGAAAAATCTGGAGAGAACGTTGCTTACAGTATCTGTATATTGGTTTGATCCTCTATAGTAAATTAGATGGAAAATTCAGAAGAAAGGAAAAAAGAACTGAAGATATTGATGAGGTTCAATTGAAGCGAAGTACCTTATTGGCGCTTGCAGAAAGAGAGAGGGCTGAATATTTCTTATATTTTCTGTATATAATTTGAAGACAAGCTACAAAGATTTATAGAACCTTTACAAGAGAAAGAAAAGGAAAGAAAATTGATTGCCTGAATTATGCCAACAATCAATCCTAAATTATATTTGACTTTTATACAGTCAATTACAATCAATACTAAAAATAATTATTGATAATTCAATATTATTTAGTTTAGTTATTTATTTATGTTATTTTATTTGTGGGTAGAGTCCCACCTTGTTTGGTATTTTAGGTAAGTTAGGATGTTACTCTCTATATAATGTGCCTAGTATTCATTCGTTATGATATGGAATAAAATAATTCTTCTTCTCTAAATTTTCATGGTATCAGAGGGGGTTAGGAACCTAGGTGTGGCCAAAACACTTGCCAGAAAAACCCTAGCCGTTGTCACTGTGCACGCAAAAAAAAACCCTACCCGCCGCCGTCGTTCTTTGCTTACTGGCGTGCGTAATACTTCACCTTTCCCGAATCCAACCTCACAGTCTTGCTCGGAATTCCCAGACGAGTAGAACCCTGGAAGAACCACCGGAAACGGACGTCGCACGCGCCACCGCCCCTCTGCGCGTGGATCTCACGCGCCGTCAGTCTCCACCGCGCGTGGAGGCGCGTGGATGCTCCGATTGCTGCCAAAATTTCCAGGGCAGATCGTCTCTTTGTTCCGCACCTTCTTCTCACCCAGTTTTGGTTAACTCAGTCCGGATTTGGCCTGGTTTGGTATTTCCAGATTTAGTGTAACGGGTTAGTGTGATTGCCTACTGTTTTATTGTTCCAGCTTTGGTTTATTCAGTTCTGAGTTGGTTTAGTTTGATTCTCTTCCATATGAACTATAAACTTGCTATGGTGGGTGCTAGTAGTCCGGGTCTCACAGAATCTTCTAGTGGTTCCACCATAAGCTCGTCTTCTACGTCCACAGAAACTATGTCGCAATTTGCTACTATTTATTCGATGAGTGAAAATCCCGTGGCCAATATTAGTCACAAATTGAATGGAAGGAATTACCTCGAATGGGCACAATCAATGAGACTGTTTATTGACGGCAAAAGAAAATTAGGTTATGTGAATGGTGAGGTAGTACCACCCCCATCTAACGACCCGGGCTTTAAGTCATGGCGCGAGGAGAATTCGATGGTTACCTCGTGGTTGATCAATTCCATGGAGGCTGGACTCGGTAAACCTTATATGTTCCTGCCAACCGCTTGAGATATCTGGCACGCGGTTAAGAAAACGTACTCGGATCTAGACAACTATTCTCAAATGTTCGAACTTAACAACCAGTTGTGGAAGATGCAACAAGGAGATCGTGGGGTTACAGCCTACTACCATGACATGATGGCCATATGGCAAGAGTTGGACTTGTTTGACACTGAAGAGTGGGAAAACCTGAATGATAGTGCTCGTTACAAGAAGAAGGTTGAGCGAGGTTGGGTGTTTGTCTTCTTGGCTGGACTAAATAAGGACCTAGACGAGGTTCGGGGTCGTATTTTAGGCAGAATACCGTTGCCCACTATCCGAGAGGTATTTTCAGAGGTACGAAGAGAAGAGGCTCGATGATCTATGATGTTGAAAGACGAACGGGAGTCCCGTACAGATGGTGAGGGCTCGGCACTGGTAGCCCTTGATAAAGCCGTAGACAGTGATAAGAGGGGAGGAAAACAGAAATTGTGGTGTGATCAATGTTCTAAAAATCGTGAATCGAAAATCGATCGGCAAGGTGGGGAGTGGGGATTTTTCATTTTATCGGGGATTTATCGGGGATAAATCGGAAAAAATCGGATATGTACTATTCATCATATAAATAATATTTTAAATATCATATTATATAAAAATATACTAAATAAAATATAATAGTACCAAAATGGACATTAATTGAGTGAAATGTTAAATAAAAATAATTTAGGGGGTTAATTGTAAACATTTAAAAAAAATTTCTCACCTATTTATTAGACCTATTAGTAATTTTGTAAATTACAATATATCTAAGGGTAATTAAGTCATTCACCACTTATTAAAATTAAAACCTACCCTCATCTTTGCCCTAAAATTAAAAACCTACGCCTCCATCTCCTACGCCTCTCTTTCTCGTATCACCCACAGCCGCCATCTTCATCTCCTTCTTCCATCTCTCTTCGTCTTCTTCTTCACTTCGCCCCTTTCTCTCTCTTTCTCGTTCTCGTATTCTGTTCTTTAGCTTCTTCTAAGTTCCGCCCTTCACTGCTTCAAGCCTTTGATCTTTGTTGGTCATTGAAGTTCTCTCTGTTTCGAGGTCGAGTGAAGGAGAGAGAGGCGAGGTCGAGTGAAGGAGAGAGAGGCGAGGTCGAGTGAAGGAGAGAAAGTGAAGATCGAGTGAAGTTCTCTCTCTTTTTCCGATTTTTTGGACCGATCATGCATAATCGTATCGGAGCATAGCCGATTGCCGATTAATCGGCGATAAATCGGCCTGAATCGGCGATTTTTAGAACACTGGGTGTGATCATTGCAAGTGGTCAGGTCATACTAGGGATAGTTGCTGGAAGCTTCATGGTAAACCGGCAAATTGGAAGAAGCGTGATAACAAAACGAGGGGAGGAACTCGAGCATTCCAAGCAAGCAATGCAGATTCAGTGCAACCATCTTCCTTAGAACCACTTCCATTTACAAAGGAACAATTTGAGCATCTGTGTAAAATGGTTCAAGCCCATTTTTTAGGAAACTCTGACTCCTCCTGTTCCATAGCTCAGTCAGGTAATAAGTTTATCGCTACAATTGCCTGTATCAAATCCCATAGCAACTGGATATTAGATTCAGGGGCCACTGACCACATGACCGGTATCTCGGAATTTTTTTCGTCATATACTTCGTGTGCAGGGAATCAAAAGGTTAAAATTGCTGATGGTTCATTCGCTGCGGTTGCCGGCAAAGGAACCATAATCATCTCCCCGTCTCTCACTCTTACAGATGTCTTACATGTCCCTAATTTATTCGTATAATCTTATATCTGTCAGCAAATTAGCTCTTGATCTCAATTGTCAAGTTAACTTTTGGTCTTCTCATTGTGAATTTCAGGATTCAAATTCAGGGAAGACGATTGGGGTTGCTAAACAGGATGGGGGTCTTTACTTCTTCAATAATGGGTCTACTTCTGGAAGGCAAGACCGGCAGACTTGTTTTAGTTCTATTTCTGTTTCTAGTGATAGTCAGATTTTGTTATGGCATTATAGGTTAGGACATCCAAACTTTCAGTATTTAAAGCATTTGTTTCCCAAGTTATTAATGAATAAAAATTTGCTTAAATTTCGGTGTGAATCTTGTGAATTAGCAAAACATCAACGCACGGTCTTTCCGTCTCAACCATATAAGAAATCACAACCTTTCACCTTGATTCACAGTGATGTTTGGGGTCCCTCTAGAGTGCCCACTTGGTCTGATAAACGTTGGTTTGTAACTTTCATTGATGACCACACTAGAGTATGTTGGGTCTTTCTTTTAAAAGAAAAATCAGAAGTTGGGAGTGTGTTTCAAAACTTTTACACCATGATACACACACAGTTTCAAACCAAAATTCAAATTTTTCGGAGTGATAATGGGAAGGAATTTTTTAATAAGATGTTAGGGGATTTTTTTGTAAAAAATGGGATAATTCATCAAAGTTCCTGTAATTATACTCCTCAACAGAATGGAGTTGCTGAAAGGAAAAATAGACATCTACTTGAAGTTGCTCGTGCTCTAATTTTTCAAACTAAAGTTCCAAAATACCTTTGGGGTGATGCTATTTTGACTGCTACTTACCTTATTAATCGGCTTCCAACACGAACTTTGAAATTTAAAGCCCCTATAAAATTGCTTTCTGATCTATTTCCCAACACTCGATTATTAGGGGATATTCCCTTAAAAATATTTGAAAGTGTTGCCTTTGTTCATAATCATGACCCAAAAAATTCTAAACTTGATCCAAAGGCACACAAATGTATTTTTGTAGGCTATCCTACAAATCAGAAAGGGTATAAATGTTTTGATCCGATTTCCAAGAAATTATACATTTCTATGGATGTTACTTTCTTCGAGGGGCGATCCTATTACAACTCCCATCTTCAGGGGGAGAGCACGAGTGAAGATGGTGGTTACGGTTTTGATAATTCAGTCGTTGATGTTTTGTATGAACAAGTACCTAATTTTAACACACAATCTGGGAAAACAAATGAATTAAATATTGAAGATACTTGTGTTGGTAATGGAAAACAACCAGGGGTAGTGTCATCCCAAAATCTGACTACCGATGGACCAGAGATGTGTGCAAAACGGTATAAAGGTCTTGTTTATTCTAGGAAAAATCCAGAACAAGGAAGGGAATAAACCATTCCTCTGCAACCCCAAGAATCCAACCTAGAGATGGATCATGATACTCACAATGACTCTTCCGAGATACCTGAAGGTAGTTCTCAAGCCAATATCGAGTCAACTCAGTCTGATCAACTTGATCTCCCTATTGCTCTTAGAAAAGGAGTCAGAGCGTGTACGAAATCTCCCAAATATCCCATTTCGAACTTTGTGTCATATGAAAATATCTCACCCTCCTATTCTGCATTTATCTCTCGTGTGTTGAATGTGGTTATTCCTAACAATGTTCAGGATGCTCTAAATGTTCCGGAGTGGAGAGAAGCGGTGTATGAGGAGATGAGAGCGCTGAAGAAGAATGCTACTTGGGAGAAAGTAAAGCTTCCAAAAGGAAAGACAGTTGTTGGTTGTAGATGGGTATTCACTGTGAAGTATAACTCAGATGTGTTAGTGGAACGGTACAAGGCTCGCCTGGTGGCTAAAGACTTCACTCAAACGTATGGAGTCGACTACTCCGAAACTTTTTCTCCCGTGGCAAAATTAAATATAGTTCGGGTTCTCTTATTAATTGCAGCTAACTTGGATTGGCCTCTGAATCAGTTAGATGTGAAGAATGCCTTCTTGAATGGAAACCTAGAAGAGGAAGTTTATATGGAACCTCCACCTGGTTTTACTGAGGAATTTGGGACAAAAATCTGCAAGCTAAAGAGGTCTTTGTATGGCCTTAAACAATCCCCTAGGGCATGGTTTGAAAGATTAACGAAGTTCCTCAAAGACCAAGGGTATAATCAAGGGCAGTCTGATCATACTTTCTTCACTAAGACGTCCACAAGAAACAAACTTTCTGTTCTCATTGTTTATGTGGATGATATGATTTTGACAGGGGATGATGTTGAAGAAATGAATCGTCTGAAACAAAATCTTGCTAGAGAATTTGAAATTAAGGATCTTGGCGACCTACGATACTTCCTTGGAATGGAGGTGGCCTGTTCAAAAAGTGGTATTGTAGTCTCACAACGGAAATATATCCTGGATCTGCTGTCAGAAACTGGGATGAGTGGGTGTAAGCCATCGGATACTCCCATAGAACTGGGTACAAAGCTAGGAGATGTTAAAGATGGTGTTCCAGTCGAAACAGGGAGATACCAGAGGTTAGTTGGGAAACTAATCTACTTGTCTCATACGCGCCCTGACATCGCTTTCGCTGTGAGCATGGTTAGTCAATTCATGCACTCACCATGTGAAGAGCATCTAGAGGCTGTGTACCGTATTCTTCGTTACCTCAAAGGCTCCCCAGGGAAAGGTTTGTTCTTCAGGAAGAATGATAAAAGAGGGATAGAGGTGTATACCGATGCTGATTGGGCTGGCTCGATTACTGATAGACGGTCCACGTTTGGCTACTGTACGTTTCTTTGGGGCAACTTGGTTACATGGAGAAGCAAGAAGCAAAGTGTTGTCGCTAGAAGTAGTGCAAAAGCTGAGTTTAGATCAATGGCTCAAGGAGTATGTGAGGTTCTTTGGCTACAAAGGGTCTTAGAAGAACTCAAAAGGCCAATATGTCTACCGATGAAGCTATACTGCGATAACAAGGCTGCTATCAGTATTGCCCACAATCCGGTATTACATGATAGGACAAAACATGTTGAAATTGATAGGCACTTCATCAAAGAGAAGCTAGAGAGTGGAATAATATGTACTCCCTTTGTTCCGTCTAATCAACAAGTTGCAGATATTTTGACCAAGAGTCTGCTAAGGCAACCATTCAAATTTCAAGTGAGCAAGTTGGGCATGACGGATATCTTCACACCAACTTGAGGGGGAGTATTGATAATTCAATATTATTTAGTTTAGTTATTTATTTATTTATGTTATTTTATTTGTGGGTAGAGTCCCACCTTGTTTGGTATTTTAGGTAAGTTAGGATGTTACTCTCTATATAATGTGCCTAGTATTCATTCGTTATGATATGGAATAAAATAATTCTTCTTCTCTAAATTTTCAATAATCCCAATCAATACCAGCTGTAATTGCCTATAATCGGGATTTCCAACACCCCCCTCAAGTTGGATTGTAAATGTTAATCATATTTAACTTGCGAGTGAAGTCTTCAAAGTTTTGCCGAGGGAGGCCTTTGGTGAAGATGTCCGCTGTCTGCTCTTGAGTCAGAATGTAGGTCATACAAATAACACCATTTTCGACCTTTTCCTTGATGAAACGTCTATATCTACTTCCACATGTTTGGTTCGGTCCTGTTGAACATGATTAAGGGAGATATTAATAGTAGTTTTGTTATTCGCAGTAAAATTTAATTGAAAACTTCACCATGATTTGTAGTTCCTCTAAGAGTTTTTTTAATCATAACCCTTCACATATTCCTTGAGCTACTGCCCTAAATTCAGCTTCGGCGCTACTCCTCGCCACGACATTTTGTTTTTTGCTCCTCCACGTAACAAGATTTCCCCAAACAAATGTACAATATCCAGTAGTTGATCTTCTATCTTCAATTGAACCAACCCAATTTGCATCCGTAAAAACTTCAACTTCACGTTTTTTAACTTTTTTAAAAAATAACCCTTTCCCAGGTGATCCTTTGAGATACCTGAGAATTCTGTAGGACGCTTCTACACGTGTTTCTTTTGGTGAGTGCATATGTTGACTAACTACACTAACCGCGAACGCAATGTCAGGTCTTGTATAGGATAAGTAAATTAATATCTCGACTAACCTTTGATATCTGTCCTTATCAACGGGTTTTCTAGCATCATCTAATTTCTTCCCAGCTTCAATAGGAGTCTCACTTGGTTTACACCCTAGCATGCTCGTTTTTGTCAGAAGATCAAGGATATACTTACGTTGAGAAACACTAATACCCTTCTTTGTTCTTGCAACCTCCATTCCCAAGAAGTACCGCATTTGCCCCAGATCTTTTACTTCAAACTCGGTGGCCAGAATTTTCTTCAGTCCCTCTATTTCAGCTAGATTGTTTCTTGTCAAGATTATATCATTAATATACACAATTAAAGTTGTGTTTAAGCCATTTTTGTTCTTTTGAAAAAACAATGCAGCCAATAGGTTTTTTCCCCCTCAGTAATTCCACCATAACCTAAGTTCCATTTTTTTCTTGTGCTCGCATTTCTTCCATCACTGCTTCTTTCCATTTTGGATCCTTCAATGCTTCTTGAACATTCTTTGGAATCTCTGTTCTATCAAGGTTTGAGGTAAAAGTACGAAATCTTGTAGAAAGAGCATTATATGACACAAATCTTGAGATAGGATGAAGAGTACGTGACCGAGTTTGTTTTTTAAATGCAATAGGTAAATCATTAATGGAAGATTTAGAATTACTTGTGTTAAATATTATGTATAGGTTTATATTAACTGTATAGTTTCCTAAGTGAGGATAGTTTCCTAGTTTAACAGCGATTCCTCTTGTATAAATAGATGCTCTCATTATTGTAAATCAATATAACAATTTCTTCTTATTGTCTCACATGGTATCAGAGCAAGAGTGAGAAAAACCCTATTACAATCTTGTGTTTGCTGTATTTTTCGTTCCAGCATACATCTCACCCAAACCCTAGCTGCCAACAACCAAGGAGTCATCCAAACCCTAGTTGTTTCGCGTGTATCCTACCTCTTTCACACCATACCACCCACACCAAGGTGGTTGGAAATCTCAGACGAGCCCACTTCGGAAAAATCACTGGAAAATTCTGCCCCACGCGCTCCCACGTGCCATCGCTGTCCTGCGTGTGAGATCCACGCGCCACCGCTTCCAGATGCGCGTGTAGGAGCGTGAACAGTCGATTCTTCTCCAAAATTTCCAGATTCCCTTTTTGGCTCGAACCTTACTGTTTTGCAGTATTTTTCTGGTATTTTTTGCCCTTTACATCCTTACTTGTGTTAATTCGTAATGAGTAATCCAACTAATATGTTGCCTAACAAATCTTTCCTAAGTTTTGCGACCACTCCTATCATATGTTCAGAAAAATTGAAGGGTCCAAATAATTATATGTCATGGTCTGCCTCTGTTGAATTATGGTTTATGGGCCAGGGTTATGAAGAACACTTAGTAAAACGTGTTACCGATATTGTTGAAAAAGAACAGTTGCAATGGAAACAAATTGATGCCTTTTTGTGCAATGTTTTATGGCAATCTATTGATCAAAGTCTTGTTGGCCAGTACCGTCCTTATCACACTTGTTATGAGGTGGGGCAAAAGGCTAAGAAACTTTATTCAAATGACATAAATCGTCTTTATACCATTGTCTCTCATATGAAGACGATTAAGAAACAGGATCATGATATGCAAGAATACCTTGGCCAAATTGAGACTCTTCGACAGGAATTTAATGAGTTGATGCCCTTGTCAACTGATGTTACGCAACAAGAAACAGATCGTGGAAAGTTTTTTATGGTTTTTGCACTAGCAGGGTTGCCCACTGAACTTGATTCAGTTCGCAATCAAATTCTGGCAAATCCTGGGGTTCCTAATATGTATACGATCTTTGAGCAGTTAATTCATATTTCTGCACCTCTAAGCATCCCAAGCAATTCGACCACTTCCACTGATTCTGCTATACTAGCATCTCAAGTGACTCCTCGACGGGATGGTAAAGGCGGGCAACGAGGTCGAACTCTCCCCAAATGTACTGATTGCCATAATCAGGGCCATACAGTAGATCGTTGCTACAAGCTTCATGGCTATCCGCCTAAGGTTGCCAACATCTCACAATATGATCCATTCTTTGGGGATACACCTGGGACTATGACTGTACCTGCTACTGAGTATGCTACATTTCAGAAATTTAAAAAGAGTAACCAGTCATCAGCCATAGCCTCAACCAGTCAAATTGGTAATCATATTGCTTGCATCTCTCAATCATCCTCTCTTGGGCCATGGGTTCTTGATTCGGGTGCCTCCGATCATATGGCTGGTAACAAGGATTTGTTCTCTCGTATTACTTATTCTGGTACTTTATCTACTATTACCTTACCTGATGGTTCACAGACTAAAGTTAGAGGAATTGGACAAGCTACTCCCTTTCTTTCTCTATCTTTAGATTCTGTTCTTTTCATACCAAATTGTCCTTTTAATTTAATTTCCATTAGCAAATTAACCTAAACATTGCCCTATTATGTTACCTTCGTTGCTAATTCGGTCCTTGTGCAGGATCGGAACACCGGGAGGACGATTGGAGTAGGATGTGAGTACCGCGGATTATACTACCTTTCCCCACCACCACTCCCTGTAGCATGTGTTGTCATTGATCCACTTGCCATCCTCCATCACCGTTTGGGACATCCTAGCCTACAAAAGTTACAAAAGATGGTGCCGAGTCTTGCGAGTTTGTCTTCTTTAGAGTGTGAGTCTTGTTAGTTAGGAAAGCATCTTCGTAATTCTTTTTCTAGTCGTCTCAATAAACAAGCAGAGTCACCTTTTGCTTTAGTTCATTCAGATATATGGGGTCCTAGTCGTGTTAAATTTACTTTGGGTTTTAGTTATTTTGTTACGTTTATTGATGATTTTTCCTGTTGTACTTGGTTATTTTTAATGAAAAATTGTTCAGAATTATTCTCCGTATTTCAAAATTTTTGTTATGAAATTAAAACTCAATTTGGCACTACTATTCGTACTTTTCGAAGTGACAATGCACGAGAATACTTTTCTGCCCCTTTTCAATCTTTTATGGCCTCTCAAGGTATACTTCATCAATTGTCCTGTGCTCATACCCCTCAACAAAATGGGGTGGCAGAAAGGAAAAACAGACACTTGATTGAAACTACACGTACTCTCCTTATTCACACTCATGTTTCGTTGCGTTTTTAGGGAGACGCTGTTCTTACAGCATGCTATTTGATTAATCGCATGCCATCTTCAGTTTTACAAAATAAGGTTCCTCATTCTCTGTTATTTCCTAATCAATCACTCTATTATCTTCCACTTCGTGTCTTTGGATGTACATGTTTTGTTCACGATCTCACTCCGGGAAAAGATAAGTTACAGGCCAAGTCTCTTAAATGCATCTTTCTAGGTTACTCTCGTTTACAGAAAGGTTATCGATGCTTCTCTCCTCACCTTAAACGATATCTTATCTCTGTCGATGTCACGTTCTTCGAAACGACTCCTTTCTTTACGTCTTCTGAACATGCTGAGTGTCCGATTGATGTTCTCCCTCTTTCAGACACTAGTTCTACTCCCTTGATTGTGTCATCTTCTGACCCTGTGACTCCTACCGCAGACTCGCCACCTCATTTACTTACATACTATCGCCGGCAACGTCCCCCTCCTATTGCAAACCCTTCCACCGAACCTACCACTGCTCCTACAACCGAACCTACGACCGACATTGCTCCATCTCCTATGACTGAGTCTACCACCCCTGCCAATCCTAATCTGACCCAGTGGACTCATCCTCTACTCTGATCACGACTTCTGTTCCGGTCTCTGACTTAGATCGTCCCATTGCCGAACATAAAGGTATTCGTTCTACTCGAAATCCTTATCCCATTTATAATTTCCTGAGTTATCATCGTTTATCTCCATCATATATTGCCTTTGTGTCGTCCTTGTCCCCTGTTTCTATTCCAGAAAAATGTAGGAGCAGCTATTTTGGACCCAGGTTGGCGTCAAGCGATAGTTGATGAGATGTCTGCGTTACATTCTAATGGCACTTGGAATTTAGTGCCCCTTCCTCCTAGGAAATCTACAGTTGGTTGTCGTTGGGTTTGTACTGTCAAAGTTGGTCCTGATGGAGCTATAGACCGGTTGAAGGCTCGATTGGTTGTCAAAGGTTATACACAGATTTATGGGCTTGATTATGGTGACACATTCTCTCCGATTGCCAAAATGGCCTCTGTTCGCTTATTTCTTTCTATGACCGCCATTCATCACTGGCTTCTCTATCAGTTAGATATCAAGAATGCTTTCCTCCACGGTGAATTGCAAGAAGAAGTTTATATGGAGCAACCTCCTGGGTTTGTTGCTCAGGAGGAGTCTAGATCTCAATTGGTGTGTCGCCTTCGACGTTCTCTATATGGACTTAAACAGTCCCCACGAGCTTGGTTTGGGCGATTCAGTTCAGTTGTTCAACAATTTGGAATGACCCGAAGTGAGTCTGATTGTTCAGTGTTTTATCACCACTCACCCTCCAACCGATGCATCTATTTGGTTGTGTATGTGGATGACTTTGTGATTACCGGAAATGACCAGGAGGGTATACAGAAACTTAAGCAACATCTGTTCCAACACTTTCAGACAAAAGATTTGGGCACGCTCAAGTACTTTTTAGGAATAGAAGTTGCTCAATCCCAACATGGCGTATTTATCTCCCAGCGAAAGTATGCCCTGGATATCTTAGAAGAAACAGGCATGTCCAACTGCAAACCCGTCGAGACTCCGATGGATCCGAATGCTAAGCTTCTACCTAATCAGGGGGAGCCTTTACCAGACCCGAGTAAATACAGGAGACTTATCGGTAAACTTAACTACCTCACGGTAACACGTCTTGATTTGCATTTCCGATGAGTGTTCTCAGTCAGTTTCTAAGTACTCCATGTGATAGCCATTGGGATGCAGCTATTCATATTCTAAAGTATATCAAGAGAGCTCCAGGTTAAGGCTTGTTATATGAAAACAAAGGGCATACTCAGGTGATTGGCTATTCAGATGCTGATTGGGCAGGCTGTTCGTCCGATAGACGCTCAACTACTGGATACTGCATTTTTATTGGGGTTAATCTCGTGTCTTGGAAGAGCAAGAAATAATCCGTTGTTGCTCTATCCACTGCTGAAGCAGAATATCGAGCCATAAAGCAACATGTGAACTCATATGGTTGAAACAATTACTCCAGGAGCTAAAATTTATGGAGATTCAGCAAATGAAGTTAATATGTGATAATCAAGCAGCTCTCCATATTACCTCTAATCTTGTCTTTCATGAGAGGACCAAGCATATAGAGATTGACTGTCACTTTATTCGAGAGAAGATTCTTTCAGGGGACATTGCTACTGGTTATGTTAAGTCAAATGACCAACTAGCAGATATATTTACCAAGTCTCTCACAGGTCCTCGAGTCAATTATATTTGTAACAAGTTAGGAACATACAACGTGTACACTCCAGCTTGAGGGGGAGTGTTAAATATTATGTATAGGTTTATATTAACTGTATAGTTTCCTAAGTGAGATAGTTTCCTAGTTTAAAAGCGATTTCTCTTGTATAAATAGATGCTCTCATTATTGTAAATCAATATAACAATTTCTTTTTATTCTCTCACAACTTGTTTTGTGAGGAGACGCATTACTTCCGGGGCCTATCATCGGTTCTGATTCTTTTGATGCTTCGGGTGTGAGATTCTCTCTATGCCCTGATTTCGGTTTCCTTGAGTAAACATATATGTCCTTGTTAATTTGTTTTTCTCCATCTCCCCCTTGGTTCAAGTTTTCTTCTGTAAATGACATATCAGAATGGGGCGAAACCACAGGCTCAATGTTGAGAATAGGATCAGGACTAGCAATAAAGAATTCAGAGTTAGTGTCCAACGTGCGAGCTTCATTCGAGTTCACCCCTTGAAGTGAGGACTTTTGGAAAAAAGGGGTGTGTGCAAAAAATGTAACATTAAGACTAACAAATACCCTTTTTGTAGAATGATCATAGCAACGGTAGCCTTTTTACATAAGAGCGTATCCAAGGAACACACACTTAATAGCTCGTGGGTCTAATTTATTACGATAGTGAGCGTGCACATGAACAAAAGCAGTGCATCCAAACACTTTGAGAGGGAGGTTTGAACTGATACAAGAAAAAGGGAAAAAATTGTTGAATTGGCTTATTGGTGTTTTGAAGGATAAAATGTGACTGGGCATACGATTTATGAGATAAGCAGATGTGAGAATAGCATCTCCCCAGAATGATTTAGGCATATTTGTGGTAAACATTAGAGCACGTGCAACTTCAAGAAGGTGTTTGTTTTTTCTTTCGGCAATTCCATTTTGTTGTGGAGTATCAACACGTGAACTTTGGTGAATTATGCCATTCTTGTTTAGGAAATCACCCAAAATGGTGTTGAAATATTCTATCCCATTATCAGTACGCACGATTTGAATTTGTGTTTGGATCATGGAGTGGAAATTAATAAAGACAGTGCGAACATCGGCTTTTTCTTTCAACATATAGACCCAACATACCCGAGTATGATCATCAATAAAGGTAATGAACCATTTTGTGTGAGTGCTGGTTAATGATACGAGATGGTCCCCAAAGATCACTGTGAATCATAGAAAATGGTTTAGATGGTTTGTATTGAGATTTTGGAAAAGATGTATGCTGGTGTTTTGCTAGTTCACAAATGTCACATTGATAATTGAGCATCTTTTTATTCGAAAAAATGGAGGGTAACAATTGTTTCATATATTGAAAATTGGGATGACCCATTCTAAAATGCCATAACAAAATCTCACTATCTCTAGGAATAAATGCAGAACTACATTTTGCAAGTTGATATTGTTCACCCATATTAGCCTCCTCAAAGTAGTATAGTCCCTTACACTCCTTAGCACTGCCAATCGACTTCCTCGATGATAGGTCCTGAAAAATACACAGTGAAGGAAGAAATTTAGTAGATCAATTTAATTGTTTTGTCAGTTGGCTAATAGACAACAAATTGAGGGCCAATTTGGGAACATGAAGAACAGACTCAAGGGTTATGGAATCAGAGGTTTTTATACTCCCTATTCTAGCAATTGGCAAAAGAGTTCCATCTGCTATTTTAACTTTAAGATTGCCTGCACAAGGTGAATATGAGGAGACAAGGTTAAAAGCATCGGTCATGTGATCTGAAGCACCAGAGTCGATAATCCAAGGTGTTTGGATACGAGAAGTACTAAGGGCTTTTAAGAAGTTACCTTTGTGGGCTAAAGAACCAGAAGGTGCATATGAAGAAGAATGACCAGTATGTTGAAAACTAGAGGACATTTTGTGTAGCTGTTCCATCTGTTCGGAGCTAAATGCTCCACTTGAAGCAGACTTCTCCACTTGTATTTTCCTTGTTTGATCAATCGTTGCTTGGTATCCCCGATTTCTGTTGTTTTGTCTAGGTTTCCAATCGGCTGGCTTCCCATGTAGCTTCCAACAGATATCCTTCATATGCCCATCCGTACGACAATGTTCACACCAGGGACGCCTCCCAGATTGAGGTCCATGGGAAAGCATGGCAGTGCTATCATGGCCATTAGGTCCAATGGCCCCACGGGTCAATAAAGCCAACCAATCAGACCCAGAAAGCCCCATTTGAGGCATTTTCGCCTTCTTTCATCATCACTTTTCTCCTTTGTTCCTCGCGTTGCACTTCTGAGAATACCTCGCATGTGGATGGCAGTGGTCGTCGGTTGAGAATGCGGCCCCGTACTTTGTCAAGTTCATGGTTGAGCCCGGCTAGAAACTCAAACACGCGCTCCGATTCTAGTTTCTTCTTGTACCGAGCACTATCTCCTGTACATCCCCAAGCCTCTTCAAAACTTAAATCAAGTTCTTGCCACAAGGAAAGCATCTCTGTGTAGTAGTCAGTTACTCCTCGGTTGCCCTGTTTCATTTGCCAGAGCCGAGTTTTTATTTCGAAAATTTGGGAGAAATCTTCGGTGTCGGAATACGTGTCGTGAACGGCGACCCAAACATCCTTCGCTGTTGGTAAGAGCATATAGGTCTTACCAATAGCAGGCTTCATGGAATTCACCAACCAAGATATCACCATGGAATCTGATTGCCATTTTTCTAGAGCAGATGAGTCCGTTTCTTCAGGTTTTTTGACTTCGCCATTGAGGTAACCAAGCCTTCTTTTTCCGTCAATAAATATTTTCATTGACTGTGCCCACTCCCTGGAAATTTTTTCTGTTGAGTTTCTCAATTGTTAGTTGGACGGACAAGTTATCGAGTCCTCCAGGCATCAGTTCGAATCAGCCTCTGTCTCACAGGAAGTTGATTCCTGGTTTGTTTTTGCTTTTTCGGCCATGGTTATCAATGGCAACCTACCTCTGATACCATGAAGAAAGGGAGGGCTGAATATGTCTTATATTTTCTGTATATAATTTGAAGACAAGCTACAAAGATTTATAGAACCTTTACAAGAGAACGAAAAGGAAAGAAAACTGATTGCCTAAATTATGCCAACAATCAATCCTAAATTATATTTGACTTTTATACAATCAATACAATCAATACTAAAAATAATCCCAATCAATACCAGCTGTAATTGCCTATAATCGGGATTTCCAACAGCGCTCTATCTTTCCTCAATATAAAAGGGAGGAAAATTTTAACTCAAGATAGCCTCCCAGTTGTTTCTTTCTCTCACCCTTTTGCTACTAAATGTCTAAACCTGAAAAATTATTAGAAAAATATTGAATCCATAATGGTTCTGCAAACTTAGACTTTAATCATGTACTTGCCACTTGCGGGAGGCTAAGCAATGATAGTTTTGTAAATACTGAAGGACAATTTAAAGCTATTAGTGGTTGTCTTTTTATCTTGACGGGATTTCCATAGGTAATTAAGAAAAAATCATATGTTCCATGTTGGAGATTTGTTTTACTGGGAATTATGTGTTGATAGCTGATGCTTCCACAAAGATCATTTATCCAAATACATGTATAGTTTTGTAGTAAATTAGTTGCTTAGAAACTCAAAACAGGATTAATTAAAAATTCATTATCTTCCCTTGACTAATTATTTTGCAACCCCTTGACTACTTGCCGTTTAAATTAGTTGCAAAGAACACTAAACTGAAAAATACAGCTTCTCTTTATTAATACCTTTTTCTCCTTAATTTAGGGGTCAGCCGTTTGGTCCAACATCTGCATGCAAATGGAATACCAATATGTGTGGCAACAGGGTATGATACACACTCTCCATATATTGCTTTCTTTTCATGATTCATCTTTCAGAGAGATTTTGAAGTGCAAATCTCCACTTATGTGTTTGATTGGCAAAGTGGTTTTTTTTTGGGAAAACTTGCAAAATATGTACTTTTCCATCTTTTGGTAATGTTTGATTGCCTAATTTTCTAGGCAATTTCAATTTCATCTAATTCCATCGTACAAGTAAATGACCATAATTCGAGGAACTTGAGTTCCTAATTTCCTATCCTCCCCCATGGAAAAGGAATCATAGGTAAGGTGGAAAAGAGCTCAAAGACAAAAAGTTCGATACTAGATTAAAAGTGGGCAAACAAACACCAAATGTTGGAAAAGGTCATCATTGCATGGAAAAAGTACATACTTTCCATCTAAAAAATAAATACAACCAAACACCTTTAAATACTTTTCTATGGAATTCAATTGCCTATAAATTTAACATTTTCTATCCTAATTCCATGCTTGCTATCAAACACGCCCTTGGAGTATGAAATAAGAAGGATTTCAAAAGATTACTCATCTGAAGGTGTCTTTGCAGCACTCACACACGGCACTTTGCATTGAAAACGCAAAAACACGGTGAACTATTTTCGTTGATGCATCATATTGTACGGGGTGATGATCCCGAGGTTAAACAAGGGAAGCCATCACCAGATATATTCCTTACTGCAGCTAAACGATTCGAGGTAAATCTGTCAGATAATAGATGTTGAAACTAATTGATGAGTTGCCACACTTATTTCTCCTCTTACTATATCTTCAAAACGACGTGAGTGAACAGGGTGGACTGATCGATGCAAAGAAGATACTTGTTTTTGAAGATGCTCCATCAGGAGTTCTTGCTGCTAAGAATGCTGGGATGTGAGTGCACTCTTAGTTATTTGCTTACTCTTAATACATATATGTTTTAACTGAAAAATCAGTTAAAACTATTATAACCACAGTTTCCAGCATTACATTTTCTTTTTTATGCTCCCTATACTTTTTTATACATTTTATTATTATTTTACTTAAAGCATTCTTTGGGCCATTAAAAATATATTGGCATCTTTACTCTAGGCATGTCTAGTAGGCGATATAAATGCCTCATCCTAGAATGTAGATATAGTATATATTCGTACATTGAAGCATTATCATCATGGGTATGATGATTAAAGCACTCCACTTAGGTTCCAAAAAGTATAGCTACAACAACTAATATAACTACTACAACTAATATGATGCCTACTGCCAGGGCATTCTCTCGTACCAGCCATCATCAGCACTTGTTATCATCAGCACGTGTTACTCCTACGGATAGTGTCATATTTGGATCAGTATAGTTAATCCACACCATTTTTTTTAAATTGGACAGCTTAGATTTTGACAGATAGTGTTTGCCTTTGGCCATGAGCGGGGGACTAATCTAGATAGAAAGTTAGAAAATACTGGTGCAAATCTAAGAAAGATTTTTCCAAGTGTCTGACCCTGACACACGCTTGAAAATCCTGACATTCATTTGGCCGGGCATGTATGGCCCGTCAATCAATATCTCTCTTTTATTTCTATGTTGCATTGTGTCCTATCCTAGATTACCTGCAAGTGTATGAGCCGAGCAATCTCAATTGCCTTATATTCCACCCATACAACTGGCATATACTATGTTTCTCTCTCCTCTATATATATATGCACATACTAGCGCTGTGGAGGCTCTTGGTATGTATTGCTCGCAAAATGTTATAAATTGTGTGGTCTAAAAATGGTGGTGTGCGCGGGCATGCAGGTGGACAGTTATGGTTCCAGATCCAAGGCTAGACAGCTCTCATCATGAAACTGCAGATTTGGTTCTCCCCTCTTTATTGGATTTCAATCCAGCTGTTTGGGGTCTTCCTCCTTTTGAATCTGCTGGTGGTGGCTCATAAATCTCCCTCAAATTGGTATATTTTCAGATGAAGACAGATACAAAACCCCACCTATTATATCTTTGGGGATAATATTATTATTTTTTTTAGTAATTTTTTTGGGGGACTGGAAGCAAACATGGTCCAAATGTTTCCCATTGTCAGTATTATTGTTATCTTCCCCTAGGGGCTCTTTAATTTTCAGGATGGAAAGAATATTGTTCAGGGGCTTTTTTTGGGGAGTTTTTATTACTTCTGTACTCTTTTTATTTTAGTGGTTGAAGATGAGGGCGGGAGCATCTAAATATTTAGAGATTATATTTGAACTACCTGTGCTCGATTGATTTAAGTTTTGTACTTATTTTGATTTGAAATTGGTAATTTTACATGCAAGGTTTGAACTGGATTCTTGGCATGAATTATAAGACTATATATATATGTTTTATCATATAACATGACGGGAACAACCAAATAATTTAGGAAAATCAATACTGCAGTAAATGGGATTTAAACCAATGACTTTTAATATAAGGTGGATGTCATATGCATCTGAGCAATTTATTGCTTCGACCGTCATTTGGTTATTTGCACCTACCACACCTAATGATTTTACCCCCTAATTACTCCCTAATTAACCCTAACTAATGTCAATTATTTTCACCTCCACCTTTACCACCATCCCACCTCCGTCTCCACCACTACCACCATCACCATCCCAAAGCAAATAAAATCACACAAAATACAACATATATATACAGAAATTTTTTTATGTGAACCGGTCTGTACAGACCGGGACCTTTAGCGACGATTTTCTATCGCTGAAAACATATCCCAAATGTATTCGTGACAGAAAACTGTCGTTAAAGGTCCAGTTTGTATGGAAAATGTACTATATATATTGTGTGTTTATATTTACAAGGGCGCATTAACAAAGGAAAAAGATGGCTCGGTTCATGTAAAGTGAGTTACAAGCTTCCACACTTGGTGACAGGCAAGCGAGTAGGGTGTTGAAAATAGGTTAACTATCATTTACTCGATGTCAAGGGACTATGTTAATAGATACTCACTTGACATCAAGTGAGTATTTGTTAACATACTCCCTTGACATTGAGTGAGTGAAGTTTAAGTGATTTTTTGCACCTTACTTGCTTGCCTGTCACCTAGTGTAGACGCATGCAACTCGTTTGACACGAACGGAGTGACATGAGAATGTTCTACAACTTCTTCTTCTTCTTCTTTTTTTATTTATTTCCTTTTCCAATCTATATATATAAATTCATACATACACACACACATATATATATAAAAGAGAGAGGAAGATCCGAGTTCTTTTATTTTATTTCTTCTTTTTACGATATATATATATATATGCATGTATGTATGTAAGGAGGATGAGGATTAGGGAAGGAACGGGAGGGTCGCAAAGTTGGGAGCTTTTATTTTTTTAAGTTAATACTTAATTACATCGTAATTAAGGTAGTGGTGTTGGCGATAAAATGGTGGTATTTGTAATAAGAAATTAAGTAAATGGCGGTGTTTGTAATAACAGCGGTGGAACCAATAAATTAGGTGCATATAACAATTATCTAATATAAAGAACAAGTGTATTACCATCCGGTCAAATACTATAACATGACTTATAAATACTTTAGATTTTTATATAATATTAAAAATAATCAGGTATAACATTGGAGTGTGACCGGAGTTAATGTGAATAACTCAATTTAAGATTTGTAAAAGGACAAAATTATTTAAAATGGTATGCGATTGTTTTTATTTAAAACGAGTTTGAAGGAAAAAAATTCCTTAAAACTATAACAATCTAAAGTATGAAGAAAACATTTAAGGGCACAAAATGGTTGTCTTCTCTTTGTGGTTCATGTCATATCCACATGTTTACCCCACCTTTTGCAAGTGGAGCGGCTTGAGTTTAATATCACTACACACTCAGCACACGGAATTAACATAGTATATTTAAATTATATGAAAAATATAAAGTTAATAATTAAGTAGTCAAACGACAAAGTGATTTTTATTTTAACTCAAAACCCCGCAACTGCATATCCAACATTTTTATGAAAGGTATACTGTGTAAAAAGAATACATCAAAATTTAATTGAATATACAAACTTGTGAGAATTTTATTGTCACAAATATTATAAAAAAAGTATTTCATTATTAGTCACAAATTTTAATTTTAATTATAATTACTATTTAAAATTAATTATTATAAATATTTAAAAAAGAGAATGGGAAAGAAAGACAAACCAAACCAATACGGAGAGAGAGAGAGAGAGAGAAAGAGGGGGATGTTTGGAGAAAAAATAATATTAAATAAGGAATTCGAACGCACAATCTCTTACTTAAATTAAAGATTATTTACCAATTGAATTACAAGATTATTATATTATTTTGAATATTCTACGAGTAATACATAATATATCGTACAACATATGGGCTAAACCTATATCATATTCTAATTAACACTAGAAAATAAAATAAAATTTGGGGTTAACTACAACTCACATCGGCCCACTCCTAAATCCGCTCTTGAAAGCCCATGGGTTCAAGTCATATTGAATAATTTTTTATCGAAAAAATAAATGTATGAACAAAATGAAAAAAAAAAACCCCTTAACTTAATCTTCTCACCGAATAATATAATTTTTGTTTTATATATACATAGATGTGAAAAATGATTGATTTGCTATGTATAAGATATGGATAATCTATTGATTTTTTTTTACTACAATTTGTCAACATTAAATCAACTAATTGATTTGGCAGAATTAGACTAATATTTTCTACATAACAAAGTGGATTGAAGTATGGTGATTCAATAAGGAAAAAAAAGAAGCAGCTCTTTTATCTTTTTATATATTAGCGTACTTGCATACGTGACAAGTGTGTTACTCGCATGTATACATTTTAAAAAGAGAGATTTAATAAAAATAAAAGATGGCTTAGTAGTTAACTATGTACATTAATCTCCTGTTTGGTTGGAGTTTTTAAATATTTAATTTAAAATTTACTTTTAAATATAGTTCTTTAAAACTATTTTTTAATTCGATTTTATATATGGTACACTATTTTTAAAATTTGATCAAAAATATAATCTTTGTTTCTTACCATTTCTTAGAGTTTTTCTAAGATACAAAAGAATTTTTTTTTACTTGAATGAAGTTTTTAAAATGAGTGAAGTTCTTAAATTGAATCTCGGCGCGACGAATCGCTGCGTGCAAACTGGCCCTTACTATTAATGGTTGGAAAATATCTCAAATTCTAGCTTAACAAATACAAAATTATACTAGCGAGTGGTAAACTCAGACTCTGAAAATTAGTCGTCCGTCCAATATTCCATCGTATTTTGAGATGGCAACCAAAAAATTAATTTACGAACATTTCCCAACGGTCAATATCTTCTTTATCTTTTTCTTTCTACTGAAAAACTCGGAGGGCAAACTCCTGTGTACATAGCCGACCCATCAATTAAAATCCCACCTCCCACAAAAATCTTCTTCAATTCTCTTCATTTCACATGGTAAAATGGCAACTTCCTCAATCCCTACTTTTTCCCTGAAAACTCCCACTTTATTCTTCAGATCCCCAAACCCTTGGCTTCAATCTTCAGTTTCGAATCAAACCCAGATCCAAAACTCAATCAAATGGTTAAGAAACAAGAAAATTCGATCCGGGTCAGTAAGATCAACGGCCCTCATGCTCCAATCAGCTTTCTTGATTGCATCAAAGCTTCGCATTATACCAGAGCCGTTGGATTTGATGATAAGGGAATTGGGCGGTGGTGGTGGCAATGGAGGTGGATTAGGGTTTCGAAAAGATTTTGGATGGGGAGGGTTTGATGGTGGGGGGAGGAGAAAGAAAAGAAAATTAGGGTTTCTGTGGGTTTTAGTGGTGGGTTTTGGTTTGGTTTTGTGGTTGATTTTGGGGAAAGAAATTGATAGTGACGTGTTTAGGGGAGTTTTGGGTTTGTCTTTGTTTGGGGTTTCAGTTAATGGGTGGAAGTTAGGGTTTAAAGATTGGTTTTTAGGGTTTTGTTGTTGTGCATTTTTGGTGGGTTTGGGGTTGAACAGAGAGAATTTGCAGAGATGGGTAAAAGGTTTTAGTTCTATGGATATTTTAAGGAGAAGAAGACAAAGAAGAAGAGGAATTTGGCAGTGGAGATCGTAAGTTTTGATTATTTCATTAATTTCTTTGTGACAATTTTGCTTCAATTTGAACAAAATCCTGAATTTTGCAACTCTTTAGTAGTTTGATGAATTAGTTGATACTTTCCTTCAACGTTTTGAAGTCCAAGTGTTGGCATTTGTCATTTTGTCTTTCCTATTTGGTAAGAGCTTAGTGAGCCGAGCAAGTGAGTGACAGCGATTACGTTGAGAATATTTAGGTTAGATTTATGATCTGAATGCGGTTGAGAGTGTTAAAGTGCAAGCGCGAATTGGTGCGTCTCGATCTAGAAAAGTATATTTGGTGCAGAGTTGGGAAAAGGATTCCATTTCTAAGAAGGAAAAGAAGAGAGTAAGGAGAGTAATGTGACTGTGACTGTGAGTTGATTGTTCTTTTGTTTGTTCATTCGTAGTAATTTGCTCATCGAATTTTGAAAGTGTTCATTGTGGTAATTTGCTTTGATGAATTTTTGAAAGTCTTATTGTGATGAATTGGTTTATAATTTGCTTCACTTTGTATTTTGTTGAGCATTTATATTTTAAGAGGCTATCAAGTTGTTTTCTTCGATAAACTTCACTATGAATCTTTTATCTGTGTTTTCCTTGTTAATTTGAAACCCATTATGGAGGAAACGTTCAGCATTACCATTATCATTCATATCCAATTCAATTGTTACATACGATTATGCTTTTGACAGCACATTTGAGATTGAAAAGGTGGTAAATACAATGATGATATCATTGTATGGTACGTGTTATCTATTAACCGCCATCTTTAGATGATCTTCGCATTTTGTATAGTACTTGTATTTTGTTAGTTTTCGTCAAGCCCTTTCATGCCAGTTGTGGCATTTGAAGTTCAAGTTGCAATACCCCAATGCACTTGCTACCAAATTTTCGGAAAGAAAATAATACACAAATAGGGAAATTCACAAGAAGGGTGATAGGTCCATGTTTGTGTTCATTAGGCTTCTTGGCAAAAATTATTGGTTTTTGTTGAGAAATACGAGTGAAAATGTGATTTAAGGTTTTCCCTTTGTTTTCAGAAGTTGGCTTGGGAGTTAAGATCACATCCATGCTAGTTACCTTTGCAATATGATCACATCCAAAATCCTGTCACTTGTGGGCTTAATTTATGCGGATGGCTTGGATTCAATGTTTAGGGTAGTCTAAGCGCATTGGATAGCCAAATCTTCACATAGCCGATTAGCACCCTTCTGAGGAACCTAATGGACTCATCTTGGTTGAGCAATGATGTTACATTCAGTCAAAACAAAGTGTATGTTCGAGTTGGAGCATTAGGACCAGAGTGCTCTTGCAAGACTTGTACTGCGAGCGCGTCTTGATAGAAAAGGAAATAGATTAGTAAGTATACAACTACTGTGAGATTGTTTCACGATCATCTTAGATGTTATAGCCAGATTGCTTAAATTTTAGAAAGTGATGTTAAATAACCAAATTTTGCCTATCTATAGTAAAAACTAGAGTAAGCTACCCTAACCGCCTTTAAACTATTGGTATTGTCCCACTTTGGCCATTAAACAAAATTTTGTCTCATTTAATACTTAAATTATTGACCGAGTTTCAAGTTGGCCCTTTCGTCCAATTTGGACGGAATCAAGGACAAAATTGTCATTTCAATTAGATACTTTTAAAAAAATAATTTTAATTAGATTTAAAAAATATTATGAAAATAAAAATTAAAAAAAGAAAGGAACAAAGAGAGAGACCCACCTCTTCCCCACCTCCACCACAGACCCAACCCCTACTATGCGCAAACCTCCACCTCTACTCCCTCTTCTTCCCTACATCATCATCATCTTCTTCTTCTTCACGATCCATGCACCAAAAGAGAGCAGATCGGACTCGAGTGATGATGATGGACTGGAGAAAGGAACTAAAACTAAATTTCGATCTGCTAAGGATTCGGATTTATTGTTGAATTATGGACTGACTATTGCCCCAAAGGGGCAAGAGAAATTGTTGAAGGAAACGGATGGGATTTTAGAGATTTATAGTAGTTTTTCGGGTTCAGAAGGTGGAGGGGAAAAGGAAGGGGAAGGAGTAGAGGTTTTGGATGGGTCGATGGAAAAGGAGTTCTCTCCGGCGGATTTGAAGTCGTAGTTTTTTTTTTTTTTCATAATATTTTTTAAATCTAACTAAAATTATTTTTTTAAAAAAATTTCTAATTAAAATGACAATTTTGCCCTTGATTCCATCCAAGTTAATGTCCAAATTGGACGAAAAGGGCCAAATTGAAACACGATCAATAGTTTAAATATTTAAATGAGGCAACATTTTGTTTAAGGATCAAAATAGGACAATGCAAATAGTTCCAGGACTGTTAAAATAATTTACTCTAAAAACTATAAACTTATTTGAATAACCAATCTATTAGACCCCATTAGTTTTATGCTGTGAAAATTAGGACTTGTGAGCAGCGGCGGAGCCAGGATTTAAGACCGGGGGGGGGGGGGGGGGGGTAGGGAAATTAATACGTTTTTAAAAATATTTTGCATGTACTTTTAATAAAGTTAAAATTAAAATACTATAATAAAATACTTAACATCTTATACGTCAAAAATCACATTTTTAATTATAATATTCCCCTTTGAAACTTTATATTTTGAAAATGCTTAATAATATCTTCATTATCAATAACTTCATATATTAATCTACAAGCTATTTTTTTCTCAAAAACATCTTACTATATAATATTCAATTTTTTCTAACCCAATATTAAATTAACCTCAAAATGAGTAGCTAGACTAATATTAAATTTGTTTTCCAAATTTAGTCTTGGTTTTGCATATTTTTGTAGGTGTAGTTCATCTTTGTAATTTTATTTTAAAATGAGTAGCTAGACTAATGTTAATGTAGAATTGATTAAAAATTAATGATTTTCCAAGTGAATAAATTATTAACCTTTACGCATAAACATAAATTTAATGTTTAAACTCAGATTTGAGTCCATAAATCTCCGATGTGAAGAACACATTATTTCTAGTTGACCAAAAGTGTTTTAAAATTTGTATGATGTTATAAATTACTAGATATAATATTATATATCGCTTGTAATCCACAAGTGTAATCAATAAGGTAGTTAATTCTCTTATTATTACCATACAATACATGTGTCTTTTTTATTTGATCACAAGAATGGTGGACTTAAATTACAAGATGTTTTATTTGTTATGGTTGAAATGGTGTATATTTTTGGTAACAACTTTATTTTTTAGTTGACATTTGCTTTATTTTCATAATAAATAGTCGATTGTCGACACTATTTATTGTGTGAAGCATTTTATTTTATCAACCTATTACGACAATTATTTATTGATTCTTTAACGGGGTGGTTTTTAGAATCATAATTTATGATATTTTTTTGTTGTAAAATCATGGGTCAATATAAAAAGAAAATATTTGTTTTTATTTTGAATGCTCGTTAGTTATTTGCGGTGTTTTTTTTTTTTTTTTTTATTAACATATTTTTGGTGGGTTTTTTTTAACATATTTGTGGTGGTGTTGATTTGAGCCAAATGAATCAAACACGTGGACGAATATTGGGTGTAGACGTGGCCGAGCCGGATTTTTTTAATCTTTTGTTTTTGGTACGTGACCATCTTTATTCCTTGCTTTGCTATTCATACAAAGCTGTCATATATGATTGCTACCTTATTGGCCTTGAGCATACACAATCACTCAAATATTAGCCATGAATAAAAATTCAATAAACAAAGACGAGGGGTAAAATGGTAGGTATTTTTTATCATTAGTTGAATACTTCTCTAATTTTGCATTATTTTATTGTATTTTGAGATAATAATTCTTCAAATATTATTATATTAATTATATATACAATTATTAATATGATAAATACTTGATATTCTTGATAATTTGTGATAAATAACGATGCATTGTAATTTATTATAATATACATGTACATACCATAATGAATACTATATATTACTTAAAAAATTAAAATAAATAATTTCAATTGTGATTTTTTTTTCAAATTGAATAGTTAATCTTTTTAGTATCTTGTAAACATAATTAAAATATTAAATCATCAGCTCGAAATTTAAAAATGATTTTGTTTAGAAAAGTGCTCATCATAACTTATGGTGAAAATTATCTACTATTTTACTACTCTTCATAAGAGTACTAGAAATAAAAAAGTAAAAGTCTTCCTACACCATTTGATGTCATTATAACAAAAACACATAGGAGTACTGGCTAGCATAATAGAAATGGGGTTCGATTCTCCACATAACGCTTAATTTTGAGTCATAGGGATCCAATTTTTCTTTCCTTTTTTTTGGTGATTGACCAACATATGTATTTGTGTACCACTTGTATAAAAAATAAAAGACTAATAACAAAAAAATTATGTCAAATGCACATCATATCAGATTAGGTTACCATGACTAGTCCAAGTTTGTATTTTGTTTTCATTGAAACCAAGACATATAAGCCAAAGATCTTCTATGTTATACTACCGATGTGAGATGTCCTCGTTAAAGAGATCATTTTGAATTAATGATGAATAATTTTAGAATGTTTTCATACATTGACCTAACATTATCTTTACAAATCACCCAATCAACGGTGCTACCCATTAAGGAGACAAATTATTTCGCGTTGAATGTGTTTTTGCAGGTTAACTCATAAACAAACTCAATTAGACCATCCATAGTGCATAGTGTAAAAGTGTAGTGTAAAAATGTGTATTTAGCTTAACAATAAATAAAGAAATGCATTGGGGATGTGTATTGGCATGTAAAATATATATATTTTTCTTTTTTTCTTCTTCCATATCCTAGAGAACCATGCATGAATGTTATATTGTCTTCATGTGCTTTAAGGCTTCCTTTCTCTTCCACCAAAAAAAAAAGCTGAGCATGAATGTTTTAAGGCTTGCACGACACATCATGTGTCGTGCCATAACAAAATTGTCTCCCATGTGTCGTGGCAGGTATTCTTTTATGCCCCGATACATCATGTGTCGGGCGAGCTAAAAAATTGTCTGCCTAAATTTTTACCTTTGCTTTACCTTTTTTTACACTATTTTATATTTTTAACTTACGCGCTGGGCCACATAAAAACCCAAATTTGGCCTTTTAGCCTATGGGGTGAAGATGGTCTTAGACACATTCATAAACATATACACTAATAGTATACACTATATACACACTTATATATATACACGCGTGCGCGCGCACACATATATATATGGTATATCAAATGCATGTATGACATAATACAGATTATCCAAATATATATAAAAAAAATAAAATGTGTATATATATACATGTAACATTATACAATTATACAACATATAGGTGTCTTTTAATTAGGTGGTAACTTGTTAACGAATATTAATTAATATCAATTCCACTAATTATATGTGTGTCATATTGAGTTAGTACTAATATGGCTCTAAATTTATAATTCCGTTTGTGTCATGTTATTATGCCGTGTTGGGGAGTTTAGCTCTGCAACTTAGTCAGTAATTAAAGACTAAAGTATATGTAACTTGTAAGAGTTTAGATACGTTTCTTTTGGCACTTAAATCCTTAATTGGATTAATTGTGACCAGAAATAGTTAAGTGCAAACTTAGAGAAAACTTGTCAACTTGTATTTTTGACTTGGAAGAATTTTTAAACACACTTATAAAATCTTGCTATTGGGCATAAAATTTTCAAATATTGAAGAATTTAAAAGAGTTTCTCACTTGGGTTGGGCAAAAGACCGCGATCAATGATGGTAAACGATGGTTTAACGCGTTATACGAATGAATGGAAATTGAATTTTTTTTCTTTTTCTCAATTTTAACATGTGCATGCGAAGGTTGCGTAGAGTTTAAAAAAATTAAAACTGTGCATAGAGTTTAAATTTACTTGGTCAGTGATTATTTGAATAATGACATATTATTATATTATACATCGTCGCGTTTGTGTGCTTAACATTTACTCATGACTTAGCCAACTTGTGTCACTCAATTAAATTGACCACCGTACTTCTCAACTACTAACAGATACCGAGTTATTCACTCTAGCTGGGCATATATAAGGTTAATTATGTGTGGTGATAAATAAATGAAAATAAAAGAGTGTGCAGTGATAAATAAGTTAATTACTCATATATATACACTAAATAAGCACACATCCCCCTTGATCGATTAAATTATAAATGGTGGCCGCGTAAAAAAAGCTACTAGCAATTCAATAAAGATATTAAGCATACTACATACGCAAATAATATCTCGTCCATGAACAAATTAATGAAACTAACACCAAAAATCTATTATATATAAACGCAAGTTAATATCATGAAAAGAAGAAACTGATTAACGAGCACTAATTAATAATGTTATAAGCATGAAATATTCATTTTTTCTCCATCAAAGTCTTACAATGAATAGTGAACTTCAAACAAAATCTCGCTAGTAATCCATTGGCATCTTCTATATCCCCGTAACAAGAGAATTTTGGATTCGACCCACATGAATATAATTGTCAATTGGTTTTCTTTGTGGTGGTTATATGTCTACCCTTTTTGGTGATTGTAGATTTGGTGAATTAATAGTTGTGTAAAAAAAGAGTTGTATTGTAGGGAGATCGATGTGTTGTAAAATTATCGCTTTGTATATAAAAAAAGGGTTAATTGCACTTTACCACCCTCAACTATAGGGGTAGTTGCACTTCCCCATCCCAACTATGAGAATTAGCAATTTTTGCTACCAACTATCATTTTTGTTGCACTCCACCACTTTTCGCTGACGGAGTTAACTTTTGAAACAGAAAGTTGCCCCATGTGCACTGCACGTGACTTTGCTAAGGGCATAAAAAAAAAGAAAAAAAAAGAAGCAAAACATGAAGGAATCAAAAACAAAGCATCACTATTCAAATTCAAATGCTCTATACATATATGTCTACACACAGCAATCAAATCTGACAAACCCACCTTCAACAAATTCAATCAAATTAGATGTACCATAATCCTATTTTTATTAGATCTTCTTCATTTCTTTTACCCAAATTGAAACCATATCTTTGTCGAAATCGTAGTCGGAGATATCGCCGGAGTTGGGTTGAGCGAAGACGAAACAGATGAGTACGACTCATTTGTTGAAAGCGTCGACGTCTATATCTTGGGCAACTGGTTCGAGTATAATATATAAAGTTGTACTTGAAGATGGACTATGCTCACCGTCCAGTGGATTGTAGAGTTCGACGCGGAACGATTTAGGGATTTTTAGAACTAAGTTCGGGTCACTGCGAAATTGGTTTGCCCAAATTGAATCTGGTTTAGACGAATTGAATTTGGTTTGGATTAAATTGCCTCTAATTTGATTGCCTCTATATATATGCTATGTATACACCAACTTGTGAATCATATAGAGTAGAGTATGATAGATCTGTTGGCAGTAGATATACACTAAATAATATTGAAATGGTAGAAGTATTTTGGGAAACCCTTATTATAATTAACATGGTTGTATAAAGAATTATGTATATTGCACTTTCTATAGCGAGTTTTTAGAATGGATGCTTTCAAATTGAAATGTACAGAAAAGGAACGTGAGAATTTTAACCTGAGGTTGACGAATTAAGAAGTATGATTTAGATCAAAACTGTAGATGATATATACAACAACTACCCTAGTTACCTCTCTGTTTGTATGAATTGCTTGAAATGATGCAGGCACTCATTTGTTTAAGAACTTGACTTAATCCTCCATTTTTCATCCCCACCATACTTAAATCCCACTCAGGAAAACAGAGCGAGATTGAATTTTAAAGAGAGAGTGTGATGCTCTGTTTTTGATTCTTTCATGTTTTGAATTTTTTTAAGCCCTTAGCAAAGTCACGTGTAGTGTACGTGGGGCAACTTTCTGTCTAAAAAGTTAACCCCGTCAGGGAAAAGTGGCGGAGTGTAACAAAAATAATAGTTGGTAGCAAAAATTGCTAATTCTAATAGTTGAGATGGCGAAGTGCAACTATCCCTAAAGTTGAAGGTGGTAAAGTGCAATTTACCCAAAAAAAATCTCAATTTTGTTGTCAAATACAAAACTATATAAACTTTTATATACCTAAGAAAGGTAAGCTGCTACTGAAAACATGAGAAATAATTCCTTGCGCACAAATTCAAAATGCAAGTTTTATTTTAGTACTATACCAATCAAAATAAAAAAAAATAGCCAAGACAACCAGTCAACTAATCTTTGTTAATCCCCATTTCCAAGAACCCTACAATATCGTAATAAAAAATCAGTACTTCCAAAATCCTGGATTAGTTATCCCCTATCCGACCCCTTATATAAATCATGATAATTTTGCATTCTCTTATCCAGAGGCAGACTCAGGATTCTTCCGAGAGGTGGGCTAATAGTAATAGATTAAAAAATTATAAAAAAAAAAATTAAAAGCATAATCATATAGTGAGTTATATAAATTTAAGAGAGTTATATAAATTAGTGGGCTTATAATATTTGAGCTGGGCTAATAGATGGGTTGAAATTTAACAAAGAGGTGGGCTTATATTAATTTTTTTTAGTAGTACTAGTAGGCTTTTCAAAATTTTGTCCTGTGCTGTAGTCCGCTCTATCCCCCTGGTTCCGCCCCTGCTCTTATCCAAACACACAACAAACTTTTATCCAAAATAAAAAAAACACAACCAAATATTTCGAACACTAAACCCTAGCTAAACCATGGCCCACCTAATCTCTCCCCTAGTACTCACTCTTCTCAATATTTTAGCTTCAACTCCATATGCCCTATCCCAAAACAACACAATGAACACTATAGACTCATGCTGGCGGTCAAACCCTAACCGGTCAACTAATCGCCAAACCCTAGCTAACTGTGCCGCTGGTTTCGGTGGTGCAACCATCGGAAGGAAAAATGGGCTCACTTACGTGGTTACTGACCCTTCCGATGACCCCCAAAACCCTAAACAGGGTACACTTTGCTATGGTATGAGCCAAGGGGGCTCAGTTTTGGATCACGTTTGCCAATGACATGTCGATCGCATTAAAAAGCGTGCTCCGAGTGAGGGGGTCAAAGACCGTTGATGGGAGGGGCACAAAAATCGAAATTGGGAATGGGCCATGCATGGAGTTGAGGGGTGTGAAAAATGTTATTGTGCATGGGATTAGATTTAGTGGGTGTATAGGGGAGCGAGAGGGTCGCGGAGACGCAATCACGGTAATTGCATCTTCGGATGTTTTGATTGATCATTGTTTTTTCTCGCGTAGTGGAGATGGACTTATAGACGTTGTTCAGGGTTCAAATGATGTTACCATCTCTAATAATCACTTCACCCAGCATCATAAAATAAGCATACAATTAATTAATTAACTTTGGTACGTGCATGATATATATATATATATACAGTACATGACGTAACGGTTGTTCAAACGGTATGTATGCGTACGTGGTTAATTCACTTAATGGGGTGTAACTCATGTGACGCATGCAGAGTGACATATATGATACTTGTGTGGTACGGTGCACTATATATGATACTTGTGTGGTACGGTGCACTATATATATATATATATATTTATACCATTAACTAGAATATTGTTACATAATATAATGTATGTAGAAATATATCTCAATCTTAACTTTCAAATTAATAATTCTACGGATACATATATGCTCTTATATTAATTAGTGACAAAGAAATGCGCGCTCATAAATTATATTTTTGTTGAGCTATGTTATTTAACAAATCTGTCCTAGAAATTTAATAAAAATCTGGTTTGGAAGCACCACAATCTAATTAATATATATACGAACTAATTTGACCAACTTTTAATAATTGAATTAATGTAACAAACATGCATATATTCATCAATTGGTGCATTAGTTGACCATAAATTACTAAGCTAAGAAATTTGGATCATATTAATTGGTGATTGGTCCATTTTCTCCTATTAACAATGGCCTTATATATATCTATATATTAAGCTTGATTAAATAATTAGTATACTTGGTCAATTATATACAGGTGATGCTGCTTGGGAACGACGACAACCATACTCCGGACAATGATATGAGGGTTACCGTTGCATTCAATTATTTTGGGGCTGGTCTAGGTCAACGAATGCCAAGGTTGTAATTTAATTATGCTACTTCTTTTTAACTCTACTTAAAAGTTAAAATGAATTTATTTTTCATTTTTCATGGAATTTCTATCCCCAAAAAATCACAAGCGCTGTAGAATTATTTTATTGAAATTAAAATTGAGTCTGAAAAGTTCAGACCCTTGCAAAGTACAGCAAATGAAGGGGGATATGAACTAAAAACTAAAATTAAATTTCTCTTAAGTTCTTAGTTATAAAATAATTGCAATGGAATTCGATTTTTTTTTCATATAAAACTAATCAAATTAATGTGTTATGATTATGTGCGAAAAATTAAAATACTTTCTTTTTTATTGCTTAAACTAAAATTGCTCTAATTTGTTATATGTTACCTCAACTTAAAAATGCAGAGTTAGGCATGGATATGCTCATGTTGCAAATAATAGGTTTGAAAGATGGCAAAACTATGCAATTGGTGGAAGTGCAAATCCAACCATATATTTTGAGTGAGGGAAATTACTTCATTGCTGCCAACTTTAAAGAGGAATAACCTGCCTACCAAAAAAATTAACTGTGCACCTTACTTTTCTTACCCCAAAATATTATCTCCAATATGCACGCTGCATGTACTTAGAAAAAAATGTGAGCACACTTGGAGTATCATATTGCATTCGCCATAATCAGTGAAAAACGCCATGTAATATAATATTGTATCACATATATATTTTTGGTCAAGCCACAAATAATGTCTTGGATATGGTATCTTATTACTCGTGGTTGATATATACATATACACACACTATGAACTCGTTTTCTGAAATAAAATATTTTATTGTACTCTGTTTTAGATATGTGTGTATGTGTAAAAGATACATTTAATTTAAAATAAAAATTTGCTTTCAGTTTTTAATCATTTACTTTCGGCAAATAATTTGTTAAGACTTGAGACATGGAACATTTATTGCGCACAAAATCGTATAAAATCACAATAATAATAGCCCATCTCTATGGTGACGACGCGTTAAATGGCAATATAAATGTAAATAAGTAGAGTCAACACAAAATTTGTTAGTTGTAGTCATTTTTTTCTCAATAAAGAGTAAGTGGATACGTGAACACAATAAAATTTTATTTTTATTCCTTATATTTCAATGAACAATTAATGTATTTACACGTATACATTAATTTGTTACAAAAATAGGGTCTAAAAACACAAGACAGTAACTACTGTCCTATAAACACAAGAGATTAAAATGTAGGGACTTGGTAACATAAATCAATTGTTGATTGTTCTAAAATCAAAAGAAAAAAAAAACTAGGTACTTGGAGGGAATTTTTTCATTTATTTATTGTGCAGACTTTGTTAACATGGCCGTTTTCATTCATACGACGTCGTGTTCAACCTGACTGGAAGGGAAAAAAGTTTTCGCCGTTGCCGGGGATCGAACCCGGGTCACCCGCGTGACAGGCGGGAATACTTACCACTATACTACAACGACTTTGATGAAGCGTTGAAGACTTTATACTATACTTATCAAAATATTTTATTTCTTCTAGTTAATGCACCTCTCAATTTGACCTGCAAAAATCATAGTTCACTAATCTGGTAAAAATATCATTTATTCATAAGCTCATGATTTAAATCCTTAATAAGGTTTTATTTTATTTTTTGAAGTATGAAATATATTTTGAGAACATAATATATACGCTGAACCTTTTATACGTTTGATATAAGAGAAGATTTAAATTTAGAAGTTTTAACCAAAGCTTCACTTATAACTTTCTAGTACAAATGCAAGTGTGGCATGCTAGGTAAGTGTTCAGACTGTTGGATGTCACCCAGTACATTTTTTTTTATCCGTCGATCAAATTAATCCAAAAAAATAAAATGATTTTGATATCATGTGCATATTTAAGACTTTAAGTTTAGAAAATTGAAAAATATCGAAAAAATTGGTTCAATTTAACAAAAAATAAATTGCCATACCAAAAATACTGAGGATTCTTAATAACAAAATTATCAAATAATTATATGTGAAATATACCAAATTAAATATAAGTAATATTAAACATATGATGAATTTTTATGAATCAGAGTACTTCTATTCTATTCGTACATAAATATCTAACATAAAAAATTGATATATTAATGTGTCAATTATTCATTGATTATAATAAAGTATGATGAGTAGACTACCCCCAACTACCAATAACACTAAGACATATGCCACTTTAAAAATATATATATATATATATATATATACTAATTATATAGGTTTAGATCAGTTTACACACCCCAAAACCAAAATCAATCAAGTTTTTTTTTCTTTTTTTTTTCGGAGTAGATCCATTTCAATCTAATCAATCCAAAAACCTGAAATAAATTTGGATTAGTCTGTGTAGATTTAAGGGGGTGTATTGGATTTAGAATCTATAGGATTTTTATGAACTTTTAAAGTTCATGGGTATTCAATTGAGATTTTAAAAAGTCTTTTAAAGTTCATGGGTATTCAATTGAGATTTTAAAAAGTCTTTTAAAATCTTGATGTATTCAATTAAGATTTTAAAAAATCCATCTAAATCTTATGGTATTCAAAACTCTAATGACTTAGTAGGATTTTAATTAGTGGTGGATTTTGGTGGATTGTAAAGCATTTTTTATACATAAAAATCCATCTTGAAATCTTCTCACTTACCCAGAGATTTCAGATGGATTTCTAATTTATTTAAAAACTTTACTCAACATTCTCTCTCCCCCCCATTCCCCTTCCCTCTCAAAATCCAAATTTCCTATTATGTGATAAACGCATTATAATTTTTTCTTCGTCCTTATAAAGTCTTTATTCTCTCTTTTACTAATGTGGTTATCCTGCATTAACATAATTTCAAATGGTTAGACCGCTAATTATCATTCCAATTTTTAAAAACAATTCATGTCAATTTCATTAAAAAATACTAGTGGGGTGAGAAGTCTAATTTTGTGGGTGCAGTATGAATTTTTATAATGTATTTCGTTAATTGTCTTTATATTTTTTATAATGTTACTTTAAACTCGTAATTAATTATTTTTATTATTTGTCTTTTGATTTTTTATTTTTTTGATAAACTTATTAAAATCTGCAGAAATTCATGAACTTATTAAAATCTGCAGAAATCCAAAAGAATCCATACATTAAAATATGTCAGATTCTATAAAGATTTAAAACAATCTACAGACTTAACAGAATCCATGAATTTTAAAAAGTCAGTTAGAATCTTTTAAAATCTGAATTGAATGCACTCCCCTTAATCTCGCACACTCCTACAATACTTCCCATATATAATTCAATTTTCTAAAATTGATAATTTTAATTTTTTTTAATACTATTCAAACAATAAAATTCTAAAAGTATGCTTTAATTAAAGTTGTCAAACACAACCGTGTAAATGTTGTTGTTATTTTATTACAATTGTTTTTAAGTTTTTTTTTTTGTTTTTCTAATTAAGTTGAAAGAGAAAAAGAAAAAAGGAAAAACCCAAATGCCACATACAACTCGTGGGTGTTCGTGTCACACTGCATGATGAGCACTCTTCCTATGATCTCTCTCTCTCTTAAGCTCTCACTTATGTACCCAAATTCCCACAACTGGTAAGGCTCTCTCTCTCTCTCTATATATATATATATATGTATATATATATACACATACATATATCTATGTTTGTGTTGAGGCCCCTGTATCTACATGCAATGCAATTTTAACACTATTAAGCATTCAGTAGGTTCTAATTGTTCATAGAGCTAATTTTTATTTATAGGGTTTGTTTCTATGTCACATTTGTAATCGGACTCATAAATTATTTTGTTTCAATATAGAGTTTAAGGTGAACCCAATCTTGCTTTTTTCTCGCAGAATGCAGATGAAATTATGGACTGCTGTGATCACATTTTTTTGTTTTTGTTTTTTGGGCATTTGTGTGTGTGGAATTTGTGCTCCTTGTAGTTGTTCCCCTAATATAACTTTGCTAAAACTAACAATTTATGCCCAATTTGAAAGTCCTTCTTTGTTCACTTAATTTTTGTTTCTTAATTTTCGTGGATTACTAAATTTGTTTGGACAATGATTGCAATTTTTTAATTCGAAACTTGAGCTTAGATAGTATATTTCATGATTTTCTTCAAACGTTTTATGTATTTGATCGATTTTTTGAATTATTCATTTCCATGATACGTTGTGTCTCTATGTGTTCGATCTTTTTCGGAGTCAATGGCTACTAGCATTATGCGACGTACAAGTGATGAAACTGGATATTAAATTTGGAACTAGATGACCTGTTTTAATATCGTAAATTTTTCTTCATTGTGATGGTTTTTATGTAGTTTTTGTATAAATTATTTATGCATAAGCATGTGGCGTTTGAACTTGAACTGGAGTCTCCTTATTGTGCATCAATTTAGATGGAATCCAAGGTGGCAGCTACTGAAGTAAAGTGAGAAACGATGTTGTTTTAGTAGCACGGAGACATTTTCTTGAATGTTTGATGCTAGGAGTATATTCCTCTTTGTATGAATTTTGCAAAGCTTATATCTCAAAGAAAGGTATGGGCCATTATGCAAGTGCCGCTTTTATGCCGTTATTGTAAGGGAGAAACATCCTTACTAGACATTGAACATGCTTTCTTTGCACACTATTTTGCAAGAACTAACGTATTGATACTCGATATTTGGCTCGGGTTTTATTTTTTTTTGGAAATTAGTGGCTGAAGATGAATTGCTGAATTGGACATCAGATTAAACGTAAATCGAAAGAAGAATTTACAGCTTCAAGGGTCTAAAATGGTGCACAGAAGTTCATCAAGGCTCTGTTTTGCAAGCATTGCGACTCAAGAAAGTTTATATGTCATCTTTTTAGATAATGCTTGATAATCATGTGATTGAGATATACATAAACTGCCACCTACTGTGTGTGTATAATAAGCGACGATCGAATTCATTCTCGCCTATGAAGCTTGATTACATTAGTTGGTCTTTTAAATCTCTTACATCTGATATTCAAATGGGCCCCTCAAACAAAAGGAATAAAGCTAAAATTAGGATGTGTGATGAGAACCTACCATTGATAAGCATTTCAGTTCATTCTTCTCTGTTAAGGAGGATATATTTAAGTCTTGTAGGCCCACAGGACAGGACTTGAGGTCTAGCCTAAGGTTTCGCTTAAGGTATACATTAAGAAGGCTAAGAAGGGGAATAACAAGTTGAAAAGATTAGCCTGACCAGTTAATAACGAGAGAAGTAATTTTATGAGGGATGACTCGGATATCTTATCTATATATATGTTATGGGATACAATGATACATGTACATAAGATATATGTAAGGGACAAGGCATCGCTTCGTCTCGGTGGATATTGCTTGCATTCATGATTTCCTTTCCAGTAAAACTCTCTTCATTTCCGATGAAAAAAAGAAGAAGATGAATTATAGGTTGAAAGTTAGTTTTAGATGGGTGAGGGAGTAATGGAACCTTGTTTATATCGGGTAGGAAATTACACAATGTTATTTACCTTTGGGTTGGAAAACACCACAAGAGTTTCTTTGGAGTAGAAACCAACCAAAATTTTGTGTTTAATTATCTCTTCCCTTTTATTAATAAAAAGTAAATATATGTACAAGTACCCCATGGACCTGACAGTTTCTCTACCATTTTTCTAGTCTAGCTGGGAATTGTTTTAAAGATGATCTCTTTAGTCATTATCAGAATTCTATACTAACAGGGTGCTCAGTAAGACTCTAAGAGTATTACCTCCATGTCTATTACTCTTATCTCTAGATAAGGCCGCTTGATTAAGGTTAGAGATTATAGGACCACTAATACTGCCGCTAGTACTTATAAGATTTTGCCCACAGTTGTTATACAGAACGCGTTTTTAGGTCGCAACAGATTCTGGATGATGCTAGTATGCTCATCCTAGGAATTGGTGTATGCGATACTGGAACTATGTCAATTACGGTTGCCCTTGAGGTTTATATCTATGTCTATCTTTTTTCCCTGGACTAGATATGCGGTTAGAGACAACTCTTGTATTTTCTTTTGGTGGTTTGTTGGCTTGAAGCTGTTATCCTTTATACTGCTTTTCCTCGTGTACATCGTTAATCTTCTTTGAATGGCACACCGATTTCTTTTCTCCCAGTATATAGAAGTTCTACTGGAATCTCTACTTGTTTAGCAATATGAATGATAAGAGGTAATGAGTAATTGATGAGCAATCTTCTCAAGGGTTCCTTTGAAGGCAAGGTTTTATTTTTAAAAATTAAAATTAAAATACAAGTGATGGATAGATCATAGTGGTTTGAGGAAGGGGGCGGGGTTGGGACTCGAACCTGGCTGCGTTGTGTGAACGGTCACTCTTTCAACCGCTTGATCTTAAGTCCAGATCTATAAGGCTTTTGTTCTTTAATAAACCAAACCCTAGTGAGTTGCCCCAAGTGAGTAAACCTTTAAGGCTTGTCCCCCACTTTATTTGATATTTGTTGCAATCCTGATGAATTTCTCTTATTCTTGCATTATATGTTTGTATATGTGTTTGCCTGGAAATTTGGGATTATAAGCTAGTGACGAGAACAGCCACATTTTTGTGATCATTTGGCTTTTTGTGTAGAAAGGAATGCAAGAATCTTCAAGGTTTAATCTGTTCCTTTCCCATTTAAATGCCGCTATCCCAGTGACTTGCCTATAATCCCGCTATACTTGAAGAGGGGGGGGGGGGGGGGGGGGGGGGGCTGCTGGATTGTTAACCGAATTCTGAATCTATGAAGCAGGGACATGGGTATGGGTGTCGTACCTGACACGACACAAACACAGAGACACGGAAAATTTGAAAAAAATAGGACACAACACTGCTAGGACAGATAATAGATCGATTAATATCTTATTGTTTGTATAATATAGTTCCATGTATTATCCACTTCAAATTAGTAGTCAAAGAATAATATACACCATAGATCGTGTAACGTGTAAGTAAGTGATCACAATCTATAAAAAGGCTTACTTCCATTTTTCTTATTTTGTGTCATAGATGTGCATAACCTGCAAGAAAAATGGTAATAATCTATACAAAGGATTACTTCCATTTTTCTCATTTTGTGTCTAATGTACACTGTATTAGATATAGGCAATGTTTTTGAATTTCTACGAATGTAATTGATTCAAAGAATCAGTCAAAACTATTAAAATGTCATAAGCCCATCAAATAGTTATTTAAACTCGATTATTTATGTAGAAGATACAATGATTGTATGTTTAGGGACAACCAAGTGCGTTCTTAGTGATCTATTTCATTTTGTCCTTACATGATTCTTTTCTTGACATAACAATTGTTTCTCGCCTTATCCTTCGTGCAGATACTGATCTACTGTATCAACATCTACAATGCAGAGCTCACCTCAGGCTACCAAATCTCTCATAGCCGTCAGTTCTGAAGTGGACAACATATCAAGCGGATCGACAATAACCAATGATCAGTCTTTTCTCCTGTACTTCATCATGGGTGCCTACTTTGGCCCCGATCTCAGGGGACAAACACCCCATAAGTCTGTTTTCCAAAGACGGGCCAAGGGCCTTCCACAATATACTTATGATCAACTAACTGGGTCCCACATAAAAATCATAGAAGTAGAGAGAATTTACTACTACGTCCTTAGAAAAGCCGATCCATCTGTTATAGTTAAACTACCTTGGTTAGACCAGTTCTTTGACGGGAATCTCAAAACCCAGGAACCCGTTCTAGCATTTCCTCAGTGGAACCATCTCTTTCCTCCCCACTTACATCCCCACTCAAATCTTGAAAACTGTTGCAAAATCATCAAAAACATAGTGTTCATCAATAACCCAGAAACCTTTTACCTTGTCCGAGATGATATCGAAAGGTTTAAGAGGCTAACAGGTTTAGAATATTTTCATCTAGACCGAGATGGAGCTCGGTTTCACACTTTTGTGGATGGCGAGAGTTTATACGATGTGACAGTGGGAGGAGTGGAATTTAACAGGGATTTACTTCAACATATGTCCCAAGATCCTTTCCAACCGGTCAGCATTGTACCACCCTATAATGTTGGGCCACCTATCCTTGGTGCAGCTACTAACAGTGCACCCCCTGTTATCGGTGAAGCCCATAATTGTATGCCCATGCCTATAAATTTTGCGGGTCCATTGCAAGTTGAGGTCGAGAGCGATAAATTTGAACCTGCTATGATATTTCTTCCGTCTCGGCCAACTAGGGAAGAGTGGCGCAATATAGTGGGGGCCACTAAAAGTGGATACGCATTGACTGGGAGCGCGGCAACGGGAAAAGTGGGACCTGTTTTAGGACTCATTGACATTGGGGAATGCAAGGATTCGTATCTCTTCCGTGTGGCACTTCCTGGCGTGAAAAGAGATGAAAGTAAGTTATAGAAAGGATTCGAAGTTTGGTGCCCTTTTGTCATTAATGGGTCAATTTGGTGCTTGTTAATGGCGCCCAAGAAGTTACTCCCCAATATTGCATGCACTACTTTTTAAACACAGTCTACTGTCATTTTAAGCATATAGGTTGTGGGGAGCAATTTATGGGGTACCCTTTGGCAACCACCATCAGTTTTGTGGTCGTTTGATTCGAAGTGAAATTCTTTTACCCGGTGAACTTCAATATATATATTTTTTTTTAATTTGAGATTCTAGGACCAAGGTGAAATCATTTTCACATGACTTTGTTGATTTGTTCCCCAATTTGTTTAAATTGCATATTTATATGGTATGGCCGTTAGCACTTAATTTCAGCAATCTAGCACTCCAAAATAATCATTAGTGACACTTTATATATATATACCTTTGCCTGCATGGCTGCGTATATATATATTATATCTTTTGGGATTCTTTTGATGTATTGAAAACACTTCTTGGAGTGGTAGAGCTAGAGTACTCATTTTGAGGGGCTAATAGCCATACCCTATTTATAACACGTTCATTTATTTGTATTTTTCACCACTTCATTTCTTGCATTGATGAAAAATATTTCAACTCGTTATGTTCGGATCCGGCTCCTCTAGAGTGATTTCAATTACTCTAGAGTAGAGCAGTAAATCTGGACTGGTCGTTTAAAATCAGATAGCTTAGATTTTCGACAGACAGTGTTTGCCTCTAGCGAGGATTTATTTAGATGGAAACTATCTGACAATGAACCATCCAATTTTAAATGAACGGTCCAGATTTCTTCTTCTCTTCTTTGGAGCAATTCTCAGACTCCAGAGGAGCCCAAAAATTTTCACATGTTTGTTCAGGGTGATATATTTTCCACGTTGGTAAAAGTTCCAATATGAGCCGTAACGTAAAAATGGATTCTGGTTGCAGGAGAATTCAGCTGCGAAGTTGAAAGTGATGGCAAAGTGTTGATAAAAGGAGTGACGGCCACAGGTGAAAAAACAGTTTGCAGGTACTCCCAAATGTTCGAGATGCGATCACAGAACCTTTGTCCACCGGGACGATTCTCCATCTCGTTTAAGCTGCCGGGTACAGTTGATCCTCAACAATTCTCGGGTAATTTCGGGACTGATGGGATTCTCGAGGGAATCGTGATGAAAGGCACATGAAAAAGACGATAACTTGGTAAGCCCATTCTAATGTCCTTGTGGGGAACCGTGTATCCAACGTCTGAAGTAGTAATAGCTTCTTGTATATTTTGTTCATATACTAGTTTAAGCATCAAGTAAACACAAAGAATTGTCAAGTACTCTATACAAATTTCTGTTTTCTTGTTAATCATATCGTAGTGCTGACAAGATTTCGCCCAAAATTTCTACTGAGATATGGCGAGTCCAGTTTGTTTCGTTGATGTAGGAAAGGGTGTGTTTCTACTTTCTAGGGTCGGTGATTCATTTTGGTACAGGTGGTTTTGAGTAGTTAGCTTATTTATTTTTTAACTATCGATCAAATTTCCAACAAAAGTGAAGGGGCAAAGGAATTGAGAATTGATGCTTGATTTTATTTGGTAAGGGAGCGATGGGGATACAACGGTCCTTGGAAATTTATTTGGGAAGTTTGTGTAACCTGAAGTTGGAAATGGGTTAAAGGTGAAGTTTTAGGAGGATATCCGGAGAGGGGAGGAATTCTTTATTCCAACTGCGCTTTCGGCTTTTCTCGCTTTACCGAGTTTCATTGAACAACGTGTCCATTTTCTTTTAAAAGGGGAAGAAGGTCAAGCTTTATTTTATAAAGAGTAAATACCATCAATGGTCACCGAACTATTGGCCAATTTTACTAGTGGCCACTGAACTTCATTTTGTTACAATTGGATCATTAAACTTTTAAAAAGTGCTACCATTAGCCGCTCCGTCAAATCCCACCGTTAAAAACTAACGTAGCCATGTCACGTGTGAAAAACTGGGGGCATTTAAGTCATTTTTCATTTCTTTTTTATTTTTTTTTGCTTGCCTTTTTTTTTTCTCCTCTTCTTTTCTTTTCTTTCTTTCTTTTCCTTCTTCTTGCTCTTCCGACCTTCTTCTTCCGAGTTGTGGCTGTTGTTGTTTCTTCTGGTCTCGCGAAAATTTCTCACTCTCTGCTAATTTATTCTCTTTCTATCTCCTCTCCTCCATACACACACAAACAAAGGATTTTTGAAAAAGGGCTAGGTTTTCTTTGCCTACCCCTTCCCTTTTCTTCAAAATCTATGATAACAAGAAGTTCCAACAAGTTCCTTTAATTTTCTATGCTCTGTTCATTCAATTAATTACCTTAAAATCCGTTTGTCCTTTACACGGTGCCGGAGTATAGATTGGATTCTTTAAGACAGAGGATACGGTATTGGTGGTTCCAATAATGGTTGAAGCGGTGGTACAATGGTGAGGCGATGAGAAGAAATCCAATGGCTAAGGTTTCTCGTCGACCAGATTACGAAATGATCTCCACTGTGGGGACGGCGATGATGATGAGGGGTAGGGGGTGTCGTCGGTGGTGACAGAGATGAGGGTGGGGACAGAGGAAGACGAATGGGGAAGAAGAAGAAGAAGAAGAAAAAGAAAGGTGGAAGAACAAGAAGAAGAATGGCGGAAGAAGAAGTTTTTAATGGTGGGATTTAACGGAGTGGCTAATGGTAGCACTTTTTAAAAGTTTAATGGTCCGATTGTAACAAAATGAAGTTCAGTGGCCACTGATAGAATTGGCCAATAGTTCAGTGGCCATTGATGGTATTTACTCTTTTATAAATTACAAAAAAGAAAGTGCGTCTCAAAAACTTAGACTTGTGTATTGTTTCATTTTGGTTTTGTATACAGTGTTGCGGGTGGGTTGTGGGGTTTGGATTACTGTTCATGTTGATAAAGATGATTTTCCATAAAGAAAAAAAAACCTAGGATACAGGTAGTAGTTTTCTAATTTTTTATTCGAGGTCTGATAGATCGTTCAATAAATGGTCAATTATACTAGTATTGCAATTTTTTTTTTCTTTTTATCCAGTTGATCATTAAAGCATCTCCGATCATCAATTGAGAAAAATTGAGCTGCCAGCCTGCCACATAAGATGGATAGAAAAAGTTCAAAAAATATACTCTTTAATACAACTATCAAGAATGACTGTTAAACTTATGTGACGAAAATAAGAATAGTCATTGTGAATGTGACTTCTACTTTTAGAGGATCTCTTAAGCCATCTCCGATGGTTATTTTTATATATGCAAATTTTTATAATAGAAAAGAAAAAAAATGCTCTAATGGGGGGTTTTTACAACCCTTTCTATATGAAGTGGAAGTTAAGTTACATAAGGAATTTATATTACCATTTCTATATGTAAAAATAGTGATAGAAATTTTTAATGTGACATGGCACATTTTCATTGGATACAGGAAACTCACTAATTCTCTCACATTCTTAAATAAATACCAAGTAAGATAGAAATGACATAATTGCAGAAACTTTATTTGAATTTTTTCCATCTACACAATTATTTTATAGATATATAAATGTATTAAAAGTACTATGATACATATAATAGAAATGAATTTATAAAAAATACAATTAGAGATGGCTTTAGATAATATCTTAATGCCACTTTATCATCTATATCTACCTACTTTTATTTTACAAGTTTTTAAATATTTTAAGGGACAATGACATGATTGCTTCTATATATTTTTTTAAATAAAAAATTGTTAATTTTTTCTCAAAATTAGTATGCATGATTGCTTCTATATATTTTTTTGAGTTTTGTTGATAATCGTCTAGAGTTTAAATTAAGGGAACGACTCAACTTAAACCCTTAATTTAAACCCTAAACTCACCTAAATCAAACCCTCAATTTAAACCCTACACTCATTTAAATCAAAATATGCTGAAGAAGACGATCAACAAAATTCAAAAAAACATATAGAAGTAATCATGCATTCCAATTTTGAGGAAAAATCAACAATTTTTGATTTACACAATTTTTTCCCAATTTTTTCGTTAACGGTGTTAAATGATTGGGTCAAATTGAAATGTTATTAGGAGTTCAGTGAATTTTTAGACAAAAAAAAAGTTTAGTGACCAAATTGAAAAAAGTGATAAAGTTCGTTGGTCAAATATATCATTAAGCTAATATTTTAACTTTTATTTTATAAAATATATTTTTTTAAAATTATCTATACTATATATAAAAGTACGAATAACTTAAGCGTTTTCCTCTTTTTTTGTATGGACAAATCTACCATTTCGTTCCTTGATTTATACTATACTAATTAGCTTAAATAGAAGAGTCCACATCAAAAGTTGATTTTAACTTGTATAACGTAACTAGAGTCCATATTAAATTAGACTTTTGTCTTGCTCATGATATAAATAGCTACTCACCTCAATAAAAATACGGCTTAAGAAGAATTAACGCATGTGGGAGGTGACCTAAATTAGGGTTTCAATTTTAGTCATGGACTAATATATGACTTATGAAGGGAGACCGCCTAAATTAAGCTTTCACTTATGGGATGCGAGAAACATTAATTCAGGTTAACTTTTTTACTCCAATCCTATTTGATTTTTACTGTTCTTATATGTTAAAAAACTTGCCAGAAAGTTGTTAATAGATTTTTATATCCATGCATAGACATGAATAATTCAAAGAATATGGATTAGTTTTCTAGATGAAAGAAATTTAGTTAGATTGGTATATATATATATATATATATATATATTCTTTCTAGGGGAAAAATGATTATGTATGTTATTTCTTATGTGGTATTTAGGAGTAAGTATAATCTTTATGTGTATATATGTATCTATAAGCATAATGTTTTCCTTCTCTCTCTCTCTCTTTTTTTGGAAAATCAAACTGAATTATATGTATTATCACCCAATAGAGTCCAAATTTTTGAAGATGTTGGAAGCCTTTGATTTTCTTATTTCTTGGAGAAATTGGATAGAATTATATATTACCCTGAGAGTTAAAAATGATTAGTTTAAAGATGTTGAAAGTTTTTCATATGGACTGCTAATATCTGATTGGTTTATCATGAAGAATGGTAACGATGGTTTAGAGCACCTTATTTACAATATTATTTATATGAGTGTCTTATTATTGTTTGGTATTATGCATATTAATCCCACATATTTTAATATAACTAATAATCTACAAATTCTAAAGGCTTAGAAAAAATATATTGCTCTCTTGTATCTGTAATTGAGATTCTGCTTGGCTTACCCATGTACTAAAAGAATTAAATGCGACAATTTTTTTTATCATGTATCTACAACATTTTTCTATACCAGACCGATCATATGATTTTCTTATAATTGTTATTGAAATTCACACTTGGTATTATGCTTTCGTCTATGTTTTATATACCTATCAAGCTTTTATTTTGGTCAGATTTTGTTATTTACTAATTATTCAATTATTAATAGGTATGCATTAATGGACTTAATCACCTTTGTCAAACACTAAAATCACGCGCAACGCACGTGCATAAAAACTAGTATTTTTGAAAAGTATAAATTAAGATCTACCAAACAAGACCCATATTGCATATAAAATTATTAATTTTTTTTTCATAAATTTTTTAATTGACAATCTTTCGAACAATTGCATTGGAGTCGGATTTTTTTTAAGACTCATCCATCAATAATTTTTTTTTGCCACAAATGAAACATATGCTTATATGTTTATAGTTTGAAACTGTTCGACTTATTTTTGTATTGGAAAAGCTCTTAGGTTTCATCAAGTACCACCAGCCATGTAGCTATTGCCCAATGTCGCTGCCAGCCTCAATTTGTTGGAGCTCTGGCAATAATGTCAGACTCTGTGACCACCACACGAGTGGGTGGTCGGAGTATAAGTGGCCACTAGATTTTATTCCATCGTTTTAATTTTTCTTCTCAAATATAAAATTTGCCACCTGCACGTACTTGTGTCTTATCTGATTAAAAAGATCACCACCACCATCTATTTCATTTTCTATGAAAAAATGATTAAAAAAAGACTGCATTATAAAAATAAAAACATATGATGGAGGAGAGATCTTTGAACTACATGGAAACTGATAAAATTGCGCTTTTTTTTTCTTCTTAATAGAGACATAATAATTTTATTTTATATTAAAATCGAAACTCATACTGAAAACATTCTTAGAGGCAGTGGCGGACCCAGGAATTTAACCAATTGGAGGCGAAATTTAAAACAAACAAAAATATATTTAAAGCACATCAATCACCAAGAAAAACAAATTTAATCACAAACATAATCGTATTAATAGTAATACTTGATACAACTAAAAGTCTTAAAATACTTAATGCCTATAAATTACAATAAAATTCTACAGGGTTTCATATTTTGAAAATATTGTAGTACGTCCTCCTTATTCATATTATTGAAAATGTATTGTTCAATGTATGCCACCAAACAATACATTGACATTGTATTAAACAAAACACTTTTGGCAACTAATATCTCTTCAAAAAGATATTTTAATACACCTAAATACCTAATATAACTAATATTTTAAATTAAAGGTTTAATTGTTTAAATCTAAATCACCAAATATTCAACAATAAATCAATACTTTAAGCATAAATTTATGCACATAAGTCCCTATATAATTTTTTTTCAAAAAAAATACTCCATATCTAGTAAAAAAATTCGAAATCCAACTGGGGGCGATTGCCCCCACTTGCCCCCATATAGGAACGTCCCTGCTTAGAGGTCATATAAACAATGGCCGAAACCTTACATGATGTGAAAAATAAAATTTGGCTTAATTAACCAACTCGTATTGTGAAAATTTATTTAATGTAAACGTATATACCCGCACAACATATATGAAATATAGAAAATATGAAATTTTGTTTTCATGACAAATATGTCATTAAACCCACTCTAAGAGTTGCATTTTGTTTTTAGACATAGCTAATATCATGATAATAAACAAGTTTTTAAGTGGAATAATATAAATGTGAAACATTAAATTCATTTTGCAAAAGTTGCATAGTAATGATTGGTACACCAAATTATATGACAAAACTATTAGACTAATCAAAAAACTTGGGTGTATAAAGTCTAATTAAAATACCGGAGAAAAGGGATTTGTCTAGTGGGAAACAACTTCACTTCTATCTTGAGATGAAGAGTTCGACTCATGAGGGTGAAAGGGGGATTTTCTTTGTTTGTATTGAAGTCAAGGGTTTGACTCCACCCCTACTTACCTTGAGGTCAAGGGTTTAATTCATGAGGGTGGGAAGGAGATTTTCTTTGTTTGTAAGATTAAGGGAAGTATTTAGACCTCCTTTAATTGAAACACTAAATAAATTTCAAATACCAAAATTACCTTTTATCTTTTTATCACAAAAATAAATTTATCCTTGTCGGTGACCACGGCCAAATTTGTATATATATAACAAAAAAAATCACTATATTCTTTACTTCTATTTTATCATTATATACTCTGTAACTTTCGCAACAATAAGTTTAATAATTCATATTTATACTTCCACATTAAAAGCCTGTTTATTATCGTACTATTCACCATCCTTAAAAAACCAAAATACAATATTTACACTTGATAGTAAGATGAAAAAAATGATAAGAAAAACATGGAAATAAAGAATGATGGAGGACAAATAACTCATAAAATAAACATGAGATTGAGAGTATCACACCACATCCTTTAACTTATTTTTTTTTTTAACTTTTTACTCAAATCAATATTTTTCAATTACTTTTCATTTGTTATCATATCAAACATAATTTTAGAGCGGTTTATATTTTTCTTCATAAATACCAAATTTGCTATCTTTAGGTATCTTCCTTTTTATTTAATTCAAAGTTTACCTCCACCTAATATTTCTATTTTCAATGAAATAAAAAGGCCGATTTACCTTTTGACCACCATTTATTTATTCTTATTTTACTTTGGCACCCAAAATTTACATTAATTCTCCTTTGACACCCATTTGAATGGATTCCATCTGGTCAAAAAGTCAAACCATTAAGTACTTTTTTCAATACCAAAAATACTCATGTGGCTAGATTTAAATGAAAATGACCTAATTTTCACAAAGTCATATCTCACCCGATTCACATCCAAATGATGCGATCCACATATGGTTGGAAAGCTCTTGCAACTTAGATTATAAATACACTAATAATATTCAATAATAAGCAATTTAAATGCCTCGAAATGGTTGCCAAAGTTGATAAATTTTTTTTATCAAATTTGGCAGCCATTTTGAGGTATTTTTTTTTTTTGACTAATCATTCATATCAAAGACAATTACATGGAGTCAGACATAGAATTCTGTTGTCCTATCTAACTATGAACTACATAATTCGCTGACCAAAGAGATTGATAAGTAAGCTTTGCTTCGCATCACCCTCATGAGAGTCTCCCAACCGAACTGAACCGCCGAACCGAGAGAGCAGCTTTAGCTTCCTTCTGCGTCACCAACCATATGAACCACACGAACCATATGCATCTCCAACCACCCACATAAGAGGTGGACATATCTCTAACCACCCACATAAGAGGTGGACATATCTCTAACCATTTTGAGGTATTTAAATTGCTTATTATTGAATGTTATTAATATATTTATAATCTATCTTGCAATATATTTTCAACCATATGTGAATCGCATCATTTGGATGTAAATCGAGTGAGATATAGCCTTGTGAAAATGGGTTCGTGAAACTTTTTAAAAAAAAAACGTGATTTTTTTTATCAAATTTGGCAGCCATTTCGAGGCATTTAAATTGCTTATTATTAACTATTATTAGTGTATTTATAATCTATGTTACAAGAACTTTTTCCAACCATATGTGGAACGTATCATGTGGACATAAATCGAGTGAAATATGACCTTGTAAAAATTGGTTCATAAATTTTTTTTTGTTAAAAAGTGATTTTTTTTATCAACTTCGGAAGCAATTTCGAGGCATTTAAAGTGCTTATTATTGAATATTATTAATGTATTTATAATATATGTTACAAGAGCTTTCCAACCATATATGGATCGCATCATTTGGATGTGAATCGAGTGAGATATAGGCTTGTAAAAATGGCTTCGTTTTCATTTAAGCCTAGCCACATGGATATTTTTGGTATTGAAAAAAGCACTTAACGGTTTGACTTTTTGACCGGACGAAATCCTTCTAAATGAGTGTCAAAGGAGAATTAATGCAAACTTTGTGTGCCAAAGTTAAATAAGGGTAAATAAATAGGGGTCAAAAGATAAATCACCCAAATAAAAATTAGAGTAAACTATCCTAATGGCCAATAAACTAAAAGTCTAATCTTAATTTGGCTCTAAATTTTAAAACGCTTAATTCAAACACTTAAACTATTTAGCGAGTTTTATTTCAACATTTCTGTCCAAATTAACCATTAAATCTTAACAAAATGGAGCATATGCCATGGCATATGCATCTTTTAAAGGTAATTTTTCTCAATTTTAATTTAATATCTTCTTTTTAAAAATAATTTAAATTTTAAAAAGATGTTAATAATGTTAAAATGGTAAAACATAAAAATAACCTACATGGAAAGGGGCGTGTGCATATATAGAAAGAGAAAAAAAAATCGACCAAAAAAATGTAGAGAGAAAGAAATAGAGATATCCATATGGAAAAGGGTGTATTCATATATGTACCCATTATGTTACTTATAAGGGCGATGATATTGCCCACCATTTTGTTCAAAAAAAAAAAAGAAGAAGATATTGCTCACCATTTTTTCCACAAACATCACCTAAAACCTTATTTTTTATTATTAACAAAAGATGAAACATTCTTCACATGATTAACCTTAATTAACACTAATTAGAAAAATAAAACGGATTAACACTAATTATAAAAATAAAACAAACCATTTCCCCCCTCTCTTATCTCCATATCCCAAAGCCGTTTGACACATCACCTACCTGCTCTCTTCTCTCTTTCTTATCTTTATCCCTTTAAACTCCACTGTTGAAGGAAGAATGAAGAAAGCCTATTGGTTTTAGTAAGACAAGAGGAGTGGAGAAGGTTTTTGTTGAAAGCAGAATGATGTATTCGAATATATATATTTATATAATTGTAAAACCATCTCTTCGAAAAAAGCCCATTGTTAAAATTAATAGGCTTATTAAAACTCATCTATTTGAACTCGATTGTTGAAAGAAGAAGGATATATGTATATCTGGAAGGATATATTTGATTTGATTAATTTTCATATTCATAACAATTTTCCTATAAGGATATATATATATATATCAACAACAACAACAACAAGCCTTTATCCCACTAGGTGGGGTCGGCTACATGGATCAAACGACGCCATAGTGGTCTGTCGTGAATCATATCTCTAGTGAAACCATTCGCCTCTAAATCCTTCTTAATAGTTTCACCTATAGTTTTTCTAGGTCTTCCTCTGCCTCTAACAACTAGGCTTCCCTCCATATGATCAACTCTCCTAACCATGGCATCTGCAGGTCTCCTCCATACATGCCCAAACCATCTAAGTCGAGATTCAACCATCTTTTCTGTAATAGGTGCCACCCCAACTCCCTCTCTGATGGTAACATTCCTGATCTTATCTTTCCTAGTCTTGCCACTCATCCATCTCAACATTCTCATCTCAGCTACACTTAGTTTATTCTCGTGTTGGCTTTTGACTGCCCAACACTCAGTCCCATACAACATTGCTGGTCTAACCGCGGTACGATAGATTTTCCTTTTAACTTGAGTGGTACCTTTTTATCACATAACACACCCGAAGCTTTCCTCCATTTCAACCATCCTGCTTGAATCCGGTGATTTACATCTCCCTCTATCTCCCCATCTTCTTGTATAATGGATCCAAGATACTTAAACCGAGTGACTTGTGGTATGACATTATCCCCAACTTTTACCTCTAAGTTAGTAGTGCTCCGCTTTTTATTGAACTTGCACTCCATGTATTCTGTCTTACTTCTGCTTAAACGAAAGCCATGCGCTTCTAAATTTTGTCTCCAAGTTTCCACCTTCCCATTTAGCTCTTCTCTGGACTCACCCACTAGGACAATATCATCTGCAAACAGCATACATCGCGGTGCTGGCTCTTGAATGTGTTCCGTGAGTACATCCAAGACCAAGGTAAACAGATAAGGGCTCAAAGCTGACCCTTGGTGTAGTCCTATAGTTATAGGAAAATCTTCTGTGGACCCACTATGTGTTCTCACACTAGTCATAGCTCCTTCATACATGTCCTTGATAACACGAATATAGGCAATCCTAACCCCTTTCTTCTCTAGGGCTTTCCACAAAATCTCTCTGGGTACCCTATCGTACGCCTTCTCCAAGTCAATGAAAACCATGTGTAGGTCCTTTTGATCCCTCCGATATTGCTCCATCAAACGCCGCAACAAGTAAATTGCTTCCATGGTCGACCTTCCGGGCATAAAACCAAATTGATTATCTAAAATGCTGGTTTCTTTTCTTAGTCTCCGCTCAATCACCCTTTCCCATAACTTCATAGTATGACTCATGAGTTTAATCCCCCTGTAATTGGCGCAATTTTGTATATCCCCTTTATTCTTATAAATCGGGATTAGGGTGCTTCTCCTCCATTCTTCCGGCATCTTCTTTGACCTCAATATCTTGTTGAAAAACCTTGTGAGCCAACCAATGCCTTTATCACCTAGACCCTTCCAAACCTCAATAGGTATACTATCTGGCCCAACTGCTTTACCACTATCCATTCGTTTCAATGCTTCTTTCACTTCCTTTTCTTAAATTCTGCGATAAAAGGTGAAATTTTGGTCATCCTCTCGCATGTTCAGCTCATCTCCACATGCTAAAATCTCGTAACCTTCATTAAATAATTTGTGAAAATAGTTCTTCCATCTCTCTTGTATGTCTTGTTCTTTAACCAAGACATTACCTTCTTCGTCCTTAATGCATCTCACTTGATCCAAGTCTTTTGTCTTCCTTTCTCGACCTTTAGCAAGTCGGTAAATAGCTTTTTCCCCAGCTTTGGTGCCTAAAGATTGGTATAATCCATCAAAAGCTTTAGTCCTCGACTCACTCACCGCCTTTTTAGTCTCTTTCTTTGCTTCTTTGTAAGATTCCCAATTTTCCGCATTCTTACATAGAGACCAAGCTTTAAAGCATTTCCTTTTTACCTTAACTTTATCTTGTACACTATCATCCCACCACCAAGATTCTTTTTCCCTAGGTCCACACCCTCTTGATTCACCCAGCGTCTCTTTAGCTATCTTCCTGATCCCCTCGGCCGCCTTGTCCCACATATCATTTGCGCTTCCGTTTGCCTCCCAAAACCCTCCCTCCAGCACCTTGTGTTGAAAGATCCTTTGTTTTTCACCCTTCAAATGCCACCATCTAATCCTTGAAACCTTACCTTGGCCCCTTCTCTTCACTTTCCCCTTAACTCGTATATCCATCACCAGGACTCTATGTTGGGTAGTCAAGCTCTCTCCAGGTATAACTTTACAGTCCATACAACTCTTTCGATCTCCTTTCCTAAAGAGGAAGAAATCGATCTGCGAGCATGCTGCCCCACTCTTGTATGTGATGAGGTGCTCCTCCCGCTTCTTAAAACATGTATTGGCAACCATAAGATCATAAGCAGACGAGAAATCAAGGATAGATTTTCCCTCGGTATTTACCACCCCAATGCCATAACCTCCATGCACCCCCCTATAGTTTTCAGAAGAGCTCCCTACGTGCCCATTCAGATCCCCTCCTAGGAAAATCTTTTCTCTAAGTGGTATATCCTGGATCAAGCCTTCTAAGTCCTCCCAAAATTTTATCTTGAGGTGTTCTTCACACCCGACTTGAGGTGCATAAGCACTTATCACATTAAAAGTGTCCTGCTCCACTACGAATTTTAGGGCTAGGATCCTATCTCCTACCCTCTTTACATCTACAATGTCCTTCTTCCACCATTTGTCGACAATTATACCCACTCCATTTCTCGATTTAACCTTGCCAGTGTACCAAAGCTTAAAACCCGAAGTGTCTAATTCCTTCGCCTTAGCTCCAACCCACTTAGTTTCTTGAAGGCACATGAAATTGATCCTCCTCCTGATCATAGTGTCAACTATTTCCATCGATTTTCCTGTGAGTGTGCCTATATTCATATATGAAAAATCCTAGGTGCAAACCGGTCTTTTTTACACTCTTTTTTTGTCATAAAAAGGCCCGATCCATACCAGAAACGGACTATATATATACTTGTAAGGATATAAATTTGCAGCTTATAGGAGTGGAGATGGGTTTTGTTGATCTCTATGTTTATCATAATTCGAATTAACATCAATATTTGAATGGGAAGGAAATATGCAGTTTATAATATTTGAATGGATGTAAAATTTTTGGTTAAAATGATTCAAATGAACATTGGATAACATAAATGTTCATTCGATCTATAATGATTGATACTACTCGAATTAAATGGGCCAATTGATTAAAAACTTAATGATAAAGAGTGGTAATAACAAATTTTTGGAATGGTAATATAAGAAACTATTTAACTTTATTAGGACAACTGTTATTTATTCACCCACTTTTACTTAGTTTTAGACCATTTCTTACTATCACTCCATAAAGTTACTTTCTTTTCGTCACTCCAATTATCGATTCCACCACTCCCATTATTACACAAACTAATTAAAGAATTAAACACACTAACTCATAATTTAATAATAATTGAAAGCCCAAACTCCAAACCATTTCTTTCAAATTGAAGTTCTAGTATAGTACTGCTATAGGGTAGAAGCGGCCATACCCTGCAAATCTGTAAAAACGAGCAGGTGTAGCAGCCAAAAAGAAAATGAACAAATGAATGAGACGATGAGCAACAGAGACTAGTACAAACAATTAAAAAGAAAAGAAAAAGAAACTAGTAAAGAAAGACTGCAAATTTCTCCCTTCTCCCAGTCAATCCCTTCCTTTGCACACGCACCAACTAGACGCTCAATGATGAGTGAGTTACAGGCAAGGGAACTCACCGGATGTTCCGCGAGCATCACAAATTTAATTACTGAATAAAAACAAAATAAATCACTATCGCTAAATGTCTAGCGAAATTTTCCTTTCCTAGATGCTCAATGATGAGCGAGTTACAGGTGAGAGGACTCGCCGGATGTTTAGCGAGTAGCAAAAAATTACTAAATAAAAAAATATAGACAGTTATCGCCAAATGTTTGGCGAAAATTGCCTTCATTACACGCTCAATGAAGAGCAAATTACAGGCAAGATGACTCGCTAGATGTCCAGCAAACGGACAGCCACAGTCAATTTCACCTACACTGTTCTTGTGTACGTATTGAATGCTTATATAAGGAAAAAAATCGTAATTGATCTTTGTAGTGCGTTTCTCATCTCTTTGTTTCTCTCTGTACATATTTACATAAGAATATATGATTATAAGTTAATTATCTTGGTTAATTGTATTTTTTAGGTAATAGCCTTTGGCTAAAATTTTATTGAAGTGGTGTGCAAATAGAACATTTGATATATTTTATTACATAGATTGTTATCAAGTAAATATGGGTGTGTAAATAGCGGCCACTTTTATTAGAGTATGTTTGTGACCAAAAAATTGATAAGGCAATATAATCGGATTTGGCTCCTCTAAAGTTACCTCTCACTGCATCATCAGTGACGTTGGGATTATCATGGTTTTTTATTTTTAACGTATGGCGCAGATGAACACAAACCAAAAACCCACTTAAAAACTTATTGAAACTACGCGGTATAGCACACACGTCCTTTTAACACCCTGTCTCCCGTATTAAAGTTATCGCCCTTTACTGCGAATTGCTGCTGATTTTACACAACAAATGCACAAAAATATTCGCCATCTCAAAACTAAAAGGCCAACACTTAAACAAATTAAGAAAAAAAAATACAAGAAAACATAGGAAGGAGGGAAATTCTGGATCATTCTTCCAATCAATTTCCCTCTTTAGTTTGCAAGAATTGGTTAATAAATTTCAACACAAAGTCATCCTTTCTTTTAGATGGCAAGGAAAAATGAATTTTCCTCTCTCTCTCTCTCTCTCTCTCTTTTAATTATTTTTAAATTATATCTCAGGTTTTGAGGAGGTGACGAAGCAAATTTTGCGTCTTGAAGTAAACCTAAAATTGTTTTTAGGTATCTATTACATCAAAACAAAAGGCTCAAGTATTAATTTGGGGTCAGTGGATCGAGGTAAAGAAACAGGGAGTAGTTAAATATACATGGTTTATGATAGAGGTATCACAAGGAGATGACTCTACAAAGGATTGATCAATTAGAATCAGTAAGTGATTTTCGATTAATCCAGTTGTCAAAAAAAGAAGAAGAGAGAGAAACAAAGATTTTGTTCAATGTTTACAGAGAAACTTGATATAGAAATAAAAATATATGGGAAAAGAAGAGTCAAATAGATAGAGTCAACGTAAATATTGCCATACAGCATAGTATTGGGCTTTTTTTAAGTGGATTTCAGACGTGTCACTAGGTCACAAGTTTGGATTCCACGGAGAATTCTTCGAGTCAAATTCTGGCACTTGTAGCAACCTATTTGAATTATGCTTTTTATTGTCTTGTGCGATCTCCCGGAATGAAGAAGATTAATTAAGGTTTAAGTGTGCATAAGTTGGTCCGGATTTGAACACCGCTCGGTGAAGACTAAAAGAAAAAAAGAAAAGATCAGAATTGTTCATTAAAACATAACATCACCAGTACAATATATTTAGTAACTTTAGAGGAGCCAACTCCTAATATCATCGCCCTATTTGTAAAGTTAAACATAAGAATAGAAATAATATTAGGGACATACAATAGTTTGACACATGTTAAGGAGAAGCTAAGTTGGCCGTATATACATATCAGCTGAGTCAAAAAATTTCAATTTTCAATTTTTAACAGTCATGTCATCTCTCTTCCATCCTCCTTCCTCCATGCCCATCTTTCTCACAAATCACCTCTCTTTCTCTCTCTATCCATTTTTATCGTGAAGCTCTTTGTTTTCTCTTCGTTAAAATCACCACGGCATAACCAGAAATGTACGTAGGAATTTAATAAGAGGTACAAAAATAAAATATTGTAAATATCTAGTGTTATATGGCAAAATGGATTCAGTTGTTAAAAATATTAGATTATTACTTTAAGAATTATGCTTATACAGTTTCATATGCATAAAATTAAATAGTATTCTACAGGCGTAAATAAAAAACAATACCACTTAACCGAAAAACACAAAATACCGATAGCACAACTTAAAAGTAAATTTCAATTAATCATTATTGATGTGTGAATCAAATTTATTTAAGGTACAACTTTTGATATTTTTTTTTTCAAAATGTCCCAAATTGAAATTGAAATTTTATTTTAGTGCATAATTAATTGACCAGCAATAAAAAATATAAAAATTAAATGTACTATTAATTTAAGACAAATAAATTAGTGTATTTATCTTATAATTAAGTATGTAAAATTATTAAAATAAACATCAAATATATAATATTTTAAATATATATATATATATATATATGAATATTTTTCAAAAATTGAGGGGGTACGATCGGATCATGTAGGTCCGCCCTGCCCACTGCCACTGCCACTGCCACTGCCACTGCCACTGCCTCTGCCTCTGCCTCGCGGCGGCGATTTTATCGCTGGCTCTGTGTCTCTATGGATCTAGTTCGGTGATGAAGTTATAAATGAAGTATACTAGATCTAGTCCGAATCATTTTGACAGTGCTAACAGTTAAAAGAAAAAAAGAGAGTAAGATATGGGTTTGCTACTGCGGGTCGATTGCGGTGGCTGCGGCACAGGACGGTGGTGGTGACTGGCTGTTTGATTGCAGAGAGAGGAAGAGGGATTGATGGGTAATGGGTATGATGGCGGGAGAGACAAAAAACCGTGTCTACCAAATAACTTGTTTTAAAATTTAAGAGTTGAATTGAGACAAATGCCTACTTTAAAGACTATCAGAATAGTTTACTCTAAAAATTATTCATATAAAACAATTGCATAGAATTTTTTCCATGTGAGTTTACCAAACCCACAGAGTTATACATAGACCGATCTCTTTTGCAAATTAAGAGGATATTGTCCCTTCTTATGATTTTAAAATTAGGGTGCAGTAGATAACTTAGGTAAAAAGTAGTTGAATTTCACGAAATTGGTTAAATGAAAAGGTTTTAATGGAAAACAAAAACATAGGTTGGAGTTGAGATGTTTAAGTTAACTAATGAAAGTCATTTTCTTTTCTTAGAAATAAACAATAATTTATTTCATAATATTAGAATAGTTGCCTGAGAGACATCGAAGAAAGTTGGTCAAATATTTAAAGCCTCTTTTTTTGGTAATTGCTATTTGCATATTATTTTTTATTTAGTTTTACTCCACTTTTTATTTGTTCAATGACAAGTGAGTAAAGGATTAAAATATCTTACTCGCTTATTATCAAACGAATAACATTCTCTTCCTTGCTCGTCATCGGGCAAAAGGCCAATATTTATAATAAATTGATCGATTATACAAAATTTTATTAAAATATTTAAATTGAACATAGGTGAAATAATAATTTAAAATTTTAATAGTCAAAAATAAACATACGTATTAAAATTTTAAAATATCTATTTTTAGTTTGAATTTTTTAATAAAATTTTGTGAAAATAATTTTCTTATTATATAAATCATTTCTTCTACTAAAATTCATCAGCTCAATCACGAGTTAGATTCAATTGGATAAAATATGGAATAACAGAGGCGAGCGAAGTCATGAAATCTTCTGCCCGCTTTTGCAGGCTTTCCTTTATCAGATAATAAGGGAAAAAAAAGTGATGATGAAATCTTATAAATCAAAATAAGGCACTTCAAGTTTTCCTTTTCTAGCAAACCTAAACTGTTATATGTTGGGAGGGAGACTAATGTTACACTTAACTTGCGACTAGTTAAACTCGAACTTTAGCCATCAGGTTGGTTTTCTGATTAACAGAACAACAACAATCAAGCAAATTTCTAACCATTCTTTAAACAAACATATCTCACTTTATTGATAGACATACGATAAAAACATCCTCGAAAACAAAATAGACACCAGTTTTTATCAGGGAGAGGGAGACCATACAAACTATTCCTAATTTGAGCGGATTCTTTACCATGATAAGCCAGATGCCTTTCACTAGCTCAAATCATGCGCTCATTCTTTTTAACTCGGATCTTTTCTTCATTCTGCAAAATTTCACAAGTCTGTCAATCAGCAAGATTCCTACATCCCCAAGATTTTTATACAGTAATTAGCAAAAATGGAAGATGTATTGAAGAAATCAGCTGAAAGTATCTTCATCATCCAATTAAAGTAGTAGCATATCCAAACGAAAAATCAATTGGCAACTGGCAACGGGGACAAATATCTTGTAATATACCCAGTCCGTCACAAATTATGAGTCAGATATTTGAAAGTTGATCTTTCTTAGAGCACTACTAATTCTAATGTAGTCAATAATTAGTATTGAAACTTCTTTAACTATCTTGAATTTTTGGTACATCGATTTCAATGTGGTAATCTTAATGCCCGATGTTGGATTTTATTTTCTCAACGAATGGGTATACAATTCTTCTACCTAATCAGGACTGCAGCAAAGGAAGCAGAATTACTCAATAGATTACAATAACCGACATCGTAGTAAAAACCAAAGGAAAATATTAGAAAAATACACATCCCGGCACATAAAAACAGAGCAAAATGGAAATTGTACTGCCTCTGTCTCAAATTTATTCACAAATTTGACTTTGGTACATTTTATGGAAACACTCATTTCAACATAATAAATGGTCAAGAACACAACTTATTTTCCATCCAGAGGTTTGGCACAAAAAGGAGATGCAACTATTTGAGAGATATCCTGAAAAAGATAGTACTGGAACCATATATTTGAGATGGAAGGAGCAGATCATAATAGCAATAATGTTCTTCACCGGACGGAAAGTATAGAATACTCCCGACTTTTGACTTTTGTACTTTTAAGGAAACACTAATTTCAACCTAATCAATGCTCAAAGATGCAACTTATTTTCATTTGTGAGATTTGGTACTTTGATTACGTCCTAAAAAGGAAGTGGGACTACCAATTTGAGAGATTCCGAAAAGTAGGACTTTCAAATTGAGAGGGAGGGAGTAGTAAACTTCAGCCAGCAATGACTAATCAATCAAACAAAAAATGCAAAAACAGTTGTACTTTACCAGAAATAGCATATGCTTCAGCCACTAAGAATCCGAGGGTGACTGCGGTTGTTGCTGGGGTTCCTGAGGCCACAATTGTGGGGCTGCCATGTAGGGGTGAGGAGGAGGCTGCTGTGCATACAAACCGGATTCCATCATCGGCTTGCTCATCATCATTGCCGGAGCTCCAGCTGTCGGCGAGTGCTGAGCTGGTGACATATAATAGTAAGGAAATGCGTCAGAACCCCCTCCGACCGGCATTGTTCCCCTCGGGATCGACGCTAGAGCCTCATCCTTCAGTTCCTCCCTCGGCACAATGTCAACCAAAAAGTCAAAGATATCAGTCCTCGTTATTGCCGCTGCGATATCGTTCTTCTGAAGGGTCCGCCTCTTGTTCTCCTCTGTGTGGTTCCAAGACCGTAAAGTCAACTCCAAGATGAACATCTCGCATGCCCTGGCGAACACGATTGGAGCCTCAGCCGATATCATGCGGACATCCTCATCAGCCTTCATGATCTTCTTGATCCTGGCCAATGGGAGACTGTGGTTCTTGAAGTCGGTGACTTTCTCGATTTCTTGGTACTGGTTGGCCCAAAAGGACTGTAGTTGCTGGTGAAGTTGCTGTTGTTGCTGTTGATGGATGTGCTGGTAGGCGAGTTGCTGTTGCGCGAGCTGGGCCCCTGAGGGTTGACTTGTGGGTTGCATAGCTCCAACTGATGTTACTAGTGCTCCACGGCCAGGGGTCCCACTCAATTGATTCGAGTCATACGGATTTACGCCGTATGGCAATTGAGGTGCACTGCCAACTACATTTGGCACCTCGGGCTGTCCATGCCCTTGCTGATCCATTCTTTCTGGCACTTATTCTGCAGTATATATAAGAGAGGCAATGAAGTGAACATGAAAATAGGAAACAGCTTGGCTGTAGATGAATGATCTACAGATATGTGTATATCTAAAGATTGATTTCATAGCCTCAAAGTCCTCTATTATAGGGATCTTTTCAAACAATTCATTTATTTGGCAAAAAGGAAACGCCAATTGATCCATTTCTCCAGGTCTTTGGTCTTCCATAAATACAAACAACCTTGGTTGAAATTTTGGGTTCAAGTAAAAATGGCCTTCCCAATGTAAGACTTGACATTGACTCCAAATAAATGACTTGATTAGGTCTAAACCCCTATGGCATCACACACGCAATAACTGGAGCCGAGCACTAACTAATTGACTGTTGTATTTGGAATTAATTGATTCCACCTACAACAGTGTTCTCTTTTTTCCCTTTTTTAAACCTTTTTTTAAAGAATAAAATAAAAGAAAGTTCTTAGATATTTACTGGCTAACGACCACTTGGTGTTTGATCGGTTAATTTTGCAATTAAGCCACCTCCATCATACAATTTGATTTTAGTCTATTTTTTCCCTCCCGGAGAATCCAAAAACAACCTCCCCACAAGTTTGTTTGTTTTCCATGTAAACCATCCAAATGCACCCTAAGTCATGTGAGGCCCCATATAAAGCGCTACTTAGTAAGAGGTCCACATAGGTATATTTATATATATATATATATATATTAGTGTATCTCAGTGGTATTGTATCTTTGTTTTACCAGATTTGTCGTATTGTGCCATATCGTAAGATACCCGCACTGGCATCTGTGATTCCTTGGGTTAGGGTCCTATTCATTTCCACTGTGTTTATGGAAAGAAAATCCAACCTTCAACACTAACACAAGAACAACCACAATTAAAATCCGGTGGTTGAAGTAGCTTCTGGTATTAGCAGTGTTTTAAATTGCGCGCCACGAGGCGCACTATTGTGTTTTTGGGGCATCAAACGCTACATAGCATGAGTCCAGTTCCCTTTTTCTCAAATTGCTTACAATATTTGATGACATGGCACGCTATTTTACTCTATGTTGCGCTAAACCCAAGCTATTTGACGCAATTGGTAAATTACTCACGCTATTTGAGACCAACTTAAAAAAATGAAAAGGGAGATCCGAACCCTAGCCTTCTTTTCTCTTCTCCTCTAGCCAACGTTGAACTCTCTTCTGCTTCTCTTCTCCTCTGAGCTGTTGAACTCTCCTTTCCTCTTCTCCTCTGAGCTGTTGAATGCTCTTCTCCACTGGACACAAACCAACACAGCAACGAAGCTACTCTCTCTGTTGCAACTTGGAACGAAGCTGGACAGTGGGTGAAACCCTAGTTGTTTTCTCCTACACTCTCCGTGTGTACCACGCCTCTGCTACTCGTTTTCTCCTCTGAAGACTGAAGGTAATAAACACTGCTTTTTACTCAATTTTTCCCTTGTTCATTTACTCAGTTTCTAGCCAATAAATTTGTACCCTTGTTCATTTAAATTAGTTGTTAAATTTTTAATCAGACTGAAGGTAATAAATTAGTTTCTCTCCAATCAGACTGAAAAGTTTCAACATTAGAACTTGATGTGTTTGAAATTTTGAATGTGTGTTATGTTACTTGGATTTGTATATTTTGGTTATTTTTAGTCTTTTAATGGATTTTTATTAATGTTCTTTAGTATAATATAATTTTTTATTATTACGCTATTCATTTTCCGAATTACTTACGCTATTACGCAATTTATGAAAGCTACACAATTTAGCAACGCGTTACACTACCACAATTTAAAACATTGGGTATTAGCATACATCCAGAGGAAGATAAATATCTCCCTATATATAAACAATCGAGCCTTCGTTATCTATTTGATCTTCATTATCTAAAAAGCATTATCTAAAAAGTGCTAGGGGAGAATAGAGCCTGAGAACAAGCCCATTTCTTTATTTATTTTCCTAATTCTTAAAAAGGAGTAATAGCTGTCCAACCAAAAATTTCCATTACTCAAACACAGAGATAAAACCTAACCAAACCATCTACGCTCTCGTTTTCAAAACACTGTAATTTTCCAATATTTTGAGTCTCTTTCTAGCAAGTGCCATGAAAAAATTGGGAGGAATTTAAATTTTGGCCTCAACCATTTAACGGAATAAAAGACACGACTTTAAAGGAAAAACACCTCCTTATCTCACCAAAATATTATGTCTTGAGCTTCATGTGCCTAGTGTTAACATACAATGGGATAGGTAGCCAAAATCTAACGCTAACACTTTGTCTATACGGATAAAGGACAGCCCCTTCAACTCCTTTTTGGGAAGTGTAACCAGTAAACTAGAAGAGAGCTAAAATTTGGGCATTATCGCATAAAAAACGGCACTTGAATAGCCAAATATCTAACAATCTCAAGTTATGTGGAAAGCAATGTAAATCTTTTCTTGGTTCCTAAAATAATAAGAAATTCACCTTCAATCCATTTTCACTATCATTAAAAATGATATATTGCCACGCCAAGCTGCGTTCTTGATCAAATCAAACAAGTTCCAACACTTGAATGATTGATGAAAAATAAACAGCCTACAAAAATCTACGAAAACAAAGAGAAAATTAAATGAAGAACATTCCTCTTGATCCAGATTAAATGTCTTTACCATCAGAAATTCAAATTCCTTCCAAAATCAATGATATTTTCATTGTTCCCATGTGTGGCCTTCATTTGGATCATGACAATTTACGAATGTGATTAAAAAGGAAAAATAAATAAACTAATTCAACAAATCAAATCTTAGTGCATTCAAACCAAAGCTTGTGATGCCAAAAACTAACAATATTTCATAAAATTCAAAAAAAGAAAAAGAAAAAGAAAGAAACATTGATGCATATTAGATCCTCCACACCACCAAAACTCGTTATATGTAACATGTATACACATATACATACACGTACAAAAGAGTCCTTTACATGACATAAAAAATTGACATTTTGATCTAACGATCACTTATTGGTTGAAAGAGGTTTTCATAAGGATGCATGTGATATGGAACCCCAATTCTAATCAATAATACGTGGTGAACTAGATACATCAGTATTTTATGCCAGATAGATACATACATATATATACAGTACATTTCTCATGTGGACCAGAACCTTTGGCGACAGTTTTTCGCTGCGAATACATTGAAATATGTTTTTAGCGACAAAAACCATCCGCACCGATAGCGGCAGTTTTTCTTCGTGAATACATTGGGATATGTTTTTAGCAACAAAAACCTTAGGTCCCTGTCCGCATGAGAAATTTTCCGTGTATATATATATATTCGTATAGAATTTTGGCATACAAAAACACATACGTACATAACACACACACACATACAGAGAGAGAGAGAGAGAGGGGGGAGGGAATACCGAATACCTTTCAAGTAGGATTTAGGCTACTATTCTAGCGATGATCGAAAGGCCTGAAAATTCAGAAGAAAAGGATTATTAATTAAGAGAGACTAAATTAAATGGAAAAATAAAAGAAAATCATTAAAGGGGGAATTTGGCGAAAAGAGGGAGAGATTGGCCATTTTCTAGGGTTTGATTGATTTGGGAAGGAAAATATCGGAGAGGTGTATGTTTTGGTCGACGAAACGAAACGAACCGAACCTCAAAGAAACGGAGGAGGGAAAGGGACAGTTGGATTCTGACTCACTCACTCAATCACTCGCTCTCTTTCTTATTTTGTTTCTCTCTACGAGGTTTCACCCGGGCCCCGCTTGTTCTGTATATATACTAAATAAATAAATACAGGACCGATAATTTTAGAAATAATATAAAAATATCTCATGAAATAAAATAAAATTAATATCAAATTGACAACAGAAATTATATCCGTGTTCTTGTTGTTTTTTGTTTTTGGAATTATTAACATGATATCTTGTTCCGTCTGTATTCAAATATTGAAACAAAATTAATATAAAATTAAACTTTTGTTGCTAATAATATATTTTCATGTCTAAATAAGAGAAATATATACGTTTCTAGTCTCGTTAAGATGTGTCTATTAGGATACAACAATTATAATCATATATATCGAGTTGCAACGTGTTTAGACAGGTTATGTTTGTGTTGGCTAAGTTCGTGCTAAATGAATTATGGGAAAAAAAAATAGTAGCAAAAACAATTTTATAACCTAGAAATAGGTTAAAAGGTTCATAAAAAATCTGGTGAATAATGTCGTTTTGGAAATAAGGACTTAGTCGAGGTGCGCAAAAGCAGGCATGAACACCTTGTTGGGAACCAAAAACAAGAAATAAGGACTTTAGTTTTTATTATTTTTCTAAACAAAGGGTTTATTTATTAATTGTGTTTTAAAATAAAGGGCTTTTACCAAAATTATATTTTCTGCAAACTTAGCTTCGCACAAAATTGTGTTTTGTGCAAACTTAACTTTGCAATTCAAAAAATTTAATGCAAATTTGTTTTCTATGATATGTTTATATTTTTATATTTTACTCATAAGACTCTAAAACAATGTCAAATAAACTCAAACACATAATAGTGTTTTATAAAACAATTAGTGCAAACTTAAGTTTTTATAACCCTGAAAAAATATTCATGTGTATTTTATTAACAAATGAGTTTAAATATGTAATTTGTTAAAATTATTCTAAACCAACGTCAAATAAACATTTTTTCATAATGATATACTAAAAAACATATAATGCAAACTTAATTTTGCACAATTCCATAAAAACTTACCATTTAAAAATTTATTGCAAAATTAACTTTTCACTATTTTTAGAATTTGGTCAAATATAAGTTCTTAATTTCCAAAAAATATTATTCCCTAATTTTTTTGTGGATTTTTTTTTTAAGTAAGTCCCATTTTTCAATATCTTGTTTTATAACGGTAATAGAAATAGCTTCTTTTTTTCCGGAAAGCAAATATTAAATACTTCTCCAATATCTTACAAAAAATATATTAATAAGTTTGCGAAAGTGTAAGCGGAGATGATAGGAAGTAATAATTGTTATTTTTTTGATTAAAATATAGCTTCTGCATTTTTATTTTTACAAACTATATGTAGGTTCTCCGAAGCAATCCTTTATTCTGATCGTGTTAATGTTATTTAATTATTGTCTAAACAATTACAGCAAATCATAATTTTCAATCAAATATCCTCATTTTTCATTATCTCCCAAAATAATTAAATTGGTAAATAAATTCTTGCTCCTAATTCTCACAATTTCATAATTTTCCCTTCATATTTAAAAAGTATCTGTTACAAAAATAAAATTAGCTAATGCTAAATTCAGGTTTTCAATTAATGAAAAAAAAAATAGCTAGGATAATAAATATTCATGTGTACGTATATTCATAAGGATAGTATTGTCATTTAAGTGTATGTTAATATTTTAGAGAATAGTCAATAATAGGGCAGATAAGTGTAATTAGCAAAAGCCACATATGACTAATTAAGCCTTCAACAGGAGATAAAGCATAAATATAAATATGTAATTTGTAAAATAAATATAACATAAATGAATATCATGGGGAAGAAATAAAATGAAATTATGTCCAAAAAAGTTTTAATTTGCAGAGAAATATAAAGACAATATGTAATTAAGACTTCTATCTATTTCAGAAACCGAACTAACATACAATTGCACTGTTTTTTTTGTAGCGCTCATTTCATATGCATGAAACTTAATCACGTTAAATAGAATACAGCTTTCGAACCAAACATAACTTTTATTTAGAGGCACTGAAAAAATCACGAAGAATAGTGACTATTAAAACTGTAAAACCCATAAACACGAACAATCAGTGAAAAATCAACTAGCTTAAAAAACTGAAGTAACAATTCCTGGGCAACCTGAGTGCAATCATTTCTCATACATCTTCCTGCAAAAACTACAATCTTTCTCCTAACAAGTACATTGAGCTGATACAATCATACGATTTTCTAATTTTCGGTAACTATTTCAGCCAACTCGCTGAGAACACGTTTAAAGTAAAAAAAAAAAAAAGTTCAATTCTGTAACAGAACAAACGGCATGAATCAAATATATAAAATTGATCCGTGAAATAAGCTATACTTATCTTCAGACTGCCCAAGTTTCATAATATTGAAATCTTTCCTTGAAAAAACAACAGCGAAAATGAACCGGTTGCCAATATTTCATTTGGGCATCCACACCCGTTCTCACAATGACATGGTATGACGAATTGAATGACAACCGTTAGATAATGAATCAAATGTCCAAATCACTTCAATAATTCTTTTGTAATTATGTAGTCCCAGCATGCACAAGAATCCCAGTCCTTCTCTTTACAAATCCAACAAACCATACTAAATCAATTACGCCATGTCATCATCACAACTCCCGTAACAAATATTTACTTCTTGGCTAAGGGGTAGGTTGGGTCCATCAGTGTGTGGTTTTAGTGGAAGTTAACCTCCCCCCCTCTCTCATCTTCTCTCCCAATCACACAGGGAATCACCTCTCATGAAGGCAAAGATGGTCTGGGCTGGGGGCGGGTGTTTTCTGTCGTTGCATGGTTATAACCACCCACCTTGTCGTGTCACCCCTCCGCCACCATCACACTTGGAACTTTGCAATTACTAGGCTTACAGCTATGAAGGCCAAGTAGAGACCAACAAGGCAAAAACCCCAAAATCTAGGTACCCTAAACCTGCACCAAGTCACCACCAACAAAGACCCCATCAAGCTCAAGAACAAGAAGACGAACGCAACTGCAATACTCACATGGAACCGGAGCTCATACGCTTCCGGATACACACTCGCTGTCTCTATCACCAAAGCTGTCCCAAGCCCAAACAGCATATTGAACATGGGCCCTGCAAAGCACCCAGCCATGGCCATAGCCGGCTGGCCCGCCTTCGCCACTGCCACATCAGCAACCAGGTCACCCACCGAGTTCCCCCACGCCAACACAGTCAACCCTAGTAGAGCTGGTGGGACCTCGAGGAGCGAGCCGAGGGCTGCTAGGCAGTTGAGTAGTTCACCAGCTGTGGTGGAGATCCAAAATACACTCATTATAAATGCGGCTAAGACCACTGGAATTTGTTCGTTTTTTGGTGGTTCAGTTTCCAAGATGAAGTGGAGAAGTGCTAGAGAGGAGCTGCCAAAGAGTACTACTAACCAGAGGGGGAGATGAGTATTTGGGAGGAGGAATATTATGGGATGATTTAATGGCATGAATGATTTGCAAGTGTATAAAAGTACAAGTGGGCAAAGCACAATATTGGCAGACCTGTACAACCGGCTCCATTCCGAAGGTGAGGATTGGGGGATGGTGAGTTTTAGAAGTAGCGTGATGGGAACTTCCCATATTTTGAGATCTGTGGACCAAAAATTGAAAAAAGAATAGAAGGTTAGGCCATTAGTAAGACAAATTTAGTAACAGAACTACTGAAAAAATACCATAAGATACTAGTGTGTATAATCTCAATGATGCTCCTAATACTACTCTAGCAAAATGCATAATGATCCAAATTACCAAAATGCTCAAATAACTTATTCTGACAACAATAATTGAACTCCTAATAATAAAAAAAAAGAGGATTGTAGGAATTGCGAAATAGGAGAAATAGAGCAATGGGAAGAGGATGGGTCCCATATGCTAAAAGAGACTTTGAGAAAGGAGAAATTCTTTTCTTAGCGGGTAAGCTTGCCGCCTATTCTTAAGAGGGGCATGAAATCGGTTGTACTTTCCACCCCAGCCTGCACCAGTGAAGGCTGTTTTCTTCAAATCCCTTTTGCATGAACCCGGCAAAGTATTCTTTTGAGTCGCTGTAGGGAAGTTTATCGGGTGAATTCTTCGTCGAGTTGGTGCAAAGGTACAACCCATGTAATGCACACCGGTAAGAATATCGAGTAAGATTACCCGGTAAGTGTAGCACTACTCTTTCTTAGCCCCAAACTTGGGAGTCTGAAATTTCTTTTCATAAGAGAGAGAGAGAGAGAGAGAAAGACTGGAAAAGGGTGGCGGGAATCCATTGTAGAGATAATTTCTAAAGACTCAACGTATGAATTAAACAAATGAATAGAAATAATATTCCATATGTTTTTTTATCAAACAGAATTTTTAATGGAAATAAGAAGCCAGTTACAACGCAAAGGCAGAGAACCAGCCATAGCAAACAATGATAAAAACACCAAAAAAATGGCAAGATTCTCACCAAGTTTGGTGCAGCAAGTAATTTTAGGCTGGGCTGGGATGCTTGGCGGAATTTGGAGAAATGGTTAATTGGGTTGTGCATATGGAAGATTGAGTAATTTTAGTTTATTTATTATGAATTGTTTAGCTCAATGGTTCTTTTTTTTAAAAAAAAATTAAGAAAAAATAAAAGAAAAAAAAAGAAGGAAGGTCTATGTCTCTTCCCTTTGCTACAATAATAACGAAAATCTCCCCCTCCCAACACCCCGGATGAGCCTCAAACTCAGGACCTCTCCTAAATTGGGGTGGGTGCCTTACCAACTAGGTTATCCCACTCGCTCAAGCTCAATAGTTCTTTGTTGTTATTTCTTTTTCGATTTCCAGTTTTCTTCTCAAGTAATTTCAATTTTTCTATATAATTTGGCACTGATCTACTAACAAACCATCAATTTGTAGCAACGAGAACAACAAAAATATGTTGAAACATTCGACAGATATGATCACTCATAGTTTCATACAGAAAAAAGGCATAATGGTCATTTATGAGTGTTAAAGGTAAAAAAGGCATACGATCATTTCTGTAACCCCCCCATTTATGCAATGAAACATCCTACTTGCCTTACTAAGATTATAACATTGCCATTTGGCAAGTTCATGTATAATGTATCCTAAGCACCCAAGTTGCAGTCGAGACAACAACAGCAATACACATTTGACAATGAAAGTTCTGAGGATAAAAAGATATGTTCTTCTCAAGTTGAAGATATGGGAACTCGCCAAAGTAGTAATATTTCTCTATTTGTACTATTTATGGTACTCGTATTATATATTAAAATGCTTGTAAAATACATATTGCTAGATTCTAGTTGTTTTAAATGAAAATTCTCAGCTGGAACATTCGGGGATTGGGAGGGAAAGAGAAGAGGAGGGTCGTTAGGGAATTTTTGCGAAAAGAAAAACCGGATGTGGTAATTTTTCAAGAAACAAAAAAAGAAGAAATTAGTAGGCAACTTGTTGGGAGCGTGTGGGGTGTTGGATTCAAAGAGTGGGTTTTTTTGCCATCATTGGGTAGATCGGGGGGAATTCTTATTATTTGGGATTCTAGAGTTTTGAGAGGGTCTGAGTCTATCTTAGGAAATTTCACGGTTTCAGTTCTTTTTCAACCGGTGGGGGGGGGAGTCGATTGGTGGTTTACGGGGGTTTATGGTCCTTGTAAGTCTAGAGAAAGAAAGGATTTTTGGGTAGAATTAGGGGATGTGTATGGTCTTTGTGGGGATAGTTGGTGTGTAGGGGGGGACTTCAATGTAGTGCGATTCCCTTCAGAGAAGTTAGGGGGAGGGAGAAACACTAGAAGCATGAGAGATTTTGATGCTTTTATTAGAGAAACTGGTTTAAGGATATTACATTAAATAATACGCAATTCACTTGGTCCAACATGAGGGATCGTCTTGCTTGTTCTAGGATCGATAGATTTTTATTCTCTTTGGGTTGGGAAGATATGATGCAATCGGTGAGGCAAGAAGCATTAGTGAGAGCTACTTCGGATCATTGTCCAATTGTTCTTGATACGAATTGTTTCAAGTGGGGTCCCACACCTTTTCGTTTCGAAAATATGTGGTTAAAGGAAAAAAATTTCAAAGAGCTGTTCAAAAATTGGTGGGATAGGTGTATGTGTCAAGGGTGGGAGGGCCACAAGTTCATGTTGAAATTAGGGGAGGTAAAAAAAGATATTATAAAGTGGAATAAAGAGGTTTTTGGTGATATAAGGTTGGAGAAAGATGCGGTGTTGAGGCGTATTGGGGAAATTGATAAAAGGGAGGAATTGTTGGATTTGTCGGAGTGTGAGAAGGGGGAAAGAAGGGAATTGAAGAGAAAGTTAGGAGAAATGATAGTTAAGGAGGAAACTTCGTGGTATCAAAAAACAAAAGTGAAAGGTGTAATCGAGTGGGACAATAACACCAAACTTTTTCATAGAATAGCTAGTGGTAGGAAGCGAGCAAAGTTATTAACAAGATTGAGAATTCTAGAGGTGTTTTGTTACAATCGGAGAAGGAGATAGAGAGTGAAATTTTGGGATTTTTCGAGGGCTTATACAAAGAGCGTGAGGGGCTGAAATTTGGTATTGAAGGCTTGGAATGGGCAGCCATTGATAGGGTGGACGGAGGGATGCTAGAGGAGCCCTTTAGAGAGGAGGAGGTTAAGGCAGCCTTATTTCTTTGTGAAGGGGATAAAGCTCCTGGACCGGATGGGTTTACAATGGAGGCACTTCATCATGGGTGGGATACAATAAAGGAGGATATTATGAAGGTTTTTGGGGAATTCTATGAAAATGGAGTGGTTAATGTAAAAACAAACAATACTTTCATTTGTCTTATTCCGAAAAAGATGAATTCCATCTCTATTAAGGACTTTAGACCGATTAGCCTTGTGACATCCTTGTACAAGGTGTTGGCCAAAGTACTTTCTTTGAGATTGAAAAAGGTGCTAAGTGAAACCATTGATTATTCCCAAGGAGCGTTTGTGCAAGGGAGGCAAATTCTAGACTTAGTCTTAATTGCCAATGAGGTTGTGGAAGAGTATAGAGCGAAGAAGAAAGAAGGGGTAGTTTTCAAAATTGATTTCGAGAAAGCTTATGACCATATTAGTTGGGATTTTTTGGACTTTGTTATGGAAAAAAAAGGTTTTGGGGAGAGATGGAGAAGATGGATTAGGGGATGCCTTTCTTCAGTAAATTTCTCGGTAATCATTAATGGGAAACCACGTGGGCATTTCGGTGCGTCTAGGGTTTGCGTCAAGGAGATCCACTATCTCCATTCTTATTTATTTTAGTGGCGGATGTCCTTAGTAGGCTTTTGAAGAGAGCGAGTGAGTGCGAGGTGGTTAGGGGTTTTGAAATTGGGCATAAAAAAGTAGAAGTCTCTCATTTACAGTTTGCGGACGATAGTATTTTTTTTGTCCCAAACGAGGATCGGTACATAGAAAATTTAAAAGCAATCCTTAAGGTCTTCTCTTTTGTATCAGGGTTGAGTATTAATTTGTCAAAAAGTGTGGTAGTAGGACTGAATTTAGATCCTATAAGGCTGTCCAACATCGCTTTAAAGTTGGGGTGCAGTCGTGGTGAGTGGCCTCTTTCCTATTTAGGGTTGCCGTTAGGTGGGAACCCTAATAGTATGGCTTTTTGGGACCCTGTCGTCGAGAGGGTTTCAAAGAGAATTGAAGGGTGGTATAGAAATTGTCTGTCAAGAGGGGGAAAATTGGTATTGTTACAATCGGTTCTCGGGAGTATTCCAATTTATTATCTTTCAGTTTTTAAAATTCCAAAAAAGTTTGCGAGAATATTGGAAAAAATGATGAGAGATTTTTTTTGGGATGGGTTCAGGGAAGGGAAGGGAGATCACCTTGTTAATTGGGATGAGGTTTCGAAATCTAAAATGTATGGGGGGGTTGGGTGTGGGGAATATTATCAAAAGAAATATGGCTTTGCTCGGGAAATGGTTATGGCGATTCCCTTTGGAGAGAGATTCACTTTGGTATGCTGTTATCGAGAGTAAGTATGGGTCACACTCTAATGGATGGGATGCAGGCATTGGGGTTAGCAGCACTCTTCGTGCCCCATGGAAGTCAATCTCTAGAGTGTGGATTGATTTTATGCAAAACATTAAATTAGTAGGGGGAGTGGGGGATAAAATTCGTTTCTGGGAGGATTTATGGGTGGGGAATAGTCCTTTGAAGGACTTATTTCCTAGGATTTTCAATTTTTCTTGCAATCAAAATATGACTATTCAATCGGTTTCCTCTTGGTCTCCAAGCTTCTCTTGGGATCTGACTTTTCGTAGAAATTTTAATGATAGGGAGATTGTCGAATTTTCAGGCATGTTGGAGCTGATTCAGAGAGTTTCTTTGAATCAAAATTATCTTGATAAAAGAATTTGGGCGGCTCATTCTTCCGGTATTTTTTCATGCAAATCTTTCTTTGATGTTCTTAGCCAATCATCTCAGTCCATCTCAGCTTTTCAGTCTAGTTTTATTTGGAAACATGGGGTTCCTTCCAAAATTAAAGTGTTTGCTTGGCTTGCTTTAAAGGGGAAAGTTAACACATGCGATGTGATTCAAAAGAGGAGGCCTGCATGGTGCTTGTCTCCCTCTTGGTGTGTGATGTGTAATCAGAATGATGAAAACATTGACCATATCCTACTTCACTGTGGATTTGTCAGGAGAATCTGGACTGGATTATTTGAGGCTTTTGGGGTAATTGGTGCTATTCCAAGGAAGTGGTCAGAGTTTATAGAGTTGAGATGGTATTTTGATAAGGGTAAGAATAATCAGAAAGTCCTATGGAGATTTGTGGTACTAGCTGCAGCTTGGGGTGTTTGGATGGAGAGAAATAAACGTATCTTTGAAGGGAAAAGCAGCTCAGTGGAAGATCTGTGGGATTATATTATATTTCTTTCAGGATTGTGGGCTAGGGCATCTAGAATTTTTGATAGCTCTGAATGTTTTCTATTTAGAATTGATTGTGCTAGTTTTTTAGTTAAGTGAGCCCTGAGTGAGCAGTGGGTGTGATTACTTGTTATTCTGGTGGAATTCTCTTCCACTAGTTTTGTTTTCTTACATGTTGCCTTTTTGGTGTTCAATTTTTCAAGTGGCTATAAGATCTTTGTTTCTTATCAAAAAAAAAAAATAATAGTATCGACAATAATACAATATAACAAGTAGGAACCCGTGAAAAGTGCACTACCACCCCTTGAAAAAGCATCTTCCATCTCAACCCTTGAAAAAGGGTCTTAGCATCTCAGCCATCCAATCTTTATCCGTTATACATTTTATGATTCAAAAACCATTTCCCCTTATCACACACACACACATATATATATGATGAAAAATTGCTGCCATGTATGCACCAGGCAACCATTAGAAGTTCAGGTAAGTATTCAATTTTTGGTAATGCTGAGTGAACATAGAAAACAACCAAATTTATTGACATTGTATTACATGGAAAAAAAATCATGAAAAATAAAGACATTGAGGGGTGTAAATTTTATATACCATGGAAAAGGGAAAATTGGGTTAAAGCAAACACAGGCATTTCCATGAAAAGAAGTGTAAACAAACACCTTCAACTGCAAGTATAGTATACTAATTCAAAATCCCCAAATTTGTACTAGTTTGCCACTAATAAAGTGTTCAATTAATGAAGTCTCTTAAGTATTCGTTACATAAGAAACCTACATTATAAAGATCTACAAGACTTCCCGATTAACAAATCAAATATGCATACCAGCAGACACAATTCACCAATTTCAACATCAGGAGGCAAACCCCCAACTAAGTGCTTGATTCTTAATTCAGTGAAAAAAATTCCCAGTTACTGTTGTTCTTGTTGTTCACCATTTATCAATGTCTAACTAGAAGAATCTAACGTAATAACTAAAAATGTCATGTATTCAGCATTCAGAGCCAATTAAATCCAACCAAACACTACAAATCAAATAAACACATCAGCAACGACAACTTGCTTACAATAAAGAAACCAAAAAAAAAAAAAAAATACCTTGCCATAAGCATGCCAAAACCCAAAATCCTGCTTCTTGACTTGTACCTTTGGCATAAACTCACCCTTACCACAACCAATCTCCACCAAACCCTTTTCAACCTCAATACCCACTTCAAAAACACCCTTCTTTTTCATCCCCAAATCCATCCAAAACACAAACCCAACAAAAAACACATAAAACCCAACAAACCCAATAGCCTGCCAAAGAAAAATCTCCCCACTGAGATACACATAGAACAAAGTGAAAGCCGCAGTCAAGTAAAACAACACATCCCTTATAAACGCCCCCGGATCCACACTAAACGGAGAAGCATAAATTGCAACAAAACCTACTACGAATGCCGAGACGAAAGTCCCAGCCGACAGGATCGCCCCGAAACCAGTCCGGGCGTGGCCCCCGCGTACAGCGGCGACGGATGCAAAAACATCCGGGGCACCGTTACCGAGGGCCAAAAGGGTCACTGCCCCCATGGAGGGTGACAATTTTAAGTGGGTGGAGAGTTTTGTGACCACAATTGAGAAGTGGGTTTGTGCTGTTTTGACCAAAACATAGAATTGGAGGAGGACGGTAAGAGAGAGAAAGGGGATGGAGAGAGATGGGTTTTGTTGGAAAAGGCAATAATGGAGGGAGAGGTAGTTGATAAGGCCATTGATGTGGGGGATTGAGGAGCAAGAAAGTGGGGTTGGGGTGGTGAGGAGGGATCTGCGGGGAATTATTGGGGTTGGTGAGAGGTGAAATGGGAATTGGAAGAAGAAGAAGAAGAGAGCGGAGAGGAGAAGGAAGAGGGGGATTGGAGTGGGTTTGAGAGAGAATGCCATGCCATTTCCAGCCCTGTTGGAGAGTGTACGTGTATTTGATGATTTCCTTATTACGCGTTTTGGTTTCTCAAAGTTCTCTCGCCGTCCCTCAGAATCATGCTGTACTGAATCTGTATTCACGAGGGGAACGGAAAGTGATAGGAATTAAACTACACCTTTTGGTGGCACTACTAATCACATCAAAACAATACAATTTTTTGACGGGTAAGCCACCCTTAACACTTTCATTCTAAAATTTATATTCAAAAAAAAATGTTATTTTTGGTCACTTTAGTGTGAAAAGTATTTACTATTTTAATAATCATTCATTTAATGTGTGAGTCCAGATTAGATAGGTTGTTGATATCTATTTTGTAGTGAAGTGTTGTTGATAATGTGTCAACACTAATACACCAAATCGGCAAAGTATCATCAAAAAAAGGTAAATCAATAGACAATGTTTCGGAAAGCCTATAATGTGCATAAATAAAATAAATCAATAAAGTTTGTAGTGCTAAAAATAATTGTGGTATTTGAAAAGTCAAAGGTGCCCTTATTAGGCCCATTTTTTTAAGGTTCTTCAAATGTAACGTAATTATTTATTTCTGACCAACGTTAAATATGGGGTAAGATATCATATCTATTATCTTATCTTATATGTTAAACACAAAATGCAGCGACCAATCGTTTAAAAAAGAAATGGAGTGACCAATAGCAACAAAGCTCTGAAAATTTTAGAAGATTAAAAAAAAATGTGAGATTTAAATAACATCTAAAGGTGTATATGCCTGCCGGTAATTAATTAGGTGAAGTTTTAAGGGTAGGTTTTTTCGCGTGATTTTAAGATAAGATTTAGTAAATTATGAGATTTTTGTAATTTAGGAGTGTTTTTTTGCAATAGGTCTAGATATTTCAAAATTCACTCCAAATGTTGGAGTATTGAAATTTCGTATTGAATTACAGAGTTTGAATTTGATCCATCTTTTTTTAATATCGTCTCTCTTTCATTATTAGTCACTAAGACTTTCTCTTTATAACTAAAATACATAAATAGATAAGAATTACACTCAATTTCAACTAACACTAATGTATATTGAAATTTTTTACTTTTTTTTAAAAAAAATACCTAAATTAAAAATCACGAAATTTTAAAATCACAAATTTCTAAATCATATAATTTATTAAATCACAAGATTTTAAAATTTTGTAAAAAAAACACAAGCTAAAGAATTTGTACGTGTTGACAAATATGTTTCTTATAATATAAGATTAAGATTTTAATATAAAATTTTCAAATATAGATGGGTCCTCTATCATTAGAGCAACTCGTCATTGATCTGAAATTGCATTGTATATTTACCAAATGTTGAAATAAAAATGTAACAGGCCCATCAACGACAAAGTTACTTGAAGTTAACTTTCCTCGGTCAACGCATTCCCTTCCGGATTTAAAATGGGTTTGAATGACATATTATGATTAATTAATAAGTTTTTGTCAAGGTGGAGATGAGTTTCAACTCTTCTAGAATTGGAGGTGAAAGCGAAGGTTTAGTTACTTTTGATTTTGTATATTTAGTTGTTTTCATTCCATATAAATTTTTAATACATTTTAAATTTATTGGGCTAACCTCTAACTGTGATACGAAAATACAAAAAAACAAAGTGCTCTGGAAAATCAACATAACCAACACCTTAGATTTAAGTCGAGAAAATTGCTTTACTTTTAACCACATGATTTGGTTTGTCTTTTAAGAGTAATTTACTACATATATTTACTTTCTCATCTTTTACTCGTGGATTGAGACAAATATATTAAGTACAAATTACTTCGCACAATTAAATTACATTTACGTTTCACATTGAAAAAATAAATAATTTGGGAGTCATTTATAAATTTATAGCTAACCTTCTTCCCGTACAAACTATTTTTCACAAAGAAATTTAATCAAATACTAGTAGATGAGCGTGTTGACATGAATTATAGTTAATAGACACTTCTTTTAAGACATATTTAATATCTAAAATCTAGTAAAATTGTTATTTTTTAAAAAAGTACGAAGATGAAAATGACTCTAAATTTGAATATTATTTTGCTTAAATAATAATTTTTAATACATCTTTTTTTATTACATATTTCCTGTAATTATATTTAATATTTTCTTTTATTTTTGTCTATATTATATCAGGTGATTATATACTATCTTTTAAAGACACCATATTGCTCTAGTAGGATCCATATATAATTTGACCTTGAGGAAAAGTGATTTGGCAAATTTTTTATTTTTTTTAAGTACTTGGAAATTTTAATGTTTCTAACCTAGATTTTCAGTTAAAGTGAAAAGTTCAAAATAAATTAATATAAATATTAACGAAAATTATAGACGGGCCCTTGAAAAAAGTTAGAAGATGCATGCCCAGTTCAGGCATTTAAACTGAAAGACGCGTAAAGAAAAAATCAACCTAAGGTGATGTTTGGTTGATGTTTTGAGTTAAGTTTTTTTTTAAATATGGTGTTTAGTAGAATTTTGAAGTATGTTGAAAAGTGAATTTGATTATTTTGAGTTGAGTTTTTTTTAAAATATGGTGTTTAGTAGAATTTTGAAGTATGTTGAAAAGTGAATTTGATTATTTTGAGTTTTTTTCAACCAACTAAAAATCTCATAAAAAAATTTCAAAAAATAGTCACAATAGATTTTATTTTATAGATCTCGACGAATATGTTTTAAATATATATATTTTATTTTATTTTAATTTTTGGATTTAAAGTTACGGTGTTTTAAAAAAAATTTAGAAAAAGAAAGTAAAGTAAAATAAATTTTAAAAAGTGTAAAAGTAGAATTGATTTTAAGTTAAGTTTTTAAAATTTGGGGAAAAGAAAAAGGACAGCCACCAAACCGGCCCTAAGTGTGTAATTTAAAAAATAATAAAAAATTCCCCCGCCAGGGTTCGAACCGGGATTCTTCAATAGTTGGAATTGCCAGTGCTACAGCGGATTGCTTTAGGAAATTTTCAGCGCAATAACTTTTATATAACATTAATGAATATAAAACTAATATAACTATTAATTTGAGACTAAAAAAGTATAAATTAATTATACATATCTTTATTGCGTGCTCCGTGTTAATTTTTTGTGCTTTCAACATTATTTAAGATTGTTAATTGATGAATTCCAAACTTACATCACTTCCTAAATGTCTACTATGAATTTTCAATCTACAACACTTCCTGTCTATTATGAATTCCAAAACTATAATACTTAGGGTGCGTTTGATTGGCAATAATTTTCTATAAAAAATAGAAAATTTTCACTCAAGTTGTCACTTTTGGTGTGTTTGATTGTCAAAATTTTGCAAGTGGTCAAATTCCATCTTTTTGGCAACCATTGCTTATTTTTCACTAAAGCTGTGAAAATGCTTTCTTGGGGGGGTTGGCATGTTTTTGTTTTCTAGGTAATTGCACAAATTTCAAGACAATGTTTTACCCATTTTTACATTAAAAATGTCATAACTTAAAATAAAAAATTCAAAATTTAATATTTAAAATATACTAATCAAGATTCATCATGACTATAGAATTATATAAAAAAAATACCAATAATTTTTTCTATATTAAAAATGACATAATACAACCAATATTTTATGGGTAAAAAATTAAAGCAATTTAAACACATTTAATTAACATTTTTCATGTAACTCAATTCTAAGCAATTCAATTGTCTAGAACTTATTTTATTTTCATGCAAATTCCATATTTGCAATCAAACGCACCCTTAAGGTGTGATGGATTGCCAAAGTTTTATATGGAAAACTTGGTAAAAAAATGGAAAATGTGTACTTTTCCATCTTTTATGGGTGTTTGATTGCCAAATTTTCTAGGTAAAATAAGTTTCACCTAATTCGTTAGTATAAGTGCATAATGCATAAATGTAAGAACTTTATTTTTTTAACCTACCCCAAAGAATCAAGTTTTAACTAAGGTGGAAAATGAGTCAAAAATCAAAAAGTCCAATTCTAGGTAAAATGTAAGCAATTAAACAAAAAAAGTTATAAAATATGTCATCATTACAAGAAAAAAATTACATATTTTTCACTTATAAAATAAATACAATCAAATACCTTTAATTAAATTGCCTAAAATATAAATCTTTTATATCCTAATTCTATGCTTGCAATCAAATACACCTTTATTATAAATTACTTGGCAACTTTTTTCACATAGAACACACTTTTGATAGAACTCATGTTACACACTCGCCCAACACTTTCACACAATGTTCTAAAAGAAAAATTACCACTCGATCTTCAACTAACCAACCGTCAAATAAATATTTACTAACGTGAGATATAGTAAATTATTTACATCCAAAAGAACGACACTTGTCTGTTAATTTAAAGGATGCTAATAAAGCCACCAAAGTACCATTATAAAATCTCTGCCTACTTTTTCTTTCAAGTTAACGATCAAAAAAAGGTTCAGAACTTATTATTGCTGCGATACTAAGATCCCCCGAGTGCATCATTTTAAATTTTGGATATATATTAGTATTGCAGAATTGTTTTGTCAAAAATAATTTCACATGTGCACCATTTTAGGTACACATCAGAGTTTGAATCATGAAAAGAAAATGCTTCTGCAAAAGCTCAAACTTGACAATGTAAAATATCAATTTCGGATTCAGGGAAGCTAAATCACTTGAACCAATCCAGAGAGAAAAGAGTTATCTCCATTACCCAAATAACAAAATTTTAGAATCCAAAAATTGAAAGATCTATATTATTCAAAAGGTCAAATGAAACTTTCTTTCACTATTAATTTAAATTTACCGATTCATACCTCAAGACAGAAAGACTAGAGTTACACCAAAATCATATTAAATGTGTATATATAGTATCATTGTCGTCACCTATACAACTCCGGTAGACGAAAACCAGTCATGGCTATTTTGTCAGCAGACATCTTGCCGGTCTTGGGCATGACATGCCAATGCAATGTCAAGTTAAAATCTCTACCCCGGAGGTTGTTTCCCTACACAATAATTAAATAAAATTTCAATTAGTTATAAACATATATATATATATATATATATGTATATTTATACTAGAATGCCACATACATAGGTCGGTGTGCTACTTACATGTCTAATTCGAAATATATATATATATAAGCTCTTAACAAAAATGATAAATGGCCCAATGGCTAAGCATGAGTTTATGTTACTTAGTGGCCAGACTCTAAAATGTATGGAATCCCCATATGCGTTTCATGACGAAAAAAATGTCTCTAAAAGTTGTTATGTAGACGCACCAATAGGTTTCAGATCCAGACTGAATATATATATATATATATATTGCCCTTTTTTTCGTGGAGGAGGGAATGCTTTTGCAAGAAGGCTTTACCTGATCAATGAAACGGTACTTGTTTTTAGTATGAATCCAGAATTTTGCATGCTCTTTGGCAGGTATGATACCATCCCACAAGGAAACCTGTGAAAACAATAATTTTCGAAAACATGAGAAAGGAGTTTGAAATATGCCTCTCCATCTCTAACAGCAAATCATATTAAACGGTAGAGAAAATCCTGAAACTTATGTTCTTCGAGTTTAACTTTTATCCTTAGGGTGCGTTATTTTTTATTGCAACCGATACAACAATATCTAGAGGGGTTGATGAGACTCGAAAGTAGGTGCTTTGGGTTCAAGTAGCTGCTTCTTACCACTAAGGGAGGTGGCCCCCCTGGTTGTGAGGTATTTGCTTATTTAGGTTATAAACGTAAATTTCACCTGGTAGAAGCCGTCAATCAGGTGAGAGATCCTAAAACAAATTAAGTCATTTCAAGTCAAACTTGAAACTACCTAATTCTAGAACTAATGAATTTGCTCCAACTCTACACTTCAAGGAAACTCTACACTTGATATTGATGCCTTTAGAAAACAAATTTAAATAACATAGAGGAATTTAGAACATGATTTTATTCTTAACATTCGGAATTTCTAATTTAAGTCTTCCAAATACTCCATGAGTTAGAATCGAATTATTTATAAATGCACAAATTACAATTCATTAACAGAAAGTGAACTAATTTTAAAATTAGGCAATTTACACAACCAAATGGCCCTAACACTCCATGGTTCAGCATACCCCATCCAAGCACATGCCAGTTATAACATCTAATTTCACACCCAGCAACTCCACATATATTGCCTGCCCCTAACCATTGGTGGCCATTAAGATTATAGAAAAGAGAGAAATATTATTGAATTGATTGTATTAAACCTATTACAATGGAGACCCTTTATATAGGGTTATGAGAATGATACAAATAAAGAAAATATAAAAAATAAATCAACCTAGAGATTTAGATATTTATAGTCAATTCTTATAAATGGTAACTGTATAAACGACAACTAGCAAACATATATATTATATATGTTAACATCCCCCTCAAACTCAAGATGGTAATAGGCCAACTTGAGTTTGGATTGGAACACAGATCTTAGAGAGACGATCTGGAAAAACTGGATCTGGACAAGTGAATAGTAACATCGATGAACAGTAACACCCTAAACATTAACCGTGAATAGCGTTGATGAACAGTATTGATGAACAGTACGTGAACAGTGAACGAGTATTTGGACACACGACGGCTAGGATTTACACACTGGGATAAAAACATAGCGGCTAGGGTTTTAATGGAAAAGAGTGGTGACAGCTAGGGTTTACACATTGGGATAGAAACACAGCGGCTAAGGTTTGATATGATTGATGTCCGCAGCGAGATTCGGCATGGCTAAGATCCGGCATGATGGAGGTCCAGATCTAGTTGTCCGACACAGGTGAGGAGGTCCAACTCTAGTGGTTTGGACATATATATGTTTACTTCCCCCTCAAACGTAAGGTTATACGAAGATGCCAACTTGAGTTTGAAAATAAATGATGGAAAGAGAAAGAAAGAAGAAAAATAGTGTGTTTTTTTATTATTATTATTTTTTTTTATTTTTTTTTATGGTTTGTATAAGACAAGTAATGGTGGTGATTCACTAGTTTGGTTGAATGATTTGGACGCTGGGGTAGAGGTACTTGATAGTTATCTTCAATGGGTATTAGTAATGGGGAGAATAGAGAATGGGTAGATAGAGGTGGTTTCAGCAAGCGATAACAGTTTTGGTGACGGCAGAAGACTATGGTGGGACATTGGCGAAGGTTGTCTAGCGGGCGACAATATGTATCGCCCCCGGCAGTAGCTGAACTATGAGGATTTTTAAACGCTCTGATACCATGTTAAGATTATAGAAAAGAGAGAAATATTATTGAATTGTTTGTATTAAAACTATCACAATGGAAACCCTTTATATAAGGTTATGAGAATGATACAAATAAGGAAAATATAAAAACCCAATAAACCTAGAGATTTAGAGATTGATAGTCAACTCTTATAAATGGTAACCGTATAAACGACAACTAGCAAATATATATTATATATGTTAACAGTGGCAATTAGTTATGTTAGTAGACATCACCATATGCGTCAACTTCTTACCGCTGTAACCCTCTTCACTTAGCCAATTCAAATCTCACCTAATGAACTAGTAGGAGCAGCCTATTGTATTACACGATTACTGCTTGAGCTTTGACTTCAAATAATGAGCAGAAGGTCCCTTTATAGTTTATAATACATTGCAAAAACACAAAAAGGCCCACTTTTTATACTTAGTGGACACCTATTAAGCAAGGAAAATGAAAGAAAAAGGTATAATGTAAAAAAAGCTTACCTGGTTCAGGGAATTCTTTGGGGTTTCATACTCAGCTGCTAAAAACACAAAAACCTGCAAAGGAAAAAACGATACAGGTGAAGCTTTTGACTAAGTCAAGTGAAACCAACAACAATAAAACAGTTTGTGGAAATAATACCAACTATATTTGTACATTCCATCTTTTCTATTTTATTTTTTTCTAAGTTGGGATTTGAAAATTTCAAAAGGGTGAGAAACCCCTGACCGCATTAACCCTCAAGACCCCCAAGGGCGGAACCTGGTGCAATGATTAACATATCAACGCGAGCCAATAAGGAGTGGGGGTTGGGGGGAAGATATGACTCTATCCATTGAAATTGGTTCACATTTCTCTTATAAACATCCGAAATATGTTTTCTGTTCAACTTCCATGCACTAACTGGGTGGCTACTAATGCAGGAAACAATCAAAAAGCATAAAGTACAAAGACCAAACTCCACAACAGCACAAGACCAAAGTGAACGCTTCCTTCCAGGCAAAGGATACCCAGAAGCTAAGATACATATCAACGTAGAAATATAAGGTATCATGCAATTATTGGCAAATGCGTCCTTGCAACAAATAAATAAGAGCTAAAAAATCCAATCACCCAAATAACTATAAAGTATGTCAGAATCTGAAAACAGTCTGTTAACAAACTAATACGATGCATTTTATTATATTACATCTCAATGTTCTCTTGGAGGATCATTGCTTCCTTCAGGCTCACAAACTTGATAGTGAATGGGTGAGTCTGGAACATACTTTCGGCAAATAAAAGGCAGGGGTTTGTTTTGTACATGGTCTACCACTTACAATCTTCTAAGAGAAATACAAGGATACAATACATAGTCTACAACTTAAAGAACATACTTGGTGCAAATATGTTCCAGACTCACTTTGCACATGGTCTTCCACTAACAGAACCATTGTAATGCTGTGTTACTTATAACTTGCACTATTTTGTTTCTTACTTGGGATATTGGGGCTACCCAAGGATAATCTTGATTTCCACTATATAATCTATATTAAAGGAGTAGCACAAGAAAAATGAGAAGCAACTCCTTTAGCATCTTGATGAAGGACACTCTTGGAGAATGGTTGTTTTCAATCCTATATAATAATAACCCAGTAAAGGATCAGTTGTTACTTAGAAGTATGACCTACAGCTATTTACTCATGAAGCAGCTATGAGAAAATGGCAAAGGTTTCTCACACCTGTTATGACTTATGATTCAAATTTAAAGAGATATGAGCTATAAAGCATAATCTTAGCTTCATTTATGAGGAGAATTTAATGAGATTCTCAACTTACAAGATGATGGAAAATCCCACATCAACTTGGTGTCCATTTATAGGAGAAGACGAAAAGATCTTGCCCACGCAGTGGCAGAACTCACGTTCATTTATTGGTTTGCTCACATATTGGAAATGAACAAAAGAGGAGTGGAAATATATAGGGTCTAAGTTAGAAGCATTACAACTATTTTCACTGTCTGGACATATCCTAGATGTTGACGGCCTTTTTTTTAATCAGAAATGATCGGCTTAGAAAAAGCAGAAAAATGTTGTTTGTTTTTAAGGGCAGCTGGCTAAGATTATATACACGCATAGATATACAGATACATACAATTATATGCACACATAGAATAAATGCATATGCCTACTATCACCTGCACGATAGGTAGTCTTGGGATCCCCGTTATTAGGTTGCACCTGGGAACAGCCCTTAAATGGGCTTTTTGCTGAAAGCAATAGTCAAACTCATACAAAGACCTCACAACTTTATAACCAGTCTTTAACTATTGCACCAAGAGTCCAGCAGATACTCCCTTATTAAATAATTAAATATGCATCTAACAATGATTAATGATACAGATTAACCTGAAGTGCAATAGACTGTTATACATAACTAATAAAAAAAATTAAAAAAAAAAGAGAAAAGAAAAGGTGAAAATTGCAAGAGAACAAAATGAATCCTAAAGCAACTGAACAGAATTTGTAAGATTCTGCAAATTATCAAACCTGTTTCGTATTCCAAGTAAACAATGACTCTAAGTTTGCTGATATGTTCAGTGTCAAGCTGATCTGCAGACAATGGACAGAATAAGTACCAAATAAGACCAGAATTTTTTTCAAAAAAAATAGGATACAGAGACGTTTGGGAATTCTTATATACATATATGTATAGGCGCATAATGGTACATAAACATAATGACAACAATTTACTATTGTTAGTATTATTATTGTTATTTTGTAGGTAGCCCTAGTGCAAGCTTTCTTAACTGATTCACAGAAAAACAAGCTTGTGAGAAATAGTTTGATATTCACGGAACTTCTTATTTTTTTAATGATCCCAAGATATTATTTCCTTCTCGTTAGTATAAAACTTTTATAAAAAACTCTTATAATTAAAAGTGCTTATTAACCCTTTAATTCAAGTTTAAAATTACAAATTAACATCCAAACGTATCCCAAGCATATCCTATTGTATCCATGCATCGGAGTTTCAAAAGATTAAAGAAAAAACAGCATACTCCAAAATATGAGTCAGAATTTGTGGCCCTCCCAGAAGCGTCCGTGCATCATAGATTCCAGGATTCTTAGTAGAATCAATTTCCATGTTACAACTTGGTTTAACCTAAATTTGTCTGTTTCAAGTGATCAAAACCACCTCTCCGGTTTTTTATCGAAGGCCATGTGAAACAATTCCAGGAATCCAATTCTTTTTCCATGTAAACCAATTGAATGCACTGCGCACCCTAAGTTCCATTAAAGCAGTCATTTTTCAAGGCATGTCAGTGAAATGATTTCCATTAAACCTAATAATCCGATTCAAGATTATGACTTTCCACCTACAAATGCTACATAATTATCTGTAAAATAACATAATTTACATTAAATTACACAAAGTCTCCATTATCAATGGGGAGATTAAAATTACCAGGTAAATGAACTAGCCAAATTTAATCATATCAAAGGTTTATAGTTCACACAAAATCAAAGACATTATTTAAACGTATGTACACGAATAATTATATAAATGAAGAATACCTCGTCGTCTCCATCTGCTTTCTTCTGGAACCGATTGATATTCAAAACCTAAAACCGCAAAAACAATGAATTAATTGATCACCTCATATAAAAGGGGGGGCTTTTAGGATCCAGTCCCTGATATTTAAGTTTTAAAGGTGCGGTCCCCGTAGCTCACAGTATAGGCCTCTTGCGAAGACTTTACATAGGGTCCATTTGATTGCGTAGATCACGTAATTGTAAAACAAGTTCACTTCCAACTAATGAATTTTAAATTTTTGTATTTACAAATAATCCAATTCTAATTCATCAAATGCTTGGAAGACCTAAACAAAAAATTGTAAATATTAGAATGAAAACATCTTCTAAAATTTTGCCAAGAGACAACAACGTCAAGTTTAGACACTAGACCTCCTCACAGTAAAGAGTTGTAGACTTGTAGTAGTGAATTCCCTAATTCTAGAATCAGGCACTTTCAAGTTTTACTGAAACACTTGATTCGAGTTTTTATGAATCAATTTGATTTATCATCATATTTAAGACTAGGTCGTAACTGTGCCAAAGCACCATAAACCATTCAAAAAAGCATTTTTCAAGATTCAAAAACTTATTATATAAAATGTTCATAACCAAATGCAAATAAATATAAAAATTGTAAATTGCCAAATTCATAATAGAGGGACCATAGTATCTGTTACAGCATGATTCAGGTTTAACAAGGAAAAGTTGCATCCAGAAAATGTCAGACCTCAGGGACCAGATCCTAATTTTTTTTTTCTTTAAAAAAAAAAAATAAATGAATCGAGAAGAAGAAGTAGGGTTTTTTATTCATACAGGATCTGGTGAAAAATGAAATGATGATAATTAAACCTGGACTTGAGCGGTGGGAGAAGGAGAATTAAGATGATCGGTGAAAGAAGCCATAGCACACATTAGGGCTAGTATCGTCAGAGAGAACGTTAGCAAAGCATTTGCTCTGTACCCGAACGAATGCATTTCTTCTTCTTCTTCTTCTTCGTTTTCTCCTTCTACAGAAAAATTGCAATTGAGATTTTTACTTGTACAGATTTGTTTTAATGGATATATGAGTATTTGGTATATTTAGTAACAGAGGCCAAGAACACTACTGAGAAGGACAGGGCTCTAATCTACAGCTTTAAATCTTTTCCGTTTTTTTTTTCTTTCATTTTCTTTACTTTACGGCAGGCCATGCGTCTACACGTTATTTTTATTTTTTATCTATGTATTTATATGTATATATAAATATAATTTAAAATTAAAAATTAAAAAATTATTATTTACTTATTAATTAAATAATTTTAACCTTGAGCGAGTTGGGTCTTATTAATAATATATATGTTTTCTATTGACACACACCATTTTTTTTATTTTTAATTAATAATTAAAATATTAAACACTCTTTTAAATTTCATCATCATCATCACCACCACCAGCATCATTGCCGCCTCTTCTTCTTCATCATCATCATCACCACCACCATTGCCGCCACCACCTCTATCATTGTTGGTACCACCACCATCCAAATCATCATTCATCTTCAAAAGAAGTAGGATACTTATATTTTGGTTATTGATATACGTTTTCTTTCATTTATAAATCATTGGACACAAACAAATGCAAAAAAAATTAAAAAACAAAAACAAAACACGAAGAATGTTTACTCGACCCTTAGGAACCGAGTGTTGAATAGCTTACTCGGTCCTTAGGAACCGAGTGTTGTACAGCTTACTCGGTCCTAAGGAACCGAGTTAAGCTTTGGGTTATTTTTCCAATTCCACTCGGTTCCTTAGGACCGAGTGACTTGTGCTTTACTCGGTTCCTTTTGGCCGAGTATGATGAACAACACTCGGTTCTTAAGAACCGAGTAGACCTTCATCCATGGCAGATTTTTTTTTATATGGTGTGTGCACTGGTGGGACTTTTTTTAGTAAATAACAAAAAAGTTCAAGAAAAAAAGAATTGAACGATTAGATTGTTAAAGAAAAAGTTAAAATAAGAAGATTGAAGATAAGATTTGTGGGGTGAGTGGTGCAATTTATTTTTTTGAATTATAGAGAGAGTTGAATGCTTAATTCCAACCGAAATTTTTGAAAAATTCTTAATGGCAATGGGTTGATTTCTAGAAGAAGATTGAAGATGACAGAGAATGGAGTGGTAGAGAGTAAGATTGGAGTGATTTTTAGATGAATGTTAATTAATCCTAAAATTAAATGTGGAGTGGTGGAGTGTTAGGAAGAGTGAAAGTGTACCTATAAAGTGTTAGAGAGTTAAATAGTGTGCGTTAATAATAGCCCCCAAATATATAAAGATTTTGTATTAAATTAAATAGAATGTACCAAGGGGGAGTGACACACGACAACAAATGGTAAAGGGACACGTGGTAAGGAGAACCCTCTCACAACCAATGAAATGGTCCCAACGTGGCTTTTTAAGGTTACCGGTCAATCCGCTGTCTTGCTTTTCTTTCCCTTCTTTTTTTTTTTTTTTTTTTTTTGTTTTTAACAAGGTTTCTCATCTTATGCTACAAGTGAAAAAAGAGGAAAATTATGGAAAGTTGCATGTTTTTTTTTTTTAAAAAAAAATTAAGGGTGGTTTAAATCTATCCCTTAATTTTATAAAAAAAAAAAAAAAACTCCCCACTCACCTCATGTTAGTTAAGTGAGATTGTCAATATCTCATTTTTAGTAGAACGTTGACTATTATTTAGTTAAAAAAATTACGAGTAACAATGAAAATAAAAATAAAAATAAATTATATTAACTTGCCTAGCAAATTTAGCTAAACCATAAAGTTACCAACATTCCTAATAAATTTAGCAAGACGATGAATAATATAATTATCTTCTCCCTTGACAAAAGAGACATCAAAATAAAAGCTAAAAGCGCATAAGTACTTTTTTTCCTTTTTTTTTTGTTGATAAAAAATACATAAATACTTGATATCACTAACAATAAAGCAAAAGGCGCTTAAATAAAATTAGTTTATAAATCAAAGTAATTAAAAAAATCCCTCTAGTGAAAGATTATAGTAAAACTTTATTAAGAGATGCAAGTGAGTTATACAACTGAGAATAGCCACCCCTAAGAGCATCTCCAATGCAATCATCAATTGAGAAAAAAATAAGATGCCACATAAAATAGATAGATAAAGTTCTAAATTTTTTTTTTTCAATACAAGTAACAATAATGACTATCAAGTTTATTCAGCAAAAATTATAATAGACATTGTAAAGGTGACTTTCTATTTTTAGATGATCTCTTAGACTATATCTTAATGTTACATCATGTTTTATGTCTACCTACTTTTATTTTTCAATTTTTTAAATATTTTAACTTTTATTTTATAATATTTTTTTAATAAATATTATATTTTTGAAAAGTTTGAATCAAGATCTACCAAATAGCAAGATTCGTATTGCATATAAAGTTATTAATTTTATTTTCATGAATTTCCTAATCGATAATCTTTAGGACAATTGCATTGGAGATTTTTTTAAGACCGGTCTATTAATAATTTTTTTTGCGCCACATATGAAAGGTATGCTTATATGTCCATGGTTTGAAGTTCTCCAACCCATTTTTGCATTAAAGATGCTCTAACAACTGTTCATCAAAGAGATTTTTAACACTACCTTTACGGATTTTGAACTATCTTAATCGTGTGAGAATGAATAGTGATAACATGTGAATATAATGTACTATCTTCTTTTTGTGGAATTATAAAACACAAGAATTCATTCTTCGTGTTAATTTCATATTTGGCCTTAATAATCATTTGATTTGTTTGATTTATAAGCATTTATGGGGACGTCCTTCTTTTAATTACAAGAAAAGGTTATTTTTTAAGTGGTAAATAATTAAATTTTGTTAATAATATTTATTACATAAATCATCTTTTCCAATTTTCATAAAAAAAATAATTAAAAAATGAGTGAGATGGCATCTAGCTCTTCCCAAAAGCAATAAAAGAATTCCACTCGAGACCTGAAAGTTTCATCATCGAGTTTCATCAATTGCAAGTGTAACATTTGTCGTCATCCCTGCAATATAGCATTTCGATCAATCTCACAATTCCCTATTAATATAGTGTTCAAGTTTCACAAGTTGTAAATGCAACTGTAATCCTTATTGCATGTTGTAATAGCATTCTCGCCTTCCCCAATCGTAATAGTTTTCGAGCTTCATAAGTTGTAATTGTAACATCAATCATCACTCCCATATAAGTCTATATCCCTAGGTATAGTAAAGTTGGCAAAGGGACGGTTTAATCCACAGAACCCCAGATCCCTTTTCCTCCCCCTCTTTCATAGTCAAACACCAACGTATGGCCTGTGTAAATAACAATAAATTAAAAATCCCAACAATTAGAATGTTACGTTCAAAAGGTTCAATTATATAACTTTAACTAGTTCACAAAAGTTTTTTTTATTCTTTAATCTCCCACAAAGTGTCCTACATTAATAGGATGTAGGATTAATACCGCTCATGAATCTCAGCATATTGCTAGTTACAATGATTTTATACTTGACGGGATTGAAATTCAGGATGTTCTCGAACCATTCGCCGATATCTAGTAGTAAATAAGCCATTGGACAACCTCTTGTGATTAGGGCTAACTAACCTAATATCAATTTTAAAATATGGTCGATCATTTGGATTTTGGGTACCAATAATTCACCGTAATTAGTTATGTACTAAAATTTCTGGTAATTGAACTTTGAGTACCATTTTACATATTTTAGCGAGTAAAGAATATTTGACAACTAAAGTTATTTTTCTGTGACCATAGTACCCTTCTTTGATTGTTCATCATTCCACTATAAGAAAACACCACCCAAATCCCATAAGAAAGCACCGCATGTCTGAGCTACATCCCCATGTTTTATTGATTTGCTGAATATTAAATTAGTAGTACTTTTGATCTTAGCTAATTTTATTTTGCTCTTTCTCTCAATTGCTGTTGCATTTCTACTTTGGGAAATTGCATGTGTTCATCATTCTATTTATTCCAAATATCTTTTTATTCGAGTAGTAATTTTCCCTGGTGCTTTCAACATCTATTTTAGTTTGATTCGGGACGTGGTTTGAAAAAAGGTTGAAGGCAATTTTAGTAGATAACTTTGAAACCCGAAGCCATATTATAATACATTAGTGATACTCAAGACTTAAATGACTCGTCAAAATAATTAGAGGAAGGATAATTATAATTTGATTGTCTCTAAAACAAGAAGATTTAAACATTATTTTTCAGGAAAGAATAAACACAACTTTAGTGTTTTTTTCTAAAAATAATTAAAGTCTAAATATCTGCCTTAACTCTACAAAGAAAGAATAAATTCTCCTCGCACCTTAAGACAAAGGTAGAGGATGCCTATTACTGAGCTAACCCTTCTTCTCACAAAACTTTAGTTAATTCTTGGCCTTTTCGCATTGAAATTCCTTTTTTTTTCTTTTTATCTTAGTTTCAAACTAGTTCAAAATGGATGTTTTATAATCTAATCTAATACTAATATTATAAAATGGGAGGAATGAGAAGGACCTCCTTTTTAAGCGCCACGTGTCTCGTAATTAAGAATTAATTTTACAATTGTTGATATATATTTTGGCATATAATTATTACACTTATGTATTCTCAACAAATATCTACTTGATTTATGCACCGTTGCGTGCGTATTCTTCAATATCAATGTTCATTATGGTATTGAAGGTTTATGCTAAAATGTTAATTGTTGGTCTCCTTTCATTCTTATTGGCTCCGTTTATTTCCTCACATCTTCATTTCCCACCTATTTATAAGCCTAATTTGTAAGGATGAATATAAATTTAATTGATTACATTTTCTCCTCATTTTTGTTGGATTTAGACAAATTGTTTCATCTCTCCTAACTTCTTGCAACGTTCTTTCCATACACTTTTGCAGAGATTTTCATGCAAATATATTGCATTGTTGAACAAAAGCAAAATATGCAAATATATTACATTATTTAACAGAAGCAAAGTATCGCGAACTGTAATAATATATACCTTCTCTTTTTTATGTTTGAATTCATACGGGTTTCTACATACATTCAACATGTTTTAACCTTAATTTGTACTATTGGAGGATTGTTGATGTCTACTTTGAATGGTTGACATGATAAAACATGATAAAGTTTTAAAATTTGTTTGTGGTAAAGAGTAATATATATTTGAAATATTCTATATAATCCTTGGTATTTTGAAGTGAAATAGATTTGTAGGTTGAAATAGGAGACTAATGGAAAGAATAAGGTCACGTACATTTTAATTAAGACTCGTTCAAAAATAATAATGTCTCGACATATATTAGATAATGCAGAAATTCTTATGCAAAACACTATTTTTTTTTGTTTTAAATCTTAGAATTTTTATACGAGAATACTTAGCTTCTTGAAAGGCAATGATAAAACTTTACCATGATCATTCAAAAAAAGCAACTTAAATGGCCAAGTATTATATCATTGTTATATACCCTCATGCATTAAACATGCACGTTATATATTTATGGATATAAGATAAAAATAATTGTTTTTCTTAATAAGTAAATTCACAACGTTGTTCCCTACACTATTTTATGAGTGTTGGTTCTACACAAGTAAAATTTAAATTATGTATATAATAGTTTCGTATTATATTTTTGTATGTATATATATATATGGTATTTGGCTTGAAAACTAGTTTTTAGGGTAAAATAATAGAAACAAAATGAGAATTTTATACGACATTAATATCATTATTTGAAAAAAGAATTTATTGAGTAAATGCCTTTTCTTTTATTTATGGGATTATATTTAATGAAAATATTAAGTAGATGTTTTAGTACGTTACCAATGATCAATGAAAGCTAGCAGATCCTTATTTCGTAGTATTTCAACATTGACACATTTATTTGACATTAAGTGATATATCAACTTAGTGATTATTCGTTTAATTAGATCTAACCAATAGATACGTTGATCGTATTAGAAATGTTAGATTTTTTTTCCTATATAAATTATACGTCCCCATAGAATTAGTGTATTTATAATTTATGAATGGTAATTTTGACTCATTTAATTTTCTTTTGAATTTGATGAATTGCTGCATTTGACTAATTTACCATATATAATTACGATGTCCATTACTAATAAAATCTTAATTTTTTTTCTAAATATTCAATCATCACAAATAAAATCTAGAGAATTTTCCCCTCTATGTAAAAGCACACTCAAAGGCCATCAAATACGAAGACGGCCATTTATTAATGACAAACACCTACATGCAACAAAGAAAAACAAAAACAAACACAGCCTTATATCTCCATTTTATCAACAAACCACCCTCTCATCTCTACACTTTCATCTATGGATTGGAGGTGAAGTTGAAATTAGCACAACTAGTACCTTTAGACAACAAGGATGAGCTAAAACCCAACCTAGACTTGGCCAAATCAAATTGAAGAAGATTATCCTCAAGTTGGTATGCCCCTATGACAATAGGAGACCTAGGATTCAACCCTCCATCCACAAACCCTAGACATGACACACCAGGTTTCGCCTGCACCATCAAGTTTGCGCCTAAGATCCTCCAAACTGTGTTCTGGTTCTGCATGACAAGATCAACACTAGGAACCTTAGGACCGGTCGGGCTGTTGGTCAACTTGTTTGAGTTAAAGCACACCCCAAATGGCGCCACCTGATTCACCTTGTCCACCCCAATTAACTCATTTGCAAAGAACTGAGTGACTGCTTGGAAAATGGAGTGCTCAAGAATGGTGTAAATGGCAGTTGTACTAATCGTGGTTGGTTTGTTTGTTGAGAGGATCGATGGATTAGTTGGTACAAACTTGTTATTTATTTTTATTGATTTTACTTGTACGTGGTACTCGCCCTGCGCCCCTATGGTTAGTGGGGTGGAGGTTCCAGGATTGGACAAGTCAAGCCCTGGAAGTAGGTTCTGGGGAAAGTTTCCAAACAAAATGGCCCCATTAGGTTTATTTTTATTTGAAGGGGGTAGGCATAAAGCAAATTTTTGTTGAAACCCAAAGTGCGAAGCGAGTTGTGTTGGTAGGGAAACTGGGGAATGCCCTAGTCCGGCCACTCCTTGAACGTTTTGGGGTAGCGGTCCTTGTAACAAAAAGGAAGGTGCACAAGCAAAGATATACTGAGGGATAGTAACCATGGGACCGGTCTTGGACCCTTGGATCGACTGGATTGACAGAACATCTTGTGCGAGCTCACTGATGGCATGCCGGTCATTGAGAGGGTTTTGAGCAATGACCCCACAAGTGTTGTTATGGCAACCAGGTCGAGCCGGGGACACACACTTGTGGCAGTAGTGGTTCCCGGCTCGAGAGCACTGGGTCGAGTGGCAGACCGGAGCTTTATAGGTTGATGATAGGTAATGTTGCTCGCAATTAACCCACAAGAACTGGCCGTTCAGATCAACGAGAAATGGTACCGATAAAAGAGGAGTTCTCTTCTTGATGTTGGTCACATAAAGACCCGTCGCACCATCTTTGCTTATGGGTAAAACAACACCATTAGGCTTGAACTGAGAAGTATAACGGGGTGTAGAGCCAAAGATAAGAGGGCAAAGAGAGAAGAAGATGACGAGAAGAGAGTGAAGAGTGGAAGCCATTAGGTACAAGAGCCAAGGCTAATTAAGAAAGGATAGAATGGTGTAGGATAGGGTTTTAAGTGTGACGCCTTTATAATATATAGGGTGGCAAGTTTTGGTGCTAGCTTGTTTATTTTTAGGAGGGTTACATATATGCATGCCTATCTTTAACAGATGGAGACAATATTGTATTTGAGAGAGATAGAGAGAGAGTTTTTGGCGTTGTCCGATCTTGATGGGGTTGTGAATTGAGGGCTACTTTTTGTTTGGTTGAATATTGTTTGCATACTCATTATAGAATTCTAGGGTAAGGATGATTATGGACCTGTTTTGCATAAGAGAACAAGAGGAGTTGGTGAGTATGCATGCACCGGCCTGCAGGTATTAGGGGACATATTTCACAAGTTACACGTTCACCCTTGTTGAGCTCATGCACTTGGATGGACATGCATGAAGATTTTGTTTATTCTAATAAGTTGTATTTACTTGGTATTTTGCATTTAATAAATATTTTGTCCTAAACTGATTGTCTCCTTTTATTTATTTATTTTCTTTTAAATGTCTCAAATTCAAAGTAAATTTTTTTTGAAACAAGCTAGTAATGATAAATTCGAGTGGTTCGTAGGGGAATATAATGGGAGGGGGATTGAACCGCCCCCCTGTGAAATACCACACACTTAATCACTTGAGATAAAGTGTGGATCTTATAAAATATCTCAAATTAAGAGTTCATCGACTAATTACTTCTTTTTTTGATATAGTCAATGTACTAAATCAGGTCATATTGAGTCAAATAGGACCGGATTTAACCTTAACCCAAATCCACATCGGATTTAATTATATGTCTAAAGCATAAATAAAATCGTGTTTACTAAATAGTAGTTACAAACTCGACTAAATAAGCATATCTATTTTAATAAAAGGAAAAAAAAAAGAAGAAGAAGATTTGAACTAATCATGAATCATCTTCAAATAAAATGTAAAAACTCCAAACAAAAAGTGGTTTGAAAAACATCCACTAACTCGGAAGGCGCAAGTTCATGTCTCAATAACCTCCTCCATTTTTTGTAGGGATGTAGTTGAATCACTTGTAGTTAAAAAATGGGACAAATTCTGTCACAATTTTTTTTATTTTTTATTTTTTTGAAAAAAAAAATGGTTTATATACTAATTAGACATGGACACACTTTTCATGCATACTCTGTACTCGTTATTTTCACGTACATATGAATTAATCTAAGATGGTAAGAACAAAACATACATATGTTGTTGGCTCAATAATATAATTGAAAAATCTTACTATTATTCTTGAGATTGCGAATTCAAGTTTAATTAATTACATATTTTTCTCTAACAGTGAGAATGTCAAAAAAAAAATTCATTAAACTTTTAGTATCATAATTTAATTAATATCCGGTTAAAAAAATAGATATCTCTAGCGACAATAGCTTCAAGCGCAGATTGACATTTCCTGTTACCTTGAGGTTGAGATGCTATTTGAGTTTTATGATGCGCTCACATTTCTAGGTAGACTTCATTATGTCATTAATGTTGGGCTGGGCTGGAGGACACAGTTTGCTTATAACTCGGGCTGGGCTTCTAACCTAAAGGTTGGTGCCCAGATCTCAACCCTCAAGAAACAACTCCCGTAGACAAATTAAGATATAATTTTTTGTATAAATTCATTTTTGCACTAAATTTATAAGTATTAAAGACATAAATTTGAATACAGCTTTGTCTTACACTATACAAAAATTCTTTCCGGAACTCCCGTGTCGTTGTTGAAAGTACGACAATGATCACCGGAGCTCCGGTGGGCAGTAGTGGCCGAATTAGTTAGTGAAGTTAGGTAATAAAAAAATATAATAAGGGTATAATTGTCATTAAAAAAGGGGTGTATCCTTTTATTGAATAAAGATTTGAAAATTGTTCTCAACCTGTAAATATTTTAAGTTTGAATTTAATTTTCCTGATAATATGCAAGAGAAAAAAAAATTAAGAGTTTTGTCTTAGTGACACCGGACCTAAACCTTTAATTAGAAGGTCACGTGTTTCATTTATCTTTACTCTCTTTAAAATAGTTATCAAAAAGTAAAGAGGATTGCACACTTGTCTCCTTTTTTGTGCGAAAATAAGTTATTGATATATTTAAATTAACAAATAAAAGTGCCGTATTACTAATGGAAAAGACATGCATGCACAAATTGATGTTGTACATTGGCCTGTAATGTATCGGAGTTCTGGCATAAATCGATTTGAATCCACTCGGATATGGTCAGATATCCGTAATTTATTTATCCAAATTTGTTAGATCCGTTGATTAACAAATCGAAATCAAATATGAATATTGCTAGCATTAGTTACAGATGTTTTCTCAAATTTGTCAAGTCCATCTGTTACTTTCATTCATCTGACACGTCTATCAATGATTACGTTCAACTCTTAACTCTCTCTCTCAATATATATATATATATATATGAGAAAGATTCACCGTATAAGATTAATAAATTTTACACTTATTTATAATTTTTTCTTAGATTCATAATTTATTAATTATATTGTTACATAAGCTTGCTTTATTGTGTTTGTCAAACATAAGCTTGTTTTAAATCAATCCGATATTTATAACTATATAATAACTATACTTACTTTTCCTTAATTTTTGTAAATTTCATAATTTACTATATAACATTACTATGATATATAAGGACTTGTGCATCTCGATCTGACTACTTTAATTTTTTATAAGCATCTTCTATATATTATAACTAATTAATTCAATGATTAGATTGATTAATTATGAAATTGACAAAAAGATATTAGTGGGTGTAAACTTTTTTATTTTACACTATGTATAACTTGAACCATCCCCTATATATGTATAGATATCCTCAATATATATTTGTAAAAGAGGGAGGGCTCAAGTTACATATGGTGTAAAACAAAAAAGTTTTACACTCATCAATAACTTTATCTCAATTTTATAATTTATCAATCTAACCATTGAATTAATTCATTATAATATCCCAAAGACATGTGCAAAAAATTATGATAATTGGAGATGTACAAGTCACTCATCATAATCAAGATGTATAGTGGATTATGAACCTTACAAAAATTAAGTAAGAATAATGATTATATAGTTACAAATATTTTATTGATTTAAAATTTTGTTTGCCAGCTAAACACAATAAAAATAACTTTTTTAATGGTGGAATTGATAAATTATGAATTTGAGAAAAAATTATCGATAGGTGCAAAATTTCTTAATCTTACACCGGTGTAACTTGCACCTTCCCCAAGATGCTTTACAACTATTACAATTTGATTATTTTTCATTTTTTTTTTATATTTGGAATACTTGTTTGATATACCCTTGGTTCGATCTAAGGAGAGAGAATGTGCTAACGTAAATTGTATTCCCTTCGTCCAAATTATTATTTTTTGAAAAAAAAATGATTTAATTCGCTCATTCTTCATAAATTGACGGAAGTATGATTCTTCAAGTTTCATTCTCTATGTAATGTGTGACACATCTCGGTTTGGAGTCGAACCAGCGCTATGAATGCTCCACGCCATTCATTCACTTCTTTGCTATATAAAATTTGGTGCATTGTCTCAAAAATAAAATTGAAATATTCTTAATTTGGTATATTCAAAAATAAAAATAAAGTTTGGCGTGTTGAGTACGCCACAAAAATAAAACTAAAATACTCTTAATTTAGGATATTAAAAAAAATTACTAATCTTGTAACTTGGAACATCCAAAAAATTTACTCCAGTTATGTTTAATCCAATTTTTACATCAAAGTAATTAATTTAACTATCAACAGAAAGAACAAAAATAGTTACTTTAAAATATTTTTTGAAGTACTATATCAACATGGGTTAAAATGTCAATAACAAAAAGAAGGGGTGAAATTTAGAAATTACTCAAAAGTTAATTTGGGAAGTTGTTTATCCAGTTGAACGAGTACTTGGCTCTTTTCTACTAATCTGTTGGTTCAATTTCATTCAATAGGGTCTAGTTCGAGGGTTAAATTGATAAATTTGGTTGAAATGGTCTATAATCTATATAATGAGTAGCTCACATCCATGAAATTTTATCAATAAATTCAAATCAGAAGTAGGTGTGAGAAAAATTCGATACATATGATTATTTTCGACCATTAAAATTTTAGACAATAATCTCACTCACTTCTATATTGAATCTTCTAACGAAAATTTTGTGAAGATAGTTTACTCATCATAAAGATTATTTCCATCAAGTTTCATGAAAAAATTCTATCTATTTCACCCTTGAATTAAACCCTAATGAAATTGAACTGAAAAAATAATTGAGAGGAGGCAAGTCTGTTAAACGAGTGATTAAATTATTGATTTTTTTGAGAATAAGAACGAGTAGTTAAAAATTGTCCATAAGTATTATTAAACTCACGGACGGTCAGTTTATCATTTTCTATTAATACAATATGAATAATATGAACAGGTGATCAAAACACTTTTTCTGTTATATTTTTTTTCACTATAAGCAATGCATGGCATATACTCGATGTTCGGACTTTAAGTTGGAAAAAAAAGAAACTTGAAACCTCAAGGATCGAATACTTAAAACCTAAGGATCGAATCGTGATAGAATAGACACCAGACTAACTCCTTTTCAACTTAACTAGACTTTGAATTAAACCCAACATTCTGATCTCCCAAATTTCCCATATATTTGAAGTGCGTATCTTGAACTTTTGCAAATCCAAGAGTAGAGTGCAAAGGCTCCTTATATTAAGCCATCTCCAATTTTTCCTTTCTTATTTCTCACCATTATATTACGTGCCACCATTTATATACGAGTAACGCAAGTATCGTGTATGCGCAGGACCACAACATACATATATAGAACAAAGAAAAAAACAAAAATTTGCAGGTAAGCATAGGCACAAAGATTATGCATTAACCTTAACCTAAACACTCATTGTATAGGAGTGAATCACCAAAGTACAAAAAGGCACAAACCCAACACCACAGAGCCAAAAACTACCCTACGAATCCAATTCCTTCTTTTCCCTGCAAATTTACATGATACTACAACTATCAGTGTTCTCATCATTGAAGAAGTGGGTAATGTTATCACCGGCTGGTGGTGCCGGTCCGTAGCTCAAGGCCGGTTGAGGCTGCCCATACATCATCGGTTGGTACATACCAGCCCCACCCGCCCTCTGTTGGTTCATCATCATTGCCGCCATATATTGTTGGTTATAGGGTTGGTTCATCCCTTGGCCTACCGCCCCTTGATAATACCCACCGCCGTTCATTCCCCCACCGCCTGCTGCGGGCAGCCCTTGTACTGCTGGAAAATTACCCATCTGACCCATCGGAAAATTACCCATTTGCCCCGTTGGATAATTTCCCATATTACCCATTTGACCCATTGGCAAATTACCCATTTGCCCCATACTTTTACCCCCTCCCCCATGATTACTCAAACCAATATCATTGAACCCATTCTGCTTGTTCATCATATGCCCTCCTTCACTTTTCCCCGCACCCTTCTTATCCCAATTACCACCACCAGCACCCCCACCCCCATTTTTTCCTCCTTTCTTGTCCCAACCACCGCTAATGTGCCCACTATCGCTCCCGCCACCGCTACCGCCATTTTTCCCTGACCCTTTTTTGTCAAAATTAAAACTAATGGACCCATCCCCACCTTTGCCACCGTCCTTACTTGCACCTTTCTTATTTCCTCCACCTTTTTTACCTAGTCCAAGAAAGCCAAGGAACCCACCACCACCACCACCCTTATTCTTTTTTCCTCCCTTTTTATCTCCGCCATTCTTTACATCATTTTTCCCTCCCTTCCCATTCTTGCCATCATTTTTTCCATTCTTACCATCAGTTTTCCCTCCCTTTCCATTCTTACCATCATTTTTACCACCCATGCCCTTCACTTGAATAGGCAATTCAAATGAACCACCGCCCCCGCCTTTCTTGGAATTTCCACTACTTTTTCCATGGCCATTCATCATCCCATTACCCCCATGGGGTCCATGGCCACCACCCATCATTGGCATCCCCTTAATGGGTTGTTGCCGTTGATGCTGATAGTGATGGTCATCATCATCCTCACCATCATCATCATCATACTCGTCAAAATCACTCCCATCATCATCATACTCATCAAAATCACTCCCATCATCATCAAAATCATCATGTGAAGGCAAGTTGAACTTCACAGATTTCTGTTCCTTGAAGGGCATCTTCATATCCTTACTAGACCCTTTGTTCTGTTGCACTTGTTGTTGGGGTTTTTGGTCTTTTCCACCTTTTTGAGACTTGTTGTTGTTGCCTTTGCCAATATCTTTGAAATTGTCCATTTGAAAGTTCTTGAACTGGTTTTGATTTGGGCCTTTTTGTGATCCCCCCCAGAGCTCTGCATGTTTCCCAGATTTCACTAGCTTCTTTATCAGTGCTGATGGATCCGCATTTCCTGTCACAGTCACCTTCCCTTGTTCTACATCTATGCTTGTAGCATAAACCCCTAGCCAAAAAAAAAAAAGTGTTCCCAATAATACCGTCAGCAACATAAATACACTATAGATATCCAAAAGATATAAACACTTCATTAATTTCGAATAATATTCTTGCACGTCGCCTGCAAAAGGTCTGTCCGTGACAGTTTTTTTTTCATTTTGTCCATCTCTCTATTCAATAAAAACTTGCATAACTAAGACCAATAGTCTTGTACTACATTGATAGTGCTGGCTGGTATCCGCGTTTGGGAAGGGTCAATGGTTCAATTCCTATCATTATAATTCGCAAAAGAACAAAAGATTTCAGGAACTGAGCAAATTTTGAAATTTTAAAACCACTAGTAGAATTTGAAAACCTTCAAGCATGTGGGTTTGTTCAAGTGGTGAAGAACGGCCCTACCCGAACCTGGAGATTCGGGGTTGAGTCTTACCAGCTGCAAATGCTATAGGATTACTAAAGAGAAGACCCCAAAAATTACTGAATGTTATTGTGAAAGCAGAATCTACATTGAATGTCAATTGTACCCTATGCTTTCATCATAATACCTTGCTTCAAAGATACAACCCAATGGTATGTTAATATGCTTCTGAAAAACAAAACCCCCCAATTTATTGGATCTATCACTGGACAAATCAAAACACGCACGACAATTCACTTGCCGCTCGTAATTTAGTTTGCTCTAGTGAGAAGCAACGTAGCACAGTGAAATTCACACGCGCGACAAGTAACATGTCAGATCTGTTGTATTTTGAGATTTATCTCTTTGCATATTTTCTTGAAAATCTTTCAAGTTTTGTCATTTTACAAGCACTTTTTTCAATGAAAATCTCACAAAACAGTAATCTTTCCATTTTTGCAACCTTTAAAATTCCCAAATGTGAAATGGAAAGAGGCAAAAAAGGAAAAAATAAATAAATCAACCAGGTGACTTACCATCAATTTTTTGGAGTAATTTCTTCACTTTTTGCTTACATCCATCACAAGCACAGCCTATGTTTACTCTAAGAACACAACTCTGCAAGACAGTTTAAAAGGAACACAAAAATGATTTTAAGTAACATAAAATGAAATACACACAAATACATACAAAGATTCATTTACGACCATAAAGAAACAGAGTAGAACCAGATTTGGAAGGTACCTGAAGCTTGAAGTCTTGTTTACTCATTCTTTAAAGGATAGAAATGGGAAAAATAAAATAAAATAAGGTGATGAAACTTGAAGGGGACTTCAATTCTTTAGGTGGGTTTCTTCAAGCCAAAGAAACTGAGTAACGGGTTTGAATCTGTTCTAAAGATTGGAAGAAGAGACTATCACAAGGTTATGATTTCACAGCATAGAGGGGTGTGTGTTTTAGAGAGAGAGAGGGAGCAAATCTGCAAGTGTTAGAAGCATCTCCCCTGTTTTGAGGGTTTGGTGTTTTAAAAACAGAGAGAAACATGGAAATAGGGCAACCGACAAGGTAAATATATATATATATATATATAATTATTGAGCGTATATATTTAAATAATAATACATATATTAATTTAAATTAATAAAATAGATAATATGTAAAAAAATATATTGGTCAATGTTAAGTAAGAAACTACTTATCTTTAGCGCACCTAAATTAATCTCTCCATACAAAATATAACTTGAAATGTTTTTTATCGAATTTACTACTAATTTCAATGTCACTGCTATTAAGTCAAACTTGGTGATTATATATGTGTTTTAATATAAATTTTTAAGGTACACATCAATATCACTTTGTTATATATATATATATAATATATATAACTACATGGATAAAGAAATGTGAAAATGGTTGGATTTCGGCTTTGAAATCCGTAGCAGCTGGATATTTGCTTTTCATCAGTGTTCCAATTTTCAACTATAATTGACTGGATTTACGTCTGACAACTAAGAAGATATTAAGAAACCAAACTTTTAACTAATTTTTGTTTAAAGTGTTAAATTAGTGGTGCTACCACTTCACAATATTGTAAGAAAAATAAGGTTAACTAAAGTGGGAGTGCCACTACCAACTTGTTATTAAATTAATGTCTATGGTTAATTTTAAGGGTGTGTAAAGTGAGTAAATGCATAAAATTTTATTATAATAAAAGTTTTTATAATATATAAAAAGGGCTCAACATTTAATACTATGTTTAAATACAGACATAAAAAATATGTTGTAAGTAGACGAGAAAATAACCTTTATTTCACCTTTTATATAAACCTTAAATACGATGTAAGTTCAATCCTGATTAATGATAGTTGTGTCTTTACTATTAATTTTAAGAATTTATATGCACATTACAAAGTATCTTGTGATAAATTGTGCCTTCTGAGATATTTCAACTCTAACAAATCCACTATTTATAAGTTTTTCACATTTCTTTAAAATTTAAAAGAATGTTATTTAATTATGTAGATATATAGCGAATAATATCATCAGTAACAATATCTCATTGTCATGTTTTACTTGTAGAATTGTTAAAAAAAATTAATAACCAATGGTAGTGTCTTTTAAAGCAAATATGCTATATTTTTATTCTTCTTACAAATTTTAAAAATAAAATAGAAAAAAAAAAGGGGACCAAATTGTTATAAAACAATTGTTTATCAACTTTTGCTCCAATTTGTCTCAAAATTTGATTGGAACAATTCATGTGGCATATTCTTCTTGTTCATCAACCGGAAACATAGAAAGAATTAAATGAAGATTGACTCGTATATTATTGAAGGTCCCAACTAACAAGGTAGTGTAGTTGAAAGAGTGTTTATGCACAAATTACATATATATAAATTCAAGTTATGGTGATATAAGATTAAATAATTTAGCATACATTTATAATTTATCCTTAAAATTTATTTTCACCGTTAAATTAGCTATTTTTTTTTATCATGCACAAAAAAATTAAAATCAACCAGATCGATATATGTAAACATTTAATTTGTATGACCATGTTTACATAAATTTCATTAGTTTCATAATTTATTATAGACTAAATGACACTAATGCACCCCAAACTAAAAGAATGTATTAATCTGTACCCTAAACGTTTTTTTTCGACACTCATATACATACAAATTATATCAATTCGTCATTTCGTCCATTTTTTTAAAACATCCAACCACACGAGCGAGTCACGGTGCATTTAACAAGGGCAATTTGGACAAGAGATAAGTTTGAAAGGGACAAACATCTCCTACCCAACATAAACACATTGCTTTCTTCCATATTACACCGGAAGTAAAACAGAAAGCCTCTCTTACCCATAATCTAAAGCAAAGAATCTCTCTAATACCTCTAATATGGAAGAAAGCAACACATTTATACTGGGTAAAAGAGGTTTATCCCTTTCAAACTTATCTTTTTTGTCCACGATGTCCTTCCTAAATGCTCACATGATTCGTCATGTGATCGGATCTTTTAAAAAATGGCCGGAAATGACGAATTGATATTATTTGTATGTATAGGATGCAAAGTGTCAAAAAAAATGTTTTAGGTACAAATTGATACATTCTTTTAGTTTGGGTGCATTAGTGTCATTTAGTTTTTAGTATATAACATAATTATGATATGATGAGAAATTTTTGCAAATATGATTAATTTAATTTCTTACATGTATCTTTGATATATAATAATGATTTAACTTAACGGATAAATTAATGAATAGTGAAGTTTAGAAAAAGTTATTAAATGTTGTAAAACTTCTTTCTTTTTCTTTAACATTTTCCGTACATATATGCATACACCTAGAGTACCCATCAAGAGTGGTCTAGAGATAGCCACACTGTCATCTCTGTGTTCGACTGATAGTTCCTTGGGTTGAGTTTCAGAAGCCCGCAAGCAAAGATTAGTTAATGTGCGCAATAGTCGGCTCAGACACTCCGTAGCATAGAACAAAAAAACTAAATAAACTAGAGTTTTGTGCACACATGACGCGTGTGTTATTTGGATATAAATAATTTAAAGAAATAAATGTTAAGCAATGTAGTGGTCAAGAGTACACTAAAAAAACACTTATAAATGACAAAGATAAAAATAGTATAACAGTCGAGAATTCACTACATTTCAAGAGCTTAGTGATTCGAGTCTCTCGTTAATACACTTTCTCCATTAAAAACTCGAATTTTATCTGTATATTGATTGTACTTAAAAAAAAAGGAAGGGAAAAAAAACATATCACAAATAATTTCAAGAGTCAAAGATAGTTATATATTTTCAAGTTAGTCACTTTTGCTTGCTTACAAATGTGTTTTCCTCAAAAAAAATAGCTTTTACAATGCTTAACTACACAAGTTAGTCTGTTTGTCTTTTTTCATTTTTCTTTTTTCTTTTGTGTTGTCTCCAAATTCACATAAGAAAACTACAACCTCCTGCAGGGAGCAAAATAATCTCAATATATATGAATCATTAAAGTGTGATCACAAATCAAATGATCAAGCAACACTTCAAATAGATTTTACTCGGTGCATATGAGACTTCTGTCACTTCAAATATAAGCGAGTTTAGCTAACTGCGAGTTAAGGACTCAATAAAAGTGGGTATGGAGATAATTAATGAGGAACAAGGGCAAGTTCGGGTTTGAATAGGGAATTTTTAAAATTAGTTGGATTTGGGTTGAATTCAGATACAAAAGTCTCCACCCATGCCCATCACGATATACTTATTTTTTTTTTACTTTGTGTTTATATATGTGTGTACACATACAAATAAATATACACATATATATAAAATTAGATAATTGTTCATTATATATATAATGTCATATATATATATATATATATATATTATAACATTACATTATTTTTCTCTTCCCTCTTCCCTCTACCTCTTATTTTATTTTATTTAAAAAAAATTGTTGGAGAATTTCCGTGGAGACCCGATACCCCAAATTGGGGATGGAGTTGGGGATAGGGAAGGTTTTTCGTAGCAGGGACAGAGATCGAAGTCATAAATTGCCCGAACCTGATCCGTTACCATCCTTACCCAAAACTATTATATATCTCTATATTATAAAACATATATTTGACCAACAAAATTTTTAAAAAGTATAAAAATCTAATGGTTAAAAATACACATGTTATAGTGTGCATTACTTCTACACCATTGGATGAGTTTTATACAAACATCAAGATGTCACATCAAAGTTAAAACACTCACACTAATAATATACACATAATAAACTCTTACACACACCAATAATTTTGTCTACATTAAAAATGTCATAACTTAAAATGATAAATTCAAAATTTGATATTTAAAATCTACTAATCTAAATCAATTAAACAAGATCCATCATGACTATAGAATTATGTAAAAAAATAAGAAAAATTATTAAGTAACAAGGACGTAATTTATGAGTTCATACATAAGAAAAATTATTTCAATTTATCGTTTTTAGGAGTTTCTGCGATACATCAGTCCAATTTTTTGACTATTTTCAAATCATGCTAACATAAGTGGTTTGATTATTTTCAAACATGGCCTTAAGTTTAATTTGTTAAAAAAATAATTTGCCGAGATCAAAATAGGTTTAAAAATATGATTAAAAGATTATTTAAAAAATTAAAACAAGTTGGTTAAATCCCGTCTATTTTTAATTTTTCCAGCATTAAGATATATTGAATATACGTTTCGGTTGTTCAAAACATGTTGGTTTAGATTGTCACACGTTAAACTTTTTTGTTTCGTTATCAGATCATATTTATTTCACCGTGCTGAATGGTACGGGTATACCCTAGTATATATATATAAGGGATAATTGAACTTTTACCCCCTAAAATTGATCTTCTTTCCACTTTAATCCGTAATTATATACTTATATGCTTATAAAGTTGTCAAAACATATTATTGATTTGGTAATTTGTATTTTATGCTTATAATGTTATACATTACTTTAGTAATAATTAAAATTACTTTTGTAATAACGTCACTCTATTTCGGTCATTAGTTAATTTAGAACTATATACTTGTGAACCTTCTTATTAAAAAGAAAAAAATCCAAAAAAACACGGATAGAAGGAAAAGCATGTACTTTGAATTGAAGAAAAATATATAAGAAATTAAAAAAATATCGATCTCATAATCAAAAGATTGTCACACTTGATAAATCATGTAAGAGTTTTCGATACTCTTATTAATTTTATTTACCAAATTATCATAACAGATATATTAATAAATTTTAAATCTTAAAATATATAACCCACTAATAAATCTCATATAAATAAATAGATAAATAAAATTAATTAATAGTGTAGTGACTTGGGAGAGCAAGTATTGTTTTAGCCATTAGGGAGCAAAGTACGTGGGGTCCCTTTTCATGAGAAATAAGTGTCATTGAATGTCCTTACTTGTGCCAACTACCATGTCATAAGGTCCAGAACTACGATACAAAACGCATTTATATATTAGGTAGAGGTACATACATACATACATACATACATACATACATATATAAATACATACATACAGGGAAAGGATCTAAAGAGGATCAATTTTTTGGTCCTTAAATGTGAACCAATCATTTTAAGAGGGTAAATAAATTAATTTTTTGATGAAACTTAGTGATTATGATTTTCATGATTAATAGATTACTTCCACCAAATTTCATCAAAAAATTCAATCGGGAAGAGGGTTAACTAAAAAGTTGATATATATGTGCGTTTTTAACCGTTAAAATTTAAGATATTTAGATAACTCACTTCCTAGTTGAATTTTTTGATGAAATTTGGTGGAGATGATCTACTAATCATGGAGATCATCTTCACCAAGTTTCATAAAAAAATTCATCCGTTTACTCCCTCAAAATGATTGGTCCGCATTTAAGGACCAAATAATTGGTCCTCTTTAGATCCTTCTCCCATACATACATACATATATATATACATACACGTAGATTTGATTACTTTTCATTATACTTCGATCAAATTTTATTTAATAGGATCTAGTTTGAGATTTAAATTGATATTTTTTTTCATAAAATTTGATAGAAGTGATTCATGAAATTTAGTAGAAGTAATCTCTATAACGAGTAGATCAACTCTGCAAAATTTTATCAAAAAATTCAATATAAAAGCGAGTGAGATGATCATCTAAAATTTTAATGGCTAAAGATAAACATTTGTATCAGAATTTTACTACACCCACTTTCGGTTTTAATTTTTTTATGAAATTTTGTGAAAATGATTTACTCATTATAAAGATCATTTCTATTAAGTATCATGAAAAAATTCATCCATTTGCCTTTGAACTAGACTCTATCGGACAAAATTGAATTGGAAAAATAATGAAAAGGAGGTAAATCCATTGAACAAAATTGAACCGGAAAAAAAACATCACTAGACATCATATTAGAGTACGCGCCATAGGATTCATGTGGACTGATTATGGTTATACCCATTTTGTTTTTTCTATTAAACAAACAATATAATGATTTGTTAAAATAAAAGTGGTGCATGCACTTGTACTTATGATTTGCCAAAATTAACAAAATATAATTAATCGATTAATTATATTTTATATTCATGATCTTCGTTTTAATGTAAGAAGTTAGAAATTCACCCGTGCAAGAAAATTCATGATCTTCATTTCAAGATAAATAGTTAGAATTTCACCAGTTTTATACACAAGAAAGCGTGCAAGAAAAATGACTTCAAAATTAATTATTTGAGGTCAATGAGTTCCCACGTGAATACAATTAAGAGAGTTTTAATGCAAAATAAGTATTTGAGGTCAATGAGTTCCAACTTGAATACAATTAAGAGAGTTTTAATGCAAATAAGTGCACCAATGGCAAACTCAGAGATTAAACTAGTGAGGCGGTCCCATTTAAGGGCCCACGTACTCCTATTTTTTTTCCTTTTCTTTTTTTAATATACTAGTATTCTTCGTGTCCAAAAGTGCGGTGAATTTAAAAAGGGGCAATTAAAAAAAAGGGCTTATTAGAGAAAGATTTTCACACTAAGGCCAAGGAATAATTTTTTTTTAAATAAAGGGCCTATTTTTTATTTTATTGATAATATGACATGTGTCTTTTTTTTTCATTATAAAATGACATCCCAACCCTTAAAATAAACTAAAAAAATATCAATATGCATTAAAATATGGACTGCAATATGAACTTTGCAGTCTATATTTCACTGCAATATGAACTTTGCAGTCCATATTTCACTGCAATGTGAACTTTGCAGTCCATATTTTTAGTGCAAAGTTCATATTGCAGTACATATTTCACTGCAATATGAACTTTGCAGTTCATATTTTATTGCAATATGAACTTTGCAGTCCATATTTTTTGTGAAAATTTCATAAAAAGGGGTAATTTAGGTAATACATAACATGTTTTTATTAATTAAATGATATTTAAATTTATTCAAATACATTCATTTAAAATATAAAACAAAATAGGCCTCTTACACTAATTACCAATTAAAAATAGGCCCTTCATTCAAATTACCAATTAAAAATAGGCCCTTCATTCAAAAAAATATTATTCATTGGATTTTTGGTAAAAATCAATGTATAATAAGCCCTTCTACCTAATTTCTAGATTTAAAAATATAATTAGTCAAAACATAATGAGATTGATAAAAAAAATTATTCAGTATCTAAACAACGTGTAACTCATTACAATAAGGCGAGTTTTTTTTTAACCCACATAAATGAGATATTATCATAGATAGAAATAGCAACTAATTTAACCGGCAAGGACTAAAGCTATAAGGGGCAAGAAAATAGTTTGCTAAAATTGAACTTGAGATAGCAAAATATATATTCAACCTAACTAAATTGAGGTGGTTTTCAATTGAAAAACTCACATATGACCCCGTGCTTTTTTTGGACCCACATAAATGAGCCATCGCAACCAATCTAATTGTCAAACTAGAGGGGGGAAGTTTTGCAAAAACCAAACTCGAAATACCGAAAGATTTATTCAACCCGACTAAATTGAGATGGTTTTCAATTGAAAATTTAATTATGATATGCTTAAATTTGAACCCATTTCATCATCTCATTAAGGTTGAGTTGGGCTATTTTGTTATATTTAATCATTCAACAATATATATATAAAAATAAATATTTAGAAAAATTAATGTACCCTATTATTAATATATTGACATTATATATTTTTAAAATTTTAATTGTAAATAGTTGGTTACCATTTGTAGTAACATTGGTTTACAAAAGTAATGTGTTTTTTTTTAAAAAAAATAAGTTTGTAAAAGATTAAACATTTAAAAAAAAACTAAAGGAAGTGTTGGACCATTCACTATATATACAAAAATAAATATTTGGAAATTTTGATTTACCCTGTTATTATTACAACAAAATTACATATTTCTAACATTTTTTATTGTAAACATATGGTATTATTAGTAATGTGCATTTTTTTAAAAAATATTATTAAGTTTGTAAAATATTAAATACACACACACATATATATATATAAGGAAAGGATCTTAAGTGGACCAAGTTTTATAAAATTATTCATCTGTTTACCCCCTCAAAATGATTGGTCCGCATTTAAGGACCAAAAAAAATGGTCCTCTTTAGATCTTTCCCATATATATATATATTGAAACCAAATTAAACCAAATTAAGGAATAATTTTGTTACAACTGGAATCGAAATAGATAAATTGTGTAACACGATCTGAATATAAGTTATATAGATAAAATAGGTTTAGAGAGAGAAAAAAATGGGTTCCAAAAATTTATTGATAGAATAAGGGGAAAAAAATTGTTGACTTCTTTGATTTGATATTTTAAAAATACATCTAATGGCTAAAAATTTATCTTATTTATTATAACCAATTGTGAGTAATTGATGATTTTTTTCCTTTCTAATATAGATATGTATTTAGGGATTCCAAATTTTATATGCATTTGTATGTATAGAGTGCACTTTGTTCAATTTTTTTAACTCGGTTCTAATATGTATTATTTTAAAGAATATTACATTAGCTATACATAATATCTACTGTGATAAAAGGATATTGCTTTATCAATATAAATAGTGTTAATACGAAGGCTTAAACCAATGGTGAATCCCTTTGTTACCGACTACCACGAGTAGCTCTCGCTAAACTACTAATTATTTTATATTTTAAATCAAATAATGCATATATATTAAAAAAAAGGTAGATGAGTTGCTATTGACACGTATCAATTCACTTTTTAACACTCTAAAAAAAAGGTTGATTATTGACGCACACCACTTTTTTTTATTTTTGATTAATAATTAATACTTTAAACTCAAATTAATAATTTAATAATTCTAAATCACTTAAACCCAAATTAATTATAAATTTCATTAATTAAAAACTCTCTTCTTTTTCATCATCACTCCTCTCTACCACCACCAATGCCGCCGCCCATCCAAAAATCATTATTCCTCTCCAGGAAGTAAGATATTTATATTTTTGTTGTTCATTTACATTTCATTTTACTTATAAATCATTAATTAAAAACTCTCTTCTTTTTCATCATCACTCATCTCTACCACCACCAATGCCGCCGCCCATCCAAAAATCATTATTCCTCTCCAGGAAGTAAGATATTTATATTTTTGTTATTCATTTACATTTCATTTTACTTATAAATCATTAGATACAAACAAACGCAACAAAATTAAAAAACATAAATAAAACACAATGAATGTTTACTTGGTTCTTAGGAACTAAGTGTTGTTCATTATACTCAGCCAAAAGGAACTGAGTAAAGTATAGGTTACTCAGTCTTAAACAACCGAGTTAGATTTTTGGTCATTTTTTCAATTCTACTCGGTTCCTTAGGATCGAGTGACCTGTGCTTTATTCAATTCCTTTGGGCCGATTATGATTAACAACACTCGGTTCCTAGGAACCGAGTAAACATTTATCCATGACAGAACTTTGTTTTTGTCGTGGTGTGTGCACGTACTGGCCAAATAAAAAACTCTTATTTATTCTTCTTCAAAAACAAATATAATAGATTATTGCACATAGTAGAACTTTCTTTTTAACTAATAACGAAAAAGTTCAAGAGAAAACGAGAGAGGACAGCTATATAAAGAAAGAAGAAGTTAGAAGATGAGATTTGTAGGGTGAGTGGCCTAATTTGTCCTTTTGATTTGGAGAGAGAGAGAGAGTAGAGTAGTGAGAGTGGAGTGCTTTTTAAATTAGTATTAATTAATCTTAAAATTAAATATGGAATGTTAAAAAGATATAACGTGTATTTATAGAGTGTTAAAAAGAAATGGAGTGTTATAGAGTGAAATAATTTGTGTCAATAGTAACTCCTACAATAAGCCATGCACACTCACGCATCGTACATGCTTTCGGTGTGTGTATATAAAAGCAATGTAATAATGACAATTATGATCGAAATTACAATTGAGTCACATTTATTATGATTTCATTTTATCATTTAAATTTAAAAATTGGGATGGACCCTGGTTAGACATAGAGATGGATTGGGGTGGACTAGTTATATTATTTGTTGTCATTAATATTTAATTATTGTTACAATTTTGTTTTTGTTAAATTGGATTAAAGTATGTTTTGCTAGACTCGCAGTTTTATTTATGATTAAAATTATACACGCATTTTATTGGTGCACTTGAATCATGTGTGATTGAGCGTAAAGACAACATGGTTTAACAATAACAATAGGGATTTAGTTTTTCTCTGCAATTCGATCTCGTGTAACCGAATAAATATGCTATATAGCTTCTTTGGCGCATTGTCTCCCCGGCCTAGCTTTCACATGGTTCACTTGCATAATTTATTATTACCCACTCACATGTATCCATGTTCAAATAAAAGGAAATACTATATAAAAATTTTAGCCCATTAATTGCTTCTTTATAATTACATGTCAAGATCAAGCTTATTAATTCCATTTTTGTCAATTGATTACTTTATTGGCTAAGATAACCAGCGGCGCACAAATTCAAGATTTAATATAGTAGAGGCTTAAATTGTAAATCTGACACTACCATGACCTTTTTTCTCTCTTATGCCATAAATGTCCCGGTCAATTTTTTAGTGCCTCGATTTATCTCTTTCACAAAAAGTGTGTACTATTAGCCATTAGAAATTTTACATCTATTAAAATTTAATTTAAGAAACTCTTAGTCTACTCAATCTTCTAAATTCAAAGTGATTAACTAGGCACTGGACTACTATTTTAAGCAATTTAATTACAATCTCACCTCTATATCTTGTTGCAATATTAAATATAGGTGGCGCTATTGATACAAATTAAAACATTATCTAACGCTCCGTTTTATTTACTCGATTCCTAAAAATCAAGTATATATACACATATTCAGCGTTTAAGGATCAAGCTATTTTTGAATAAAAAAATTACATTAGTTCGACGTCTAAAAATCGAATATTTGCACATATTTAATTCTTAAAAGTTAAGTCAATATCAAAATATTTAAATGAGTTTTAATATTTATCAATAGTACCTCCTAAATATATAAAATAATATCATTATGCGATCTCTCTTGTCATCTCATAACATAATTTTCGGTCTGATCTGTCTGATATCATGCACCAGCTAAGAGTTAAAACACAAAGGGTTAAAAGTTGTTCAACAATCATTTTCTTCTTTTTCTGTAGCTATCTTTGAGCCCTACTTTTGAGGCCAAAATTATTTTTGGTTACATAATACATGTTCTTCTCAAAAGCATATATTTACACTTGATAAGAAAAATCTGTCCTCCTAACTTCTTTCTGTTCTTTGAATAAATGTCACTTTATCAGAAAAAAAGAAGATTTGAACGGTGACAAAAGAAGAACCCCCCCCCCCCCCGGGCCACCTCTCGTCACATACCACTATCCCAAATATCTATGCTTAATTTGCTTCTTTTTATTTTTATAATTGCCATAATGGGTTTTGAATCCATGCTTTGCCCACTAGATTTGTTTGGTTTAGTCATACAGTACTCCATTGGTCTCAATTTTAGTACGGTCCATTTACTGAATATATTTTTCACCGTGAATATTCGTCACTAAATTTAGAAGATATTTTGAATAGCAATAAAAATGTATCGTTAAAGATGATGTTCACATACTGAATTCCTAATAGTCCGTACTTTTCGTATACTCTATTATTCTAAAATTGATTTCCTCTATTTCCCCGTGGGGATGTTGTTTTTTGGATATAATCAAGTGATGAGGATTGGTTTATTAGTAAAGATTCAATAATTCACCGTCAAAAGTTTGATTATCCCTCTTAGTAAGAAAACAATATGTAAATTCTCGTTGCTATAAATTAAAATATATATATATATATATATGTATAAAGTGTTATTAAACATAACTCTAAAGTGTTATTATATTCATTTGAAGAGCTAACGTTACTCGAATAATAAATAAATTACTAAAGAGCTTTATCTTAAGATCTCATTTAGTTCACGGATTTTGGTATTCGGAAAAGAAAAGTCGTTCTTATCTTTTGTTTGGTAAGCACAAATTCCGGAAACACTTTCCCAAGAGAAGGAAAAGTAGGGAGTAAAACCATTCCTCTCAAAACATATGGGATGGATTTTCCTATATGATTTCTAAGCATTTATTCCAAAAAATTTAGACAATAATACCATTACCTAAATATTTGAGATAATGGGTTACAGGGACTCGCTCCGTAATGTTTTATAACTCTAAGGACGGACTCATATTTAATAAAGAGAAGTAGTACTAATTTCATAATTTGATTTTACAATGAGGACACTTTTCATAATATTAATTCATCTTAAGGAAAATGATAAGTGTTAATGGACAAATATACCCATAAAATAAACATTTTATAACCCTTTCCATGAACAGTATTCTTGTTTTGAGTGTGGAGACAACAACACACACAGTGAATAAGAAAGAAACAGAAATTTTGAGTCTTGATTGAAAGAAGAACCCTTCTTCCATATCTACATTAAAGAAAATATACTTCTTTCTCATTTTTTTTCTCTCTCTATTTCCCAATTTTTCATCATTATACCAGTGGTTGATTTAATCTTTCTAGTTTCTCCTGGAGCACCGTTCTCATCTCTCTGTTTTTTGTTTCTTCCGCAAATGTAATCGTAAAACATATATAACTTTTGATCGAACCATTGAATTTGGCTAATTTTTGGATATGTTGTTCGGATGATAAAGTTACTATAATTGCGCGAAAAATTAAGACGATCAAATGTCGTTTTGCTATCAAAATCAACCAATTTCGACAGCCCAGCGGGATTTGAAAAAAAATATTATCGTAACTCTTATTTTTTTTTACGAATCCTACGTCGATCCATATATATATATATACCTAAATAAATTAAGTAGATGTTGATCTCTTCAATTTTGTTGTTCTCTGTTTTGTAATGGTGCTAAAATCATTTTAGCACCTTCTTGTTTGTTGTCCAAGTGGTGCTACATTCTGGTTGTTGTTCAGAAGGTGCTAAATGCATTTAGCACCTTCTGGTTGCTGTCCAGGAGGTGTTAAATGCATTTAGCACCTTTTGGTTGCTGTCCAGGAAGTGCTAAATGCATTTAGCACCTTTTGGTTGTTTAGGTTGTAGTGTTAAATGCGTTTAGCACCTTCTGGTTGCTGTCCATGGGGTGCTAAATGCATTTAGCACCTTCTGATTATGGTGTTAAATGCGTTTAGCACCTTCTGGTTGCTGTCCATGGGGTGCTAAATGCATTTAGCACCTTCTGATTATGGTGTTAAATGCGTTTAGCACCTTCTGGTTGCTGTCCATGGGGTGCTAAATGCATTTAGCACCTTCTGATTATGGTGCTAAATGCGTTTAGCACCTTCTGGTTGCTATCCATGGGGTGCTAAATGCATTTAGCACCTTCTGATTATGGTGCTAAATGCATTTAGCACATTTTGGTTACTGTCCAGGGGGTGCTAAATGCATTTAGCACCTTGTGACGCCCTGCGAGTGATGGAGTACTCCCTTAGGGGAGGAATTGTAGCTCAAAGGGGGCATCCCACATCGGAAAGTGGGGGATCCTTGGAAACCCATATAAGTAAGAAACGGTCGCTAATTAAGTACGAGGCCTTTTGGGAGGCTCACTGGCTTCGGATCCCATAAGAACTCCGAAGTTAAGCGAGTAGCTGGCCAGAGCAATCCCAGGATGGGTGACCCCCTGGGAAGCTGGTCGTGAGCTCCCGAAAACAAATCCGTGCGGGTGAGTGGGACCATGTAGCCCAAAGCGGACAATATCGTACTGAGGTGGGACCGGGTCGTTACACACCTTCTAGTTGTAGTGCTAAATGCATTTAACACCTTCTGGTGGCTGTCCAGGGGTGCTAAATGCATTTAGCACCTTCTAGTTGCTAGATGCATTTAGCACCATGATGTGTAGAATTGAATGGGGTACTAAAATAATTTTAGCACCATGAATTTTGTTCTTTCTTTAATTGTTCTGAAAAAGTTTTTTATTTACTCTTCAATATACATTCGTACTTAAAATATATGATTGTAAATGAATTTTTGAAGTACCCTCCTATGTTATGGTGTTGCTAATTGTCACATAAATGGCTAGCAAATGTTTAAATACAATTATGTTAAACAAAAAATATGAGTCTAAATTAATAAACATTAATTACGAATTTATTTAAAAATAAAATAAAAATCATACTATCTTCTACGAAGAATTAAACGTAACCCACACAAACTGATTGAGAAAGTTACTAACTAAACATAAATCCCTGCTACATTAACGAGATAATGTAGACTATTATTTGTGCATACATAAGCCATATACACATAAAGATTTTGGTTTAAATTAAAGGTACTGGGGGTATGTGATATGTTCTAATTGAAAAACGACCATAAGTTGTAACTGAAAAAATGCTCAGGGTTAATGGCCAGCTACTTTGCATTTAATATCATTCCCCTCACCTTAATATTACATCATTGTGATACAAAGAAGAAGAGATGTTATAAAGAAAGGGTATTAGTGTCTTTTTTGTACAATGTCATTAATTTACATAGCTAATTTGTAAGTGTCCTATATAATTTTTTTATTATTAGAATGAGCCCTTGTATCCAATTGCCTCTAAATATTTTTCATACTTTACTAAACACAAGAAAAAAAATTTGACAGAAAATTTAATTTTTCACCTCTATAAAAAAGATAAAGGAATTAATTTTCTTTCCGTAAACCAAACGAGGCCTAAGTGCATGCATCGATTCTTAACTTTTAGTTGAAAAATTATGGGTTCAATTTTCTAACCTACAGAATTTATAGGTGGAAATTTAGATATTTCTTTCAATTTAATTTTTTTCAACTCTAAGGTGATGTTGGGTTGATGTTTTGAGTTGAGTTTTTAAAATGTAGCATTTGGTAGAATTTAGAAGTATATTGAAAAGTAAATTTGATTTTTGTTTGAGTTTCTTTCAACCAACTAAAAAAATTCAAAAAATAATCACAATAAATTTTATTTTATAGATTTCGGCGAGTAGGTTTCAAATATATATTTTTTATCTAATTTTAATTTTTGAATTTAAAGTTATAATATTTTAAAATTTTTGAGAGAGAAAATAAAGTGAAATAAATTTTGAGAAGCGTAAAAATAAAGTTAAATTTTTATAAATTTTATCTAGAAACACTAATCAAATATGTCCTAAGAATTATAATATAATATTATATAAAAGAAAAATTAACTCGGTACCAACCACGTGTTAAAGCACGATTTTGTTAAGCATAAAGAAGATTTGGTTATTGGTAGGAAAAATATCTTTAAACTTGCGTGAATATCACGAGTGTTGGATAAATATCCACTACGGCACACCGCACCGCCCAGCAGAATCCTCAAACTTCGGGTTTGACAACCTGATTTGATGTCAATTGCAGTCAAACTAATCAACTACGATGATTACAGGTGTAAATCAATCAAATTCAAACTAGCCAATACGAGGATTAATACTTATTCAAATTTTATTTTATTTTTGAAAAAAATTTATTCTTTTTATTTACCAGCGTTCCAGAAGAAAAAAAACAATGGTTTTAATTTTCTTCCCACATTCTTCTCCTCCTCAAAACACTTTAATCTTTATATATCATTTATGTTAAAATAACAAATAGTAGCTTCCCTATAACTTGAACATATATCTTGCAATACCGTAGAACTATTTCACACCACTTCTATTTACTTAAAATGTTTTTTAAAAAATTGTCCATCTCCAATGGCTATGTTTTTTTTTTTTTTTTTTAAAAAAATTTCTTTCCGTTATTTTTTTTCAAAAAAATATACATATATTGAAATTATTTCATAATATTCCTATGTATAAAATTAAAAGCCTATTGTTCGTATTATGAGCAATTTTGGAGAAAGATTAAAAGAGATTAAATCAATGCATTTATTATTATATAAAGTCATACGTCATTTTGGCGGTCTTAAAGCTTGTTCAGGATTTTAATTTGATAATTTTGCCTCTTCGTACTTTACTTTCACAAAAAAAATTTTATTATAAGAGTAAGTAATGGAGTTTGAAGTATAATGGTTTATAGTGCTCTCAAGTTTTAACTACTAACTATTTTCTTAATTTTTATTTATTTAAATTATTTATATATTTAAATTGCATGCCTAAAATATGTGTACAAAAATCTAATTTTAATAGAATACGCAAAGTCAAGTTCGGAAGTGACCAAGGTCCATGGGAGCTTCTTACGTTTAAGTCATGCTCCTAATTATGCTTAGTCCACTTACTCAATTCATGTTCCTTAAATGCAAAAAAGGGAGTGATTCAATTAATACAAGAGGCAGGCATATCCCTTCCTTAGAGATAGTGGGATTATAAAGGGGTCATTTTCATATGGTGAGCGTTATTGATACACTCCATTTTTCTTGCTAACACTTTCAATTATCTAGTATATTTTTTGAAAGTGGATGAGGAGAGAGCGAAAGAGTGATGATGAAGAAGAATAAGAATAAGAAGAAAAATGAAATAAGATTAAGAGCTAATGGTTTATCTTAACTTTTAAAACTTATAAATAAAATGGAAGTCTATGAAATCACGCCGGCGATGGTGGTTGTGGAGAAGGAGCTGAGGGATAATGATGAAGAAGAAGAAGAAGAAGAAATAACGGCGGCAGCGACAATGGTGGTTGTAGAGGACGAGGTAAGGGGTAATGATGATGAAGAAGAATAAATCACGGTAGTGGCGATGATGGAGGTTGTGGAGGAGGAGGTGAAGGATAATGATGATGGTGATGATGAAGAAGAAAAAAGAGAGGGTTAGTGATGTGGGTTAAATGTTTTAATGCTTTAATTATTGGGTAATAAAAAACAAAGGTGTGTGTCATTAGTAAAGTAAATGCACTTTTAGGAATGGAGTAGAGGACGAGATAAGGGATAATGATGATGATGGAGACGAAGAAATCCCGGTAGCGGCGGTGATGGTGGTTGTGGAGGAGGATGTGAGGAATAATGATGATGATGATGATGATAAAGAAAAAAAAAGAGTTAATGATGTGAGTTAAATGTTTTAATGCTTTAATTATTGGGTAAATAAAAAACAAAGGTGTGTGTCATTAGTAAAGTAAATGCATTTTTTGGAAAGGAGTGTTAATGAGTGTATTAGGGATTTAGGGTGTGTCATTAGTAGTGTCATTTTCGTATATATCATATTTTATAGACTTACTAGTAATACTTCTACTTTCAAAATAAAAAAAAAAAGATAATTAAGTTTATTTTAAAGAGAATTCTGCATCAATGGTTAACAGTCGGATTTGAGATGATTTGTGCCAAATTCAAACTCCATCCATTTAAAAATATAACATATTTGACCTTAATTTAAGGTTGAAAAGGGTTTAACTGTGAAAGTTTGAAGACACACACATTTATTATATTACATGGGCTGTACATTTGTTGTATTTTGTAAAAGTACAATCCATATAATGCATGTTGGTAAGAACAATTGATAAGTGTAACACTGTTTTTTGGTATATTGTTGAATCTACACGGCCTTGACACATGTGTATTATTTTGGCATTTAAAGACAAATATATTATATAAGTGGGTTAGTTTGAGTACAACAAGCTAAATTTACGTGAACCTAAGCCGGACATACCCTAAAATCGTATTTGTATTTAGAACGTATACATGCTTATCACAATAAATAAATAAGATTAGCTCATTGTTGTTTAAAAAACTTGTTGGAATGAATATTTTTGTCATCCTAAATCCTGATTAATATTGCCAAAGTAGTTTTATTTTTTATCAAATCAAATTTATAGTTTTTTTTGGCAAACAAATTTATAGTTCATTAATTAAGAATGATAAATTACTTCAACATAATCCTTTTTTGCTTTCACAATAATATTAATCTATTTACATATATATCATTTGTAAATTAAAAAATAACCAAATAATAACTAAATTAATGTCCTAGGAAAAGGAATTGTAAAGATTATTAAATTATACACTCCCTAAATAAAAAAAAATAAAAATTATATCCTCCTTTAATGCCTAATTTTTAACTTCACCAACCTTGTGAATATTATTTTATTTTTTGTATATATTATTTATAAATTAAAAAAAATAACTAAATTAATGTTCGGAAAATGAACATTAAAGATTATTAAATTATAAGCTCCCTAAAAAAATTACTTATACCCCCTTTAGTGCCTCATTTTTAGCTTCATCAATCTAAAAGGTTTGAGTCTTATTCTTAATTTTATCTCTCCTTTTTATGTTATTTAATACTTTTCTGCATCGTATCTTAACGCAAATAAACGGTAACTCAAAATTCTTATATAATTTTTTTAATTGATAACTCAAAAGGAGACATAGAAATCCACAGTAAATTTAAATAACCCAACAAATCTGGTAAATATTTAGTTATTCGTAAATTAAAAGCATCATTAGTTGTGCAACAATTTTTGGACATAATATATGATTACATTACTACATCAAAGATATTTTGAAAATGGCCCAACCTTGACCAATTCACATTTTCAAATGTATATATAACATAAATCTTATTAATTACCATGCCATATCATAAAACAAAATACAAAAATAAAAACTTAAATTTGGATGTTGCAAGTTCAAGTTTATCTGCGGTAATAACTTTTTACTCTACTCCGTTTGAAAAAATATCAAAATTAATTGATTTCATCTGATGGTTAGCTTCATGTGTTACTTGTCTTGTAGTTCATTAAAAGCATAAACACTCTTAATAAAATTTAATATTATAATATTCAAGTGATAATTATTTTATGCTTTTGGATTTTTAGAAGAATAATAATATTTGAACAAAAAGTTTTATATGTGCTAGTAGGGCATAAGCTGAAAAAATGAAAGAAAGAAAGAAAGAGGTACTATAAGAGAAATATAAAGAAAAATGCATGAGAAAAGTGGAATATCCTTCCACATTAAAGTTTGGTATAGTGCATTTCTAATTAAATACATATATATGGACTCTTTTAGTAGTGTGAATTTTTGCATATTGTGTTTTTTAGATGATCTTCAAGAATAGTATATAATAATGCGTAAATCTTACCTATCAACATGCTTTTACACAAAAACTGTAAGTTTAATAAAAAATATATATGCCACAATGTAACTTTTAATTAATTTTTTTTTGTCTAAAATATGAAAGAACCAAATCAATAGCAATGCATGTTAGACGCATTTTTTTTGTAATTTTTTCTTCTATTTCTTGAATTTTGTAAATTAGATTTTTTCTATATTTCCTGCATGATCACATGTTAAATTTAAATCCAAATTAAGTAGAAGGAGAAAGATAATTAATTTCAAGGCATGAGATGAATATTAAGAGATAATACTTGTTTACTTTATTACATAAATTGAAATTGATTATAAGATAAATATTTAAGCCATCAATTGAAAACATAAGTTAAGAGAGTTTGTGAGCTATTACATTAAAAGATAAATGCTCAAATTAAATTTGAATCATCGAATAAATTAAGAGAGTCCAAAAATATTACGATTGACATGATTTATTAATTAATATTTTAAGGTGATTCTATTTCCACTTTCAATAATGCTTAGTTTCACTCCCACTTTTTATTCGGTACTTGAGCACATAGTAAATGTTTGTTATTTGATTCTTAAGGGTCGAGTATATAGTTTTAAAATGCCGTACTCGATCCTTAAGCATATTACTATTATTCGGTCCTCAAGAACCGAATAACATGTCCTTACTCAATACTCAAGAACCGAATAAAATGTAGGAATGAAATCAAACAATATTAAAAGTAAAAATAGAATCACCCTTATTCTAATGTATTGCATAATATATTGAACATGTTTCTTACATAAGTTACAAAAAGATAATTTATTGTAATTAGAGTCGCACAATCTCAAAATCCGCCACAAAAGTAGTTACGCAATATAGGACAAGACCATGCCATTGCAAACAACACCCATCCATAACAAAAGTTGGATTTCATATGTAGATCAAATAGTGTTAATATCCACTAATTGTACTAAATCTTTTTCGGTTAATTAATACGCACTAATACCTGGATTGAATTGCAAAAATAATTTTATAAATAGTAGACATACAACAGCCAAAAAAAAATAAAAAAATCGATAATCTCGTTTACCTAAAAATTGAGACTAATTATGGAAAGGGGATAGTGACAAGTGAGGAGAGCAAATAAGGAACAAGGAGACCTAGTTTTACATATATGTGAATGTGTATGTCTGTTGAGGTGAAAATGAAATTAGACCATTAGAGTGACAAAATTAAAGCAAGGCTGGTTAAAGCCGACCCTTTTGTCGGACCCTTGACCAAGTGACCCATTAAAGTACGTAGCTCCGGTTTGATTGGACAGGATCCGACCAAAAGCACTAGGAACAGGTTTTACTTCATGTGGACCACATTTTCTAATTGGCCCAACCCACTTAAACAACTGTTCTTTCTTTGCACTTTTTTTTTGTGTGTACAAAAAGATTATTTCTTTCAATTTCCACTTCATTCATTGAAATTTTATTTAATTTGAACTGTTATAAACGTTGAAGACCATTGGAATAATAAATGTAAATTGACTGCAGGGTGCACTAAAAATTGCTCCAGAATCACGTATGTATGTTTAAAATGATCCTACAATTTGTTTACTAATCTTGAAAGATAATATGTCCGCAATACGATATTTAGCAACGTTTGACATTTAAAAATATATGATGACATTTGATCAAGCAATAATTAGATGTACTATTCATATTTTTTTTAAAAAAAATTGTAATTTCACAAACCGGTGTAATATAAATAAATTGATAGAGTGATAAATGTGGTGGTGTAGAGTAAATTTTCAAATGTCTTTAACAATTACCTAAATGTGAAGTTGTTGTTCCCTTTTACTATCCAAAATATAATCGTTGATAAGAGTGATCATAGTTTTCTTCTTTTGATGTGGATTTGTGATTAATCACAGTAGAAGACTGGTGCAGGGATTTTAACCTTGGTTCTTAAAGTTACAACATTGCCTCTTTTGAACCATCAAGTGGTTCCGCGTTAATAATATTTCATAATTGAAGTATGTGGAATAAACAAAAATTAAATACATTTGTACGCAAAAGTAAAAAAAAGAAGAGAAACTGAAGATATTTCTCTTTTACTCTTAAATTTCTATCTATATAATGAACTTTTATGACACATTTGTATTGATGTAAGCGCGTCTATGAGAAGCGGTGAAAGTGTCGGAATTCAAATTCCTTCACACAATATTAAGGTTTGTGTCCACATACTTAGCTAAATGCTAGAGATTAAACATATTTTTCAGCGCCTAGAGAACGTGGTGGTGGAATTAAAGGATCGGCTCAATATAAGTATAGTTTATAAATAATTGTTTGGTGTCAACAGATAATACCTTATATATATGCATATCCGTCTTGCACAAAATAAGAGACAAATGAGGAGGTAGTGGAAATACAATTAATCATTTTTTAAAGATAAAAGGGGGCCGGGAGGTAAAAATTATTCACCTTATAATACAAAGCAATACAACTATGTCTGCATCATTGAGTAGTCTTAAGTATTCTAAGTTACAACTCAAAGAGAAATTTTATTAATACAACACTTACCAAATTCATCATCCATTTATTAATTTAATCATAATTTTAGAGTAACCTTATATTCCTTTCTCAAATTTTCAACAATTGAGGGCTGTTTTTAGCTTCATTTCCCCCCAACTTTTTCTTATCTGTCTTTTTTTTTTCTTTTCTGTCGTAAGATAACATATCAAAATATGTTTTGCACAAAAAGTAGGGGTAGCCATCATTTGTCACAAGATCCAAACAATCTAACCTTGGGATTAGTAACCTTATACAAATATTCCTTTCACTTTTTTGCTTTAGCACAGCTCCAAATATTTTGTTCTCTCATGTAGCTGCCACCTTTAACTCCTTTCTAGGCCTGCTTAATTCGCAGTGATATTTTTTTTATTTCAAATCAGATCGAACTAGACCAGACCCAATTTCAATTCCGCATGCTATTTCGAATGGAATAACGTACATAAATACATATATACAGACACAGACACAGACATATATATACGCCATTCTTTTCTAAAAAGTACGATCATCTATTTAGAAAAGACTTTTTTATTTGATGGATGAATGGATGATTTATTTTATGAAATTAGATTGGATGATCTTTTATCATCAGTATCAAATATTAATATATTATTTTTCCCTCTAAATACAAAGTTTCTAGAGGAATAGTTCTTTTAAACTTTTATGAAAAAAATTAAAGATTGTTGGTACTAATTTTAATTTTGAGAGATAGATAGATAGATAAATTTGTTCTTTTTTGATGTAAATTATTGGGCAAGTAAACGTAGATACTTCTGTCAAATTTTATCAAAGACTTCACTTTAGCAAGGAGTGAAATGACTATCAAAATTTAAACATTCAAAAATATATATTTATGTCATTATTTTATTACACCCACAACATTATATTGAATATTTTAATAAAATTTAGTACCAATAAATCGTGGCACTATTGAAATCATTTCAATAAAATTTTACAAAAATATTAATCCATACTTATATATTTATTCCATTTAAACAGTTCCACATTTTCTATTCAAAGTTATGTCTCTTTTCCACGAAAATAATTCCTTTCTTCAACGATGTTGCAACCTCAATATTAAAGTTCAAAATATTCCTGCAGAAGATAACTTTTTTCTTTAGCTTTACCAAGATCCAAAACAAGTGAAATGACATGGAAAAACATATATTTTGTCTGTTCAAAATTAAGAATAATTAATGTTTTCTTTTATACATAATTAACTTATCAAATCTCACGTTAATAAATATTTTATTTTTGAATCAACGAAAAGCAATATAATTAGATCAAATCGAAAGCAAGAACATCCAAAATAATAGAAGGGCGGGAATCCTCCCACACCTATTGACCAGATACAGAAGATGATGCTTTAGCTAAACTATGAGCGACGACATTCGCTGACCGCCAAATAAACGAAACATGACATTGATCTAGGTCTTCAAGTAAAGCTTGACAATCAGAGTACCAGAAATAGAAAAATCATCTATAGACTCATAAATTGACCGAGCCATAATTTGAGAGTCTGTTTCCACGATAACTCGACTGAATCCTTTCATTTTGATCCAGCTTAATATTTCTCTAACTCTTATTGCTTCAGCCACCAACGGATCAAATTTCCCCTCGAATGACCCTTGAATTGCAGTTACAAAGTCACTTCTACTTGATCGTAAAATTCCACCATAACCCATATGAGATGGATTGGAAAATATAGCTACATCTGAGTTAAATTTTAGTCAATCCACAGGAGGCTTAACCCACAAACTAGAACCTGGACCTGCTGAAACTTCAATAACAGATTTATAAGTTGCTACTGATTGCCATTCCCCAAGAAACATACTTGCAGCATTAATAATTTGATGCGAGGCCTGTGATTGGCCTTTCGAAACGAGCTGGTTATGACACCTCCATAAACTCCACCAAACAGCAGCCAAAACTTCCATTTTAGATTTCAGAATTCTTCTACTCAAAGAGTTCCAAACCTGAACAAGCACTTCGTCAATACCGACCTGCATATTTAATTCTAATAGTCTCCGAACATGAGCCACCACTGAACACATGACGAGGGTGTGAGTTGTCATCTCAACTCCCTGATTACACAGTGAACATTCTGGCTCAATTTTCAGGTGTTTATTTCTCAAATTACTACAAACTGGCAGGCAATATGAGATAGCACGCCAAAGAAAATTTTTAATTTTCGATGGCACGTTTAAAGACCAAATAAAATCTCAATCAGTGATCGACGGAGCCATTACTGGTTGAAAGGATAAAGCAAGGCGTTTATACCCATTTTTAACGTTGTAAATGCCCTTTGGGTGCCACGACCATCTCCACGTATCAGCCGAGGGAGAGCGCGAAAGCGACAGCGATAAAATCTCCCCCGAGTCCTGAACCGAAAATAAATATTTGATTAAGGCGATGTCCCACTTATTCATGCCAGCATGAATTAAAACATCCACGGTGACGTCTTATGCCATTGCTAATTTGACTAAAAGATTAAAAAGATCATTCAACCATGGCGAACCCTAAATTATCGTATCGAAACCGTTTTTAACCCTCCTTCTAGCACCTGCAGCGATCAGATTTTGATTTGTCATTATACTTCTCCAAGCAAAACTAAGGTTATTCCCTATTTTAGCCTCCAAGAACGGGTTTTAGGATAATATCGAGCCTTGATGATTCTCCTATAAAGGGTCTTGGGCTTCGACATTAACTTCTAAGGTTGCTTAGCTAACATCGGTATATTAAAGTTATGAATCTTATGGAACCCTAACCCTCCTTACGACTTTATAGCACAGAGTTTATCCCATTTATTCCATCTAAAGACTTGGAGTACCATCCTTCTTCAAACCCCACCAAAAATTATTTATCATTCTCTCTAACTCCTTGCAAAGGATTAAAAGAATAAGAAAAACGCTCATGATAAAGCTAGGGATAGCCTGAATAATCGATTTTAATAAAATCTCTCTACCTACCCTAGATAAGCTCTTATTATGCCAGCCAACCATTCTTTTCCACGCCCTCTCCTTAATAATTTTAAAAACCTCCACCTTATTACGCCCAATGAGAGAAGGCGCTCCAAGATACTTGCAATGATTTTGACAAATTTAAACTCCCAAACAATCACAAATACTCTTCTGAATATCCTCTTCCATATTCGAACTAAAAAGATAGAGGATTTAGCTAAACTAACCATCTGCCCCGAAGCTTTCTCATAGACTAATAAGCAATCCTTAATAACAATACATTCATTAGTCGAAGCTTGGAAGAATAAAAAACTATCATCCGCAAAAAATAAATTAGATACCTCTGGAGATTGTCTTGCCACTCAACACCTATGGATATTGCCTCTTCGTTGTTTGTCAGAAATAATAGAAGACAAACCCTCTGCATAAATCAGAAACAATTACAGAGAAATTAGATCCCTTTGTCGGAGACCTCTAGAAGGGAAAATAGGACATATCTTCTTGTTGTCTTGATAAATCACATACTTAACCGAGGTAACGAACATCATCACAAGCTTGACCTAATTATCAGTAAACTCCATTATCTTCATCATAGCCACTAAAAACGATCATTCCACCCTATTATAGGCCTTGGACATATCATTCTTAAAGGAAGCGAAACTAGTTCGCCTTTGAGTTTTTCGCTGAAAGTAATGCCCTACTTCAAAATCAATTAAGACATTATCTGTGATCAAACACTAGGAACAAAAGCATTATGAGTTTCTGAAATAATAGAATATAATACCAGCTTTAATCTATTCCCAAGCACCTTGATCATAATTTTCACGATAACATTACACAAAGAAATTGGTTGAAGATCTATAATTTTTTCTGGTTTCTTGACTTTGGGAATTAGGACAATTATAGTATCATATAACCCCATAAGCAAACGGCAATCATTCAAAAAATTCAAGCAAGTAGCTTTAACTTTCGTACCTATATTATCCCAGTAATGCTAAAAAAACCTAGATTAAACCCTTAGGGCCCGAGCTCCTGTCAGGATGCATCAACTTAACCGCTACTACTATCTCCGCCGCCGAAAAGGGCGTCACTAAGGCAAAATTCTAATCTGCTGAAATCCTTGCACGAATAGTACTAGTAATTTCTTTAACATCACAACCCCGTGATCGAAATAGGTCATCATAGAATCCGAATATTAGGTCCCCCATACCAGACTCCCAACTGCGTTTTATTCCATGCTTGTCAATCATATATGAGATAGCGTTCTTCCTTTTGCAGGACGATGCGTACAAATGAAAAAACTTTGAATTAAGATCCCCTGCTTCGGACCAAAACATTTTCGACCTTTGTTTTCAGAATTTTGCTTGCTTTCTAAGAACTGAATTGAGCTTCAATTTCTTGTCAATGATCTATTATTGAGAGGCTTTGTTATACCGACGAGATAATCGATCAATTTGACCGCGAAGTCGGTCAATCTCAGCCCTAAATTGCTAATAGGTATTCTTTCCCCATTCCGATAAAGTTTTACCACAGTTTGCCAAGCGGACTTGCACCTCTAAGTTACTATTACGGTTCCAACTTTATTGAATAATCTCTCTACACTTACCCTCCCTTTTTCAGTGATTTTCGAACCTGAATATTTTCTTTTTATGTTCATGTATTTTCAGGAAGTCAAAGAAAATAACTGAGCGGTCTAAAAGCCCATTGGAATATTAATAATTTTAGCTAAAGGAAAAATTAATCTCCAATTATATGTAACACATGCTCGGTCCAACCGTTCCTCCGTAAAATTGGGTTTACCTCAACTCCGTTCCCATGTAAATTTATGGCTTTCATATGAATATCTTGTAACCCACCAAAATTAAAAGCATCGTGAAATTCATCTATTAACAAATTAGGATTGAGAAATATTGCTTGCTTCTCCGAGTGCAATAAAATGCCGTTGAAATCACCTATACAACACCAAGGCAAATACAACTTTAGAGCTAGGGATTTTAATAAATTCCAAGAGTCTTTCTTACGAGCTCACTCTGGGAAGCCATAAAACCTCGTAAGACACCATTGAGGATAATCAGGAAGGGTGATAATAAAATCCAAATAATTCGCCGAATAACCCAATAAACTTGTAGTATCTTTTGTACGTCACATGAAAGCTAATCCACCCCAGTTATTAGTCCCCGGAACAAAACATAAACCATACAAATTAAATTTTTTCTGCACTTTTTCCACATTACACCTTCAAAATTTCACCTCCATAAAAAAGATGAAACCGAGTTTGCGTTTCGACACAAGGTCCACCAGGTCTCAAACTGTCTTCCGGTTGCCCACACTGCTATAGTTCCAACTTAATGTCATTATAATACCTAGCGGGCCCAGTCACCGGCACCCGCCTCTACAGAGTCGTTCGTTCCCTGCCAGACCACATCCATCGTATCTTCCGAATCTTCAAATTCATGGGCTGCAGAATCCGGCCCAATTTTTTTCCTCATTCTTTTTGGATCCATAACTATTAATAAACCTGTGTTATTTTCTTTTCCCAAGCCCACACTATTAACTTCACTCCTCAAGCCCACATTGTTTATAACCTGCACTAGGCCCATATTATTATCACTCCCAGTACCCTTATTCACCAAAGATAAATCATGCACTCCTATTCAAAATTTGGCTGGCCCTACCCCCAAAATTCGTAATGACATGATATTGCCATATATTTAAATTGCTATGTATCCTATTTTCCAATATTCGGTTTGTTGGCTCTATCCCATAAATCAAGGAATTGTTATATTGACATTTATCTATTACATTTTGGCTTGAGCTTGAAACAAGTGAAATTACTCCCATGCCCTTATTTACAACTCCACTGTACACGGCCATTCTACCACTGTATTGTGTCATCGCTGGTATTACATCTTCTTCCTCAGAATTGTTACAAAGCCATAGGTCCCCCTCCGAGTGCATGTCTCGCCTTCCTTGAGCTCGCAGCCAAGTTCTGAATGAAAGTGGGATTGTTTTGTCCAGAAACAAATGTAAAATTTCACAAAATTTCTCCACGATAATTCCACAGAAAAAACAAAAATTTGGCAACTTTTCATACTTAAAATTTACCCATACTTCCATCTGTCCTGTTTTTTTTAATTTGCATTCTTTTCTTCAATGACTTTGAAATATTAATGAAAACTCTAATCCTCATATACGATCTCCACAGGCCGTTAAAATTATTTGGATCAATATAGCAGTATTCACCAATGAAATTTTCAATATCTCTAGCAACCCTTTCTGACATAAATCCCACTGCTAAATCATACACTTAAACCCAAAATTCAACATGTGTTAAAGAAACTTCATTTAGATTCATATATACATTTATCTGGTTAAAGACAAATAGATGTTGATCGAATGTCCAAGGGCCATCATTCTTAACTCGTTCAAAATCCGCTTCATCAAAAAATTTAAACAAAAACAAGTTTGGACCGACTTCTTTCACCTACATCTTTATTATCGGACACTAAATTGATGCCATTTTACTCTTTGTTACCTTAAAGTTTATCGACCGCTTTGTATTAAAGCGCCCTACAATGCTCCTCTTGATTTCTTTAATGGCCAAATCTGGATTCTCATCACCCATTCCCAACTGGTTATCTCCTCCTTCTCCCAACCCTAGCCTCGCGTATAGACCCTCTATATGTTTAACCGTCTCATCCATAGTTTGACACTTCTCTCACACAACACTCAAAGCAAAATAAAATACCCTAATTATATCAAAAGAACAGGCAATTTCACCGCCTTCTCAAAAGGAAGAAACTCTTTGACCTCTCATAAGGAAGAAAATTAATAATTTTTTTTTAAAAAAATCAATGTAATTTAATTCTCAAAGCTTATGAAAACTAAACTTCTAATATATTAATTTAAAACAAATGTCAAGTTTTAGGTTCACAAAATATATTCACACAATATAAGCAATATGATTTAAAGGATTATATGGCTGTTGACCATTATATTATTACACTTCATATTTTAATTATATATAACTGAATCGCACATGAATTACTTGTAAAAAAAAATCTAGTATAATCAAAATGACATTGGGAAGCATAGAGAAGGTCATGTTATATTTTTTACAAGATAACAACACTCATTTATAATTTTTTACGTACATAAAAATATTCTCTTTTTTCATCACTTTTTATAAAAATATTTTTGTTTCAAAATATGCAAAAAAATTCTACTAAAACTCACATAGTATAACATTACACATTATAAAATGCCTTATATTGAAACAATTACAAAACATCCGAGTTTTAACTTAAGTGATAAAAGATACGAGTATTCACATATAGCGTTTAAATTCGAGCTCCATTTTCGCCCATATACCAATCGTTTGTGTAAATTTTTTTATTACAAATTCTAAAATGGGCCCGAACATGAAAATTTTCTTCAGAAGGAGAGATCTGTATAAGTCCAATCTTTGGACCGGGTTGGACACGACCCGATCCAAATCTGCAAGGTTAAGTGATAACCACAGCCCAGCCCGCCATGGACAATCCTCCGAGAACCACCACCGGCTTCCACGCCGGCGTAGCTCAGATTCAGCTGTGATATATGGTGGAGATCGTTTCTCCAACATCCAATCGAAGAGTAAGGTAAGTAGATCTCTCTATTCGTTTTCACTAATTTTTTATTCTGTTGTTTAGTTACTGAGAAAAATAATTTGTATTTGTTTCTATTGCCCTAATCGACTCAAAAGTTGCTATTGTTGAAGAAATTAGTGCAATAAATAACGCAACTCACCCATCCAATTTTTCGAATTGATATGAAATAAAGCATTAAAGCAACACAGCATGGAACTATGAAATAAAATAAATTACATTGAATTCCAGATTTCGATTGGCATAAACGAAATTTTGGAAAAATGCTACCCAAAAATGAGCTGATCGCCTTTTGAATACACTTTTTTTAATTGATGCTTAATTCATTTGGTTAGGGATTTAAGAGCACCGACTGAATAAGTTTCAACAGAATTTAGGATTTCATCCTTCACTTAAGTCAGTAAACTTGAGAAAAATAACTGCTAATGTATTAAATTCCTCGAATCTCTATTGGTAGTTAATCACAATTCTGTTTTAGCAAGAGTTGGGGCATAACTTTAATTCAGATTTGTCTAGGTGATCCACCACAATGATTTTTTGCTGCTAGAATTAATGGCAAAATTGTTATTCTGTTGTACTGAGGAAAAAATTTTGTCTGTATTTGTAATGCTCGAAGTTGCCATCAATTGGCATAAATTGACATCACCCAAAACTGAGCTGATCAGCCGTTGAATAGGCTTATTTCAATGGATGCTTAACTTCAGTTAGTAAACTTGAGAAAAAGTACTGCTAATGGTAAATTCCTCGAATCTCTATTGGTAGTCCATCACAGTTCTGCTTAGGGGCTTGTAGTCCATCACGTTTGTAAAATTTAAAGGAGGCTGTCTCAGAGACAGATATTGCCTCACAATTACAGTCTGTCTCACACTAACAGTGTCCATCTCAAGTTACACCAAAGGTATCTACATTCAAAGAACACAAGCTTTAAATTTTACAAATGTGGACAGCATGCAAAAAAGGTTTGAAATCAAGAGCCAGATTCTAATTTTCTCTTCTGCAAATTAGGGGCATAACAGTATCTATCTCAAGTAACAACAAATTATTTTTTTTTTTCAACCAGAATTAGTGGCTTCAAATCTTCAAAATTTCTCATGGTACTTGGTATACAGCCACAATGTTGTACTGCTGGAAGTTTGTTAAAAGCTACAATTTACGTTTTACAAACCAGAATCCTCAAATTCTTGCCACCTACTTCTTTCCTGGGAGTTTTTAATGGACTGAAACCTGTAGGGATACAAATAAAACCTTGTTCTTTTTGTAGAAGATTTAACAGAAAAAACCTTATACATTTTCAAAAGATCCTTGCGAATCATCTCCTCCAAACTTGTTATATGTTTGGAACTCCAATTCCCAATTTTGGAATTTGAATTGGAGCCAAAATTTGATAAACAATTCCAAGCTTTGGATTTTTTTTAAACAATTCCAGACCTTGGAACTGGAGTTCTCAAAAACTCCCTTATAAACTCCAATGTGGCTAGTTTACTGTTGGCAAAAGGGATAACCTTTTCCTTAAAAGTTTGTTCAACTTTTATTTCATTTTAGATTTATATAGTTCTTATTTCTTAATATGAGAAAATCTTGCTTTTTGTAAACATATAATAACTTAAGTTTTGCACTGGTTTTTGTTTTGTAATCTAAACGCAAGGACAATTTTTTTCAACATTCTCCAGTCTCCGGTGTAACTAAATTAATTCGTTCTCTTCGACAATTACTTGCTTTTTCCCTTCCAAGGAATCATTTTAACTAGCCATTAAAATATCGGTCTTGCTTATGCAGCTGATGATTTTAGTTGTTGAGTGACGTGGAGAAAAGATCAACATAATAAATGGACAATACGAACGAAAGTTTAAAGCCCAAGAGGACAGTTTTTGTGACTGTTGGTACGACTTCTTTTGATGCTCTTGTCAGAGCTGTGGACACATGTGAAGTTAAAGAAGAATTATCAAAAAGAGGTTATAGTCACCTTCTTATTCAAATGGGTCGTGGATCCTATGTCCCTACAAAGGTATTCTTGAAATTTGGATTTAATATCTCACTCTAGCAGTGCTCCTGTTATTCGGAATTACAATTTAAAGTACCTTATGGTCTAATTTATTTTTAGATGCAACAAGTTTTGCTACCCTCCCTTTTCCATTCTTCTTTTCCAGTAAGCAGTTTGGTACAATTGTGGGAATATAATACTGATATAGGCTGATTTCTGTAGGTCTCCAAGTTGAACTTGAGCTCATTGATTAAGGCTAACACTTTCCGATTTTATACATGCACAGACTAAAGAAAGCTCCATGCGAGGATACATTCAATAATTGATATATATATATACATTCAAGGTGGCTCTGAAAAGGGCGCCTTTCTTTTAAGCAATTGACGAACTTCCCCTTTTCAGGGGGTAAATGTTAATTTTTGTATGGAATGTGGTGGAGTTGATCTCCATTAATTGCTTAAAAGAAGGGCACCCTTTTTAGAGCCACCCTGATATACAAGGCAGCTCTAAAAAGGCCACCATTTATATTCATATATATATATAAAAAGAGGACCAACTTTTTGATCCTTGAATGTAGACCAACCATTTTGAGGGGTTAAACGGATGAATTTTTTTATGAAACTTGGTGAAGAGGATCTCCGTGATTAGTATCATCACCCCCAAATTTCATCGAAAATTTCAACCAGAAAGTGGGTTAACTAAAAAATTGATATATATGCGCATTTTTGACTATTGAAATTTTATATTTTCAGCTACCTCACTTCCCGGTTGAATTTTTTGATGAAATTTGATAGAGATGATCTACTACTAATCATGGAGATCATTTTCACCAAGTTTCATAAAAAAAAGTCATCCATTTACCCCCTCAAAATTGTTGGTCCGCATTTAAGGACCAAAAACTTGGTCCTCTTAAGATCCTTCCCCATATATATTCCATATATATAAAAAATCTAAGTAGGAAAATGAACCCATGATTTTTTATTTTTTTTTGTTTCACTTCGGTTTTTGCATAATAGAATGTTTTCCAACGGGCGACTGAGATTCCTAAAACTGTAAACGGAAATCCCTCCTTTTACTTTTTAGATATATTCCTATCTCTAATGGTGCGTTTGACAAAAAGGTTGGAAAATGATTGAAAACACTACTAATCTTAATGAAAAGTGGATAAAGAGATGAGTGATTTGGTGAGTTGCTCTCCATCCTTTCCTCATTTCCATGGAATTTTTTTCTTACCCACGCCACGCCCAAAGAATTTTATTCCATGGAAAAACCGAAAAGGTAATAGAACATTTCGCCAAATCATTCGTAGCTTTTCCAGCTTCTCACAGAAATTAGTAGTGTTTTCGATTATTTTCCGACTTTTTAATCAAATGGACCCTAAGAAATGCTTTTGTGTCAGAGAACTCTTCTTTCATTTTTCAAGTTTTCACTCTCCTCTAGTTATTTTTCCTTTCCAATGCAGTCTAGTAGAGAGGATGGTTCCCTATCTGTAGACTATTTCGCATTTTCATCAAGCATTGCGGACAGTTTGAGATCAGCATCTCTTGTCATCAGTCATGCAGGTAATATACATACATACACATATGACGTGTCTAACTGTCTATCTTTATTTGGTACATTTAAGGGTGTGTGGGGTTGGGGATCCTTCAGATTATTACAATAAGTATCAATAAGTTCTTTATATTGTCATTGCTATGTATCTAGCACACATAACCTTAAGGGAAAGAATCCTTAGTTTTAAATAAATAATTGAGTCCAGAAGCATCCCTCCCGAGGTAGTGAAAAGCAGTGAATGATTGAGAGGAAGGGACGGGATAATTCTTCCTTTTACCAGAATAATAACATATTTTTTATTGGAAGGGAGGGAAGGGACTAGAATTAATGACTACTAGTCCATGCTCTTGTACGTTCAATAGTCCTTCAAGGGACCTAAAAGGCTAATAAAGGGCTAATAACGAGAGTTAGCATACTCTCAGGTAGTCCCCTTATCAAATAAAAGTATAAGTAAATTTGTCGTAATTTGGTCTGCAAATGAGCCATTCGTGAACAGTTCGAGCTAGGCTTGTTTAAAGCTCGTTTCGAACCCGTAAGGTAGGAAACAAAGCTCGAGGCACAGATAAAGGGTCATTTGTTAAACTAGCTGAGCTTGAAAAAGACTCGCTTCAGTTGGGGTTGACTCATGAACAGTTGAACACTAAATAAGCTTGTGAATAGGATCAACTCAATGAAGCCCAATTAGTTTTATATATGTGTATAGGATCAACTCAATGAAGCCCAATTAGCTTGAAAAGGCTTGTTTATGAACTCAAGATCCTGCTCGTTTACTCTTGCCAATTTACTGAATCTCGTCTGTGCTTGGCTTGAGGCTGAGTTTGATTATATGCTCACCCCTACTCGTAATATGAAAGAATATATTCAATTGAATAATTTGAAGTGTAGCAAAATTGCATTCATCACGTTGGATCTCTGGCATTCATGAAATATTAATGCATTTAATAATAGTGGAGTTCTTTTTATGACTATACTCTGAATTAATCTGTTATTTTCAAATATGTGAATTTCTCTACTAGCTGCAGAAGTTGAATTTGAAAATCTGTTGAGCTTTAAAATATGACTAACCTCTATTTGTGTAGTTCTTTAACTATTCTCAAAGGAACCTAAAAGCGAGTCAAGCTTGAGTACCTTGCCTTGTGTGTTATATTATATATATAAATCCAAGCCTCACTTTATCATATAATACTGTGTCACAATTGTGAATTCCAATAGCCTATCATTAATATAGTACTTGGGCCCTGTTAACTATGAGAAGGAGAAAATTATATTTGATATTATTAGAGAGAAGATTACCCACTTATATACATGAGACTCCTACACATATAATGAAACTACTACTAATTAGTATTCCTAAATTATCTACCTTCCTAATACAATATTTACAACTTATAACACTCCCCCTCAAGCTGGAGCATAGATATTGATCATGCCCAGCTTGTTACAAAGATAATCAACCCGAACCCCGTTTAAGGCTTTCGTGAAGAGATCACCCAATTGCTCTCCAGTCTTGACATATCCTGTGGAAATTAAGCCTTGCTGGATCTTTTCGCGGACAAAATGGCAATCGAGTTCAATATGTTTCGTTCGTTCATGAAACACGGGATTAGACGCAATATGTAAGGCAGCTTAATTATCACACCACAATTTAGTCGGTACCGAAGTCTTAATCCCTACTTCATTTAAGAGCTGACATATCCACATTATTTCACACACAGACTGGGCCATAGCTCTATATTCTGATTCTGCACTGGATCGTGACACAACATTTTGCTTCTTACTTTTCCATGAGACCAAATTTCCGCCAACAAAAATACAATAGCCTGATGTGGACTTTCTATCCACCTTGGAACCTGCCCAATCTGCATCTGAAAAACCTTCAATACGAGAGTGTCCATGATTGGCGTATAAGATACCACGTCCAGGTGCTCCCTTCAGGTAACACAAAATTTGTTCTAACACTTCCCAATGATGAATTTTTGGGGACGACATAAACTGGCTCACCACACTGACAGAATACGCAATATCCGGACGAGTCATTGTAAGATAGTTCAATTTCCCCACCAATCTTCTATATTTCTCAGGATCCTCAAATAGTTGACCATCTTTTGTCAACTGTACATTAGGAATCATCGGAGCACTACACGGCTTTGCCCCCAATTTCCCTGTCTCAGCTAATAAGTCAAGAACATATTTCCTCTGAGATAGAAAAATACCCTTTTTACTCCTTGTGACTTCGACACCCAAAAAGTATTTTAGCATCCCTAAGTCCTTTGTATGAAACTGAGCATGAAGGAAGGACTTAAGAGAAGAGATTCCCATAGCATCACTCCCAGTAATGACAATGTCATCTACGTACACAACCAACAAAATGATGCTTGCTTCAGATTGTTTGTAGAACACAGAGTGGTCAGACTTACTTTTCGCCATGCCAAACGTCTCAATAGCCTGACTAAATTTTCCAAACCAAGCACGAGGACTTTGTTTCAAGCCATACAAAGACTTACGAAGATGACAGACTTTCCCATACTCCCCCTGAGCAACAAACCCAGGAGGTTGCTCCATATAAACCTCCTCCTGAAGATCACCATGAAGAAAAGCGTTCTTTATGTCTAGCTGATGCAGAGGCCAATGATGAGTAGCTGCTAAAGATATAAATAGCCTGACAGATGTTAATTTAGCAACAGGAGAAAAAGGATCAGAATAATCAACGCCATATGTCTGAGCATAACCCTTAGCAACGAGGTAGGCTTTTAAACGAGCAACAGACCCATCAGGATTGATCTTAACGATAAACACCCATTTGCATCCGATAGCCTGTTTCCCTGCAGGTAAAGTGACCAAGTCCCATGTACCATTCGTGTCTAAAGCATCCATTTCCTCTATCATTGCATTACGCCATCCAGAATGTGATATAGCCTCATTAACAGTTTTAGGGACAGATATAGAATCAAGAGACGCAATGAATGAACAAGACAAATGTGATAGGTGATCATAAGAGACATAAGACGAAACAGGATAAGTACGCTGGCGTTTACCTTTGCGTAAAGCAATAGGAAGATCATCACTCGTCACGGAATCTGATGATAAAGAAGAAGCTGGCGGAGGACATGAATCAGCAGGCTGGCGTCTGGAGTAGACTTGATGGATGGGAGGCCTGACTGGTGCTGGTTCAGCAATGGGTTCAGGGAACGTGATCGTATAGACTAACAAATCATCATCCTCCCCCTGACTTCTGGAAGTGGAAGAAGGAAAATATAGTGTTTCTTCCATGAAGGTAACATCAGCTGAAACAAGGTACTTATTCAAACTAGGGCAATAACATCTGTATCCTTTCTGAAGACGAGAATACCCAAGAAAAACACACTTCAAAGACTTGGGATCTAACTTAGTAACCTGTGGACGGTCATCTCGAACAAAGCAAATACTACCAAATATTCTGGGTTTAATAGGAAACAATGATTTATTTGGAAAGAGAACACTATAAGGAGTCTCACCATGAGGAACAGATGAGGGCATTCGGTTAATGATAAAGCATGCTGTGGAAACTGCATCAGCCCAAAATGGTTTTGGAACATTCATTTGGAATAATAGGGCTCTTGCAGTTTCAAGAAGATGTCTATTCTTCTGTTCGGCCACTCCATTTTGGGATGGAGTATCAACACAAGAAGTTTGATGAAGGATACCATTCTGAATCATGTAAGTCTGAAAAGATGAGGATAAATATTCTTTGGCATTATCACTGCGCAAGATATGGATAGAAGTAGCAAATTGAGTTTTAATTTCAGCACAAAACGCACAAAAATGAGAAAACAATTCAGAACGACTTTTCATTAAATATAACCAAGTTGTACGAGAATAATCATCAACAAAAGTAACAAAATACTTGAACCCAGTTTTTGACATAACAGGACATGGACCCCAAACATCAGAGTGAACTAATTCAAACGGAGCAATGGCTCTCTTATTGACTCTCGGACTAAGACTACTACGATGATGTTTGGCAAATTGACACGATTCACAATCTAATGAGGACACCGTATTAAACTGAGGACACAACTCCTTAAGCAGAGGAAGAGAAGGGTGACCGAGCCTACAATGAGCCTTGAAAGCAGATGTGACACCCGAACATGCAACGGATTTGGGTATCGATGTGTCAAGGATGTAGAGGCCTCCCGATTCATGTCCTTTACCAATAATCTTCTTCGTCATAAGATCCTGAAACAAGCAATAATCAGGAAAGAATGAGATGCAGCAATTAAGTTTACGAGTAAGCTGGCTTACAGAAATTAGATTAAAGGACAATTGAGGTAAATGTAGAACAAATGATAAGGGAAGCAAAGGGGTTGGGGTGATTGTTCTAGATCCCAGAACGGAAGAAGATGTGCCATCTGCTAAAGTAACACTGGAAGGGGATATATGTGACTGAAAGTTAGAAAAGAGGCTAGAATTACCTGTCATATGATCCGTGGCACCAGAATCAATGACCCATTTGGATGATGAGGAAACAAGGCATGTATTTGGTTTACCTGAATCAGCAATTGCAGTGACAGAAGTGACTGGAGTGGATGAAGACTTTAGAGATTCTTGGTACTTAGAGTACTTGGCAAACTCATCTGCAGGGATAAGGACTGATTTTTCAACCATCTCATTGGAGGATGCAATATGGGCTGAGGGAGCTCTCTGAGTCCTGTACCGAAGCTTCTTACAATCCCGCTTCAAATGTCCTGGAGTATGACAGTAATGACATACGATCCCTCCAGAGCTTTGTCCCCGAGTCACACTTCCTCCGAAATCATGTGCGCGAGAATTAAAATTGTTACTGTTTGATCCTCCTCCGTGATTGCCTACCCGATATTGTGATCGCCCGAGTTCTGACTCATTATTTTTGCTAACCAGAGCACTATTAAACAGAACAGGTGAAGTCTGAACTTGTGGAGCCCCTTCTGTGCGAAGAACCCTACTATACACTTCCTGTAAGGATGAGATCTCAGGACTAGACAGAATTTGATTCTTAGCTGTTTCAAATTCAGCCGGAAGACCAGCTAGAAAACTCATGATAGCCATTTGCTCTCGCTGACTTTGCTGAACTTTGACATCAGGGCTATACGGCAATAGCATATTAAGTTCTTCATACGTTTTCTTAAAATCCATAAAATAACTCATAATAGACCTGTCCTGCTTTTCTGCACGATAAAAAGCTTTGCACACATCATAAATACGAGAAATATTCCCTTTTCCAGAATATAGAAATTCCAGATAATCCATTAACTCCTTAACCAATTCACAATGGTTAATTAAACTAATCACATTACTGTCAATCGAATTCCGAATTTGTAAAAATAACCGAGCATCCTCCCTTAACCACGTCTTTCCCGACTCATCTGAAGGTGGATCACTAGTCATGTGATCATCCTTATCGATACTACGCAAGTAAATTCAAATGGTTTTACTCCAATCAAGATAGTTGAAGCCATTAAGTTTATGTTCAGTAATCTTTGACATTACAGAAACCACATCAGAAATAACTGCCGCCTTTTGCTCTGACATACTTAAATAACTTTATAGCGAGAAATAAACGGAGTAAACCAATGAAGTAGAAATCAAGCCACACAAATCACAAATAAACTGAACAAACCAATGAATAGGTCACAGCCAAACCTGAAACCAAGAAACGAGCAACCGAGTGGTGCAGGAATAACTTCAAGAGTCAAACGGGTGCGAATCAACCCAAACCAATCACAGACCAACAATTGCAAAGCACAAATCACGAACAAAACAGCCTTTAGACACAATTTCTGGTCTGGAAACACAGTTATCGCAGATCTAGTATGCGCAGAACAATACGAAGAAAGCTAAACTTGATCCAAATTCAGATCTACACCAAACAGTGAGGAACCGACCCAAACCAAACACATATATGTGCTGTACACAGTGAACCGAGTCCAACGACGGTGGACGGAAGGCAATCGGAGGCTTCACGCGCCGGCGCGTGAGGTCGCTGACGAGATGAACCGGTGGCGCGTGGGAGCCACGCGCGTGGTTTTCCGGCGCCGGATTCTGGGCGAGTGCGAAATGGTGGTAGACGATCCTCCCTAGGCCGGAGGTGAGGTTAAACGAGCACTATGAAGTGTGAAACAAAAAAATTGAAAGTGAAAACCTTAACCAAACCTAGGCTGCCGTCAACTAGGAGACGTAAACCTTGGATGAAAAACCCTACGCTCTGATACCATGTTAACTATGAGAAGGAGAAAATTATATTCGATATTATTAGAGAGAAGATTACCCACTTATATACATGAGACTCCTACACAGATAAGGAAACTACTACTAATTAGGATTCCTAAATTATCTACCTTCCTAATACAATATTTACAACTTATAACAGGCCTTTTACTTTGGATTTCGTTTCACAATTCCCTCACTAAGCCAGTTCTCATTTTTTTTTTCGTATTCGCATTTTAAGTAAATTGGAATTGCACGCGCTTTGCATGTACCAGAATAGCTAGCTGCTAGCATACATAACTTTTGAGTGTTATGTGCTTATTGAGCCAAATTCAATAAAGTTATGACTTTAGCATGTGTGATAATTTTTTTGGAAATGACTGAAAACACTACCATTTAAATTATCATTATGTGTATGAAGATACTATTTTGTCAACATTGAATATATATACGGAAATTTTCAAGTGCGGACCAGTACGTATGGACCGGTCCTTTTTATGACGGTTTTGCGTCATAAAAAACACCCTCCCAATGTTTTTATGACGAAAAACCGTTGTAAAAATGACCAGTCCGTTGGTACGGACTGTATATATATATCAATATGGCTTATTTTTGTGAGAAGTTGGAAAATGATATGAGTGATTTGGTGAGATGTTCTCCGTCTTCCCTTATTTTCCATGGAATTTTTTCTTACCCACTGCCCAAAGAATTTTATTCCATGGAAAACTCAAAGAGTAATAGAACATTTCATCATATCACTCGTCTTTTCTTCCTTCTCGTAAAAATTAGTAGTGTTTTCAATCTCTTTCCAACCTTTTTATCAAACGCACCCATGGGGTGCATTCAAGTTGGGCTTGTTTAATTTATGAATCGGTTTTGATCAAGTCTTAGTTGACTGGTTCAGTTTACAGCGCATGTTTATGTAATTTGATTTCACTGTGCAGGCTCAGGGAGCATATTTGAGACATTGCATCTAGGCAAACCGTTGATCGTGGTAGTTAACGAGGATTTGATGGACAATCATCAAAGTGAGCTAGCGGAAGAACTAGCTGAGAGGAAGCATTTGTTCTGTTCTCGCCCTCAAATGCTTTACCGGATTATAGCAGGTATGGATTTGGACTCTCTCATTCCATATCCGTCCGGTGATGCTACTCCAGTTTCTAAATTTATTAACAGGTTTCTAGGGTTTCCTGATGATTTGTGAAAGTATTAGGAATGTATTTAGACCATTTACCATTCCTGATAGGGCTTTTTTTACTTTGCCACGCATTTTAAATGTGAAATTAGACCTACTCCCCATGGTTTCATAATCCTTAGAATTTGCCCCTTGCAGGGAATCTCAAATTATTAAGTAAAATCAGGGGGTTAAGTCAAAGTAATACGTTAAATAATTAGATATTGCTCCCTGTTTTTAAGTAATACTTTGAGATTTCCTTGCATGCAAGAGGCAAACTCTAATGAATGTGAAAATAGGGGCAACGTTTAATTTCACATTAATAATAGGGGGCAAAGACAATAAAGCCCTTCTTGATACCCCCTATATGTCAACTAATTGAATCCAGCTTTGGCTAAAGCCAGATTTAGCCGACCTTATTGTTTTGTCTTTATTATAGTGTATCTTTGTATTTTGGAAAATTATGGCGACATCTCCCTTTCTTTTGTAAAATTACAATGACCTCTCTTGCCTTCTGAATTTCATGAGTCACCTTACCATTGTTGCCCACTAGTATGACCTCAAGGCATTGAATATTTGAATGAATTTACATACTACGCTCTCGTTCTCAAATTAAGAGCTCCAATTTGGCAGTTTTCTTTTTAGTACATCTCAAATTAATATTCCCATTTCCATTTTAGGACAAAAGCAGTGTACCAAATTTCACTTTAGTAGATAAATTGTATTCTTGACCATTGATTAAGCTGGAATTTGTGTTTTCGTGAAAATAAAAATGGTCGTTTGGACTTAGCCACTTAGGTACTGTCATAATAGTTGAAATTAGACTTACATATGCATTTTTTTCTCTTTGGCCCTCACCGGCACTTTCCGCCCTAGCCCTGCCGTTACCCACCCATTCCCAACCCAAAACACCATCTCTATTTCCTTGTGCAGCCCAGCGCAAAAAAAGGGCTAGTCCCCTTCTCCACCCCAACCCTGCCAGAAATAACACCGTCGGCAATTTGACAACCAAACACCAACACCAACACCAACATTCCGCCCCAAACACAAACATCGACACGCCCCAAACACCACAGCATGAAAATCCTAATAAGGGCAACCTGTTCTAAGAGAGAGCCAGAGAGGAGAGAGAACTGTGTGCGTGTATTTATATATATAGGTTGCTCAGATCTAGATCTGGAATTGTCCTCACTGGAGTTCAATAGATGGTGGTGGTGTGATGGTTGTAGTAGGTGATGGTGGTAATGAAGACGGGGTTGATGGGTTTTTAGTTTTCACTTCTCATTGCATCAATGGAGGGTTTTGGGTTCCCGGGGGGGTTGATTTTTTTCTAATTCTGGTCCGAAACTCACATGATGTGCACGTGTTCCATTAGTTTTTAACTGATTTGGACGGAGAGGGGAAATACATAAGTTTTGATTTCGACAATTATGACAATACCCAAGTCCAAATGACTCAAATGCAAAAGTTAAATTTAATTTGAGAGGGACGGAGGGAGGAATGATTAAAATTTAAAATCTTTTGTAAAATACAATTGATACTGTATGAAAATAAAATAAAAATAGAGGAAATTTATGCTATGTAAAAGGGTTGATGGGTTTTTGGTTCACACTTCTCACTACATTAATGGAGGTTTTTGGGTTCCCGAGGGGAGACGATGGGTCTTTTTTACTTTCAAAAATTTTGCCTAAGGGGTTGTTTGTTTGTACTACTTAAAACTAAAAACTTAAATATAAAAACTTAATTTTTGCCACTTAGGCTCCGTTTGATTGCAAAGATGGAAAAGGAAAATAAATTTAGTTAGTTTGTGTGAAGAGATAGAAAAGAAGGTGAGAGATGATACTCATTTTATGAGTACATATCCCCCATCCTTCAATATTTTTGGTGGAAAATTTTTACTCACCACCAAGCAAAGAAAATTTCTTCATGGAAAAACTTAAAAATCAAGAGGATATCACTTATATCACTTAACTTCTTTTCCATCTTTTTACCAAAATTAACTCAATTTATTTTCCTTTTCCATCTTGCAATCAAACGGAGCCTTAAAACTTGAAATTTTCATCAAAAGTTTTAAGCGGCAAATTCACTACTTAAAACTGAAAACTTAATTTTAAAAAGCGTAAAATACCTATTTTACCCTTTTACATTTTAGAATCATGTGATTCAAATAAATTAATAAGAGCAAACTTGTCATACTAAACAAAATTCAGTTTCTAGATGTGTTATATTCAAACAAACAACATTTTTTCAAATACAGTTTTCAGAACTAAATAAAGACTTTTTTCAATTTCAGATTAGTTTCAATTTTTAGTTTGTTTATCAAAAGCCAACTAATTCTAGTCTGAAACTCACATGATGTGCACATGTTCCGTTAGTTTTAACTTATTTGGACAGAGAGAGGAAATATCTAAGTTTGATTTTGACAATTATAACAATACCCAAGTCTAAATGACCCAAATAAAAAGTTAAATTTAATTTGAAAGGGAAGGAGGGTGGGGGGAAGGATTAAAATCTTTTATAAAATACAATTGATACTGTACAAAAATAAAATAAAATAAAAATAAAGAAAATTTATGTTATATAAAAAAGGTCATGTTAACATCTGCCCTAAGAGAACATGTTATGTACTCATAAATAGAAAGAATTAAATTATAACATGCATTAAATTAAATACACTCTTATGCAAAGTGTTATTCTTCTCATTTATAGTATGATTAACGTGTGCCCTTACATTTTCCTATGTAAAAAGCCATGAACCATACACACCCTATGTGCGGGTGTAGGTCCAGTTGCGGCAATTCACAAAATCTCTCCAAAAACCTAGGATGTGTGGACGATGAATAAGATTATGTTGGAGCATTATGTATTTAAAGAAAAAACTTAGACAATGCAAGATTGGTATTTTTCTAAGTCCCACATAGGAGAAAGAAAAAACCTTTCATGGGTTTTTATATGGGAAAATTGGCTTAAGGGCTTAAGCCCTTTGGGCATTAGAATTTTGTGCTACTGGGTGAGGACTTAGATGAATGTGGTTCACCACACGCGTGCCGGCCGACCGAGCCTGGCCTTTGGGCTTGTCTTGTGCAATGTATAAATTTTTTATACAAAATAGTTTTAGAAAAATATTATTTGTTAAATAAAATTTATTTTGAAATTTATTTTTTAAATTTCAAAAGTGGTCAAACCACTTCCAAACGGCTCCCAATTTTCTCTCCACGTCTCCGTGAATTTTTCACCGAAACAGATTTTTATTATTATCCTACCGTTTTAATTTTTTCTTGAATATATAGAAAACGAAAAAAATTTCTTAATGATCCATATCTTCTTCAACAACACAAAATCGAAAATATTCAAAAGAACCCTAAATTTTTTTTTGCCTCCATCGGTAAATAATTTACCGATTCCGAGCACATATTTGAGCGTATTTGTCGAACAATCAGCGGTGGTGCACGTCGATCGTGCAGGAGAATATCTGGGCTATTTCATCCTGGGGACAGCGTGGCGATTACTGAACTGCTAGCACAACTCCGGGCAAAGCCGCGAAATGTCTTAAAGAGAGCGACCTAGTCCGTGACTCCACCCGGTGTACTCTCTTTCTTTATTTAAATTTCGTTTCTGCAATTCACAAAATCTCTCGAAAAACCTAGGATGTGTGGATGGTGAATAAGATTATAACTATGAAGCATGGATACTTCTCAAGAGGGCTGCAAATCTGCATTCGATAGTTTTCGATACGTATCGGATCGTGATTTTTCTTTAATCTTTTGAAATTCTGATACACATGGATACACTAAGGATAAGTCGGGAGGTTAGTTTCTAATTTTAAACTTGAAATGAAAGGGTCAATAAGAACTTTTAATTATAGGGGAGGCCAAAAAAAGACATTATAGAACATTTATAACAAGGCATTATAAAAGTTTTATACTAAATGAGATGGAACCAAATATCAAACTATTTCTCACAAGTGTTTTTTATGAAACAACTACAAGAGGCTTGCACTAGGGGTAACCTACAAAATAACAATAGTAAATTGTTGTCGTTATTTGTATGTACCATTATACATACATATACATACATGCTCTATCTCTCTCTATATATGTATATTTAATGAATCCCCAAACGTATTCGTATCCTACCTTTTCCAAAAAATAGGTATTGGCATATCCGTGCTCATTAGATATATAACATGCTTCCAATGCTTGATTTGTTTATGCTACTCACTTAGGGTACAACTCATGCCAAAGGAGCCCTTAATGTTATATGAACACCACAGACAATTTAACCTCTAGTCACATGGAATATTGGAACACCATAAAAATAAAATAAAATTTGTTTACAAGTTATCGCATAAATGCAGAGTAACAGACCATGCCAAAGAAAATGATGATAGCTAAAATATGATATTTAAGGATAGGATAGGTCTTGAGAAATTGAGATGGTAATAGAAGTAAGTCAACTTTTTGGGGCAAAGGTGGATCAGAAAATTTGCCGGTGAGGATTTGTGAAGAGACATACTTATTTGCAGCTTCTGTGTAATGAATCCCATCCCAGTTCACATACTTTCTACTGTCGTTGCACCCTTTTGCCTCGACCGTGCTCCCGTTTAGGGTTTTTCTATGGCCGCAAAAAATCCTGCTATTGTAGTTCAACAGCGGACCCCCATAACCACAACACACCATTATCGGTTGTTCAAAACCTGCAAATTCGTAGATATTGTCAACCCAAAGTTCCACGTGGGCACCATGTCATTTATGCATGTTCATGTAATGAAGCCTATGTGGAAAAATATCATTGGCCCAAGAAGTAACGTGGCACTACTCTAGCTAGGTGTTTATTAGCATGTATTGTATTCATTATCTTTATATTTTTGGTTCATTTTTAAGAAGTCACTGTCCCCTTACATGTACACGCATCAAGTGTGTCCGTGTTCTTATTACATAATAAATAATATGTCACCATTATCTAGAGTAGATAGGTATGCTAACCAAATGCAGCGTAGTTCGCGATGAGATTATGTTTTATCGTAAAAATATCAACGTAGGTGAAATTTGCATCTGAATATTGTCCCCTTAATTTTGCAAAGAGGGCATGAAGCTGGAGATTAAAAAGCTTAGCAGCTTGGTTATGTGCGCTAACGCATCCTAGCTCATCGAGTTTCGATGGATTGGTTCCAAATCTTGCAATATTTTGAGCTAAGCAACCGAGAGGACCCGTGTTATGAATCCAAAAATTTCTCGCCCCTTGATGATATAAATTCTGTGAAAGAAAAGGCGGCAGCCAAGAAAATAGAGAGAGAGAGAGAGAGAGAGAGAGAGAGAGAGAGAGAGTTTATTCCAAATTTTCCAGAAAAAGTATGATAGGAAAACCAACCTTGATTCCTTTCTCGAATTCTGTCAAGATAGTTGGGATTGAAGCAAGGATTTGATCAAGTGAATTTGAGTAGAAAGCACCAGCAAGATCATTTTGTCCAATATCAAACATGTAAAGCCCCTTATCAAAATAGTCTTTTGCTGGGAGATATTTGGCTAGCTTTTTAGCTGCTACAATAGTAAAACAAGACAAAAAGATAATGTTAGAAAGGGGAATGTGAATTCATTTGGTCGATAACGAGGGTAAATTTTAACGCGTGTTCTAGTTTTGGTACATTTGGATTGGAGTTGAAGAACGCGGGCTTTGAACCGGAGAAACTGAGAAACTTGAACCCTGAAAGAGAATGGGCTGACTGAGGATGCTGTTGCTGGAAGTATGGTGGATCCTGCTGCTGCAAAGTTGCATCCTCTTAGGAAACTCGGCGCCCCAATGGCCTCCAAATAGGGATTTAGAAATGGCAGGCTCAATGCATACACTGCAAAATAATAGCAGTGGAATATTATAGAGGGAGAAATGTTTATAGATTAGGTGTCTATTCGGGCATTTCCACACATGTTTGTAAATTTAATAAATCTTATCATAGGCAACTTGCAAGTGTTTATTAATTATCTGTTGGAAGAAATGGATTTAGGTTTAAGATTTGAACTTGAACTTGGCATATTTCTCATATAATAGAGTAGGGGAGTGTACCAAAATGAATAAAGATTGATATACTGATTGACAAAGAACTTCAGTAGGCTGGAAAAATGCAAGCACTATATGAATATATATGGCCACTATAATAAGAACATAATGGCTCTATTGTCAAAGCAGTTTTGGTTTCTTGTCTTTAAAGCATAATGTACAATTGCTCGACGCATTGTTTGATTTGGCAGAAGAAGCCATGTAAGTGTTTTGCCAATGACATGCCTCTTGTGATTATGTATTGAAATCATAAGCATGAGTGAAAATCTCAAATTTCACCATCATGGAAAACAAGGGAGTTTACTAAACAGAACAAAACTAAAAATTTCAACAAACTTTGGAAAAACTCACTCAAGAAATCTACAATTAAGCGGCCATCGGAGAATCTCCCGGCCGGTTGCCGGAAGTAAGTCTCCCCGTGTGGGGGCCTGAGCCGAATCCCACGGTCAGCGACGAGCTCGCCGGTGTTGGAATTAGAGTCACCAAAGTTGAAAACTGCAGGGTAATTTAATGCAACAGAACAAGCAATAGGAAATAAAAAGAAGAATGTGAGGAGAAATTTGTGGGTTTTGGTAGCCATTTTGTTCAGTGAGGCAAATGCACAAACATTTTGTTGGCTCTTTGTAGTTTGTGTGTGTGTTTCTGTTGGTTTCTTTGCATTGTGGTAATTAATGGAAAAGTTAGGGGGGGGGGGGGGGTTGTGTGTATTTAAAGTTAGGCTATGGTTTGGGGAGGGAGGCAAAAAATAGAAGTATACTATACTATTTTCTGTATAATTACTGGCACATCCTTTTATGGATCATTGGTAAATAACGATAGCTATAATTGTGTAGCAGTTTACTTCTTTGGTTAACGGAGGGAGGTAGGTGGAGGTGATTGCTAAATCACATATTTACTATTTGACAATAACATGATGTAAGGAACACAACAATTTTGCAACCCATAATAACATATAGGCATCGAATAAAAATATTCTTGGGTGGCATTAATCGAGGACATGATTATCAGACTTCATGATGTTTTATTAATACATTTGTCGACAGTAAGTTTTTTGTGAAGTCTACTCATCATGCATTTTATCGTATAATTTATTAGTAAGATATTAATGTACCCTTAATATGTGTCATGTAAAGGTACCATTTGATAGCGAATCTTAAATATATTTCAATTTGATAGATTATTTATAAGCCATCATGCATACATTTTCAAATCGAAATACAGGATGTTAATTTTCTTTTGGGATACATTATATACAAAGAGTAGGAGACTTAGCTTAATATAAAGTTTACTCAAACCAAATTATTGCATAATAGTACTCTCTACTAAAACAAACAGGGATGAAAACAATGTGAAGGACACTTGTGGTAAGTTTTTGTACCATTATGGAATATGAAAATATAAAAAATATAAATGAGAAACTGTAAACTCCATTTGTGCAAGCAAAATATTGGAATTTGCTTTCAGTCATGTCAAACTTGAGGCTTCTTTCAATAAATTACCATCAAACCCCACACCTTTTCTAATAATGACAATTGCATCCAAATGTTTTATTTTGGAACCCCACCCCTTACTTCTCTTATTTTGGTTAGTAAGCAGGTGCCACAAACCTGTCTGAGAGCATTGGGCTATACGTAACAGTGGGTTTTCTGTACTGAATTCAGAGTAAATTATATGGGCCTAACAAGAAATAGCTACTTGTATAATTGTGCGACCGATTTCTAAATTTAGCACCATCAAGCGCCACGCCCAACCTCCCCTACTTTTTTTGGCTTTCAGCTTTTGGCAATTTGCAGATTTTTGATTGTCTGTTTGGTTGCCATTTCATATTCTATGGCAAAATTTTAGTGAAAAAGTTTTGGTACTTCTGGAAGGAGCTTTATTTTGAAGATATTTAAAAAAGAAGTAGATGTATCAAAAAACTAGAAATTGGGTCCACATTAGTTTTAAATATGCTGATGTGCCTTATACTTTTAATTTATCACCGTAGAGTGACGGTAATGATCATGAAATGATCAAAGTACTCGACTCTGACTACCATTGTTTGGAGGAGAAGAAATGGGATTTTTAAGTCATCTTGCTAATAAAAATTTCAAGAGCAATGTTATACTTACTGGTTTTATTTACCGAATGTTCATACCGGATACATTAATAAGTTGTACATTACAATGGTAACTCATTAATATTCCAATATAATTATCCAGATCATCATTTTCCAAATTTTAAAGGGCAAAACTTTCAATCCACAGGGTCAATTTTTAATCAAGTTTATATATTTGAACCTGTTTGTTTGTTTTCTAATTCATACGACAAGCATCTTTTCGGAATGAAAGATTCATTGTGGCATAAATATCTAAGCCAAGAAAAACAATTAAAATGGGATGTTGTTCGTATTACACTGCTCCATTGATCAGTCATATTTTTTGGATATATATATATATATATCATTTTTTTAATTAACTAACCTTCTAGTTGATTTTTTTCACCAAATTTCATAAGAAAAACTCATCCGTTTACTCCCTCAAAAACCCAATCCACACATAATAGTCCTTAAACTTGGTCCATATGAAAAATACTCTCATAATATGTGTATGTTTGAAAAGAGAAATGTACAATATATTTTATGCAATGACCTAAACCATGGCGAACGGGTGAGATAGCTCAAGTAGTGGCAAAGTTAGAAATTTATTTGTGATATGGAAGAAAGTGCTAACCAAGTTTTTTGAGCTTGCATTCAAGCTAGAAAAGTGTGGATGTTAGTCACGGATAATATGGACCTAAACCATGGCGAACAGGTGGGATAGCTCAAGCAGTGGCAAAGTTAGAAATTTATTTGTGATATGGAAGAAAGTGCTAACCAAGTTTTTTAAGCTTGCATTCAAGCTAGAAATGTGTGGATGTTATTCACGGATAATATGGACCATGATCCAAGTCAACGTTTTAAAAGGCAAGAGGCATGATACACATTTTTATTTAATTTTTCTCTAATAAAATCACAAAAAATATAAATTCAATTGCATTATATACCAAAATCTTAACTAAATGTCTTATGGTTTTGTTTGTTTTTTTTTTTTTCAAAATATTAAATATCATTTAAACAAGCAACGTTTTTTTTTTTAAAAAAAAAAGAAGAAATAAAACACATCATTTAATGGATGCATTTGTAATTATGTAAATATTCAATATAACTAAGGCTAGTTAGGTCTTTCACCACTTAAAATTAAAACCCTACTCTTTTCTTTAACCTTTCTCATTCTCACACCCACACTCTCTCACAACCATAGCTATAGCCACCTCGTATCATCTCCTTCCATCTCTCTTCATCTTCATCTTCCACTTCTCTTCGTTCTACACTTCACAACGTTCTCTTTCTCTCTCTCTCTCTATATATATATATATATATGCAAAACGCCTCATAAGCTTCGAAGCGTGCACTTTGAACGCGCCTTGAATTGGTGAGGTGTAAGCTTAAAAAAAAATCTTAAAACGAGGTACACCTTTTAAAACATTGATCCGAGTGATACAAATTTGTGTATGTGGTTGAATGCAAATTTAAATAGCAAGAAAGGCATAATGCCAAGAGTGATCCACGCTTTTTGCCTCCATAATTTGGAACATTTGGAAAATGAGAAACAAGTTCCAATTTAAAAAAAATATATCCAAAATGAAAACTCGGTTGCAGTTATAAGCATTAACTTTGCTGCCGACATTGCTAGAGCTTTCGGTTTAAACTCTAACCAAAGCTCTAAAGGTGATAACAGACTTATTGGTTGGCCATTTCTTGCATCAAGATAAAATAAGGATAAAAGCAACAGTTTGGAGGATCATAGTGGTCAATTTGGAGGCCTTGTTAGGTCGAACCAAGGAAAATGGGTTGAAGGTTTTTGTGAGTACATACACTATGTGGATGCTCTCAACGCGGAACTATAGGGAATAAGGCACGCATTAAAGCTTTGTAAGAAGATAAATTAGAGAAATATTGTCATTGAAAATGATTTGTCTTGTAGTGGTTAACCTCATCAAAGACAACTAGGAGGAAGAAAATCACCCAAATTGTATCATAATTGACAATTGCAAAGAACTTGTGCAAGAGATGGATGTTAAAATTGTGCACATCCTTCATAAAGCAAACTGGTGTGCGAATGTCCTCACCTACATGAAAACCAAACAAACGGAGGAGCAGGTCAAAATGTTAATTCTGATTAATGAGGTGGTCAAAGAAATGATGTGCAATTTAAGAGGAATGGCCTACGAGCGAGGGACTTAGTCCCTGGTCCTGTTGTTTTCTATTGCTTTAGTTTTATGTTTCTTTGCTTTGATTCTTATTGTAACCAAAAAAAAATTCATCAATGTAGGACATTAAGCGGACTTTGCCATATGTTTAGATGGATAAAAAAAAACCTTGGGATTTGAACAAAAGTCGAAAAGCTCAAAAAAGTAGAAGTCCATCGTTTGTTAAAACTATTGAAGAATTTGAAATTTTACATGGTAAATTTGCTAGATGTCTGCTTTTAAAAAATCTGACTTAGAATTCTTTGGTATGAGACATTATTTTTCAAATTTCAACTTCAAACAAGTGATATTGTAATTCATATCATTTTTTTAAATTTTACATGTAAGACGTCCAAACATAAGAAATTACAATTGAAAAAAATTTAAATGATGAAATTTTAAGTTTTATCATTTACAATTTCTATAAATGTTAGAAATATTTTATCCAAATGCAGGGTTAATGTGCAATGATTAGGCAAGCAAAGGGTAAAACTTTTTCCTAAAATAAAGTGGACAAAAACTTCTCTACAGAAGTTAGCGTCATAAAAGGAAAAATAAACTTCTTCCTAATTAAAGTTGTATCTCTCGTACTAAAAAATAAAAAATTTGAGGCCACCCGTGCAACCATTATTGCGAAAAAATAAATGCTTTTCCAACAAATATTATAATCCTTTTGTAATGTATGGCAGACAGTTCTATCCACTGTACTATCTTGGAATGTAAGGCCCTGTTTAGTGGGCGTTTATTTTTTAAAATTTTTAAAATTAATTTTACTTTTACTTTTTAAAATTTATTTTGTTTTATTTTTTCTCTTTAATTTTTTTTTTTAAAATACTATAACTTTAAATCTAAAAATTAAAATTAGATAAAAAATATATATTTGAAACCTACTTGTCGAGATTAATAAAATAAGATTCATTGGGACTATTTTATGAAATTTTTTAGTTGGTTGAAAAAAACTCAAACAAAAACCAAATTCATTTTTTAACATACTTCCAAATTCTACCGAACACCATATTTTAAAAACTCAGCTCAAAACATCAACCAAACATCACCTAAGAGTTTTAACATGCCCAAGACTAATCTAATTTCAACCTATATATATATACAAATATAGTACACAATTACAGTTAATTAAAAGAACTAGTGGTACATTTTTTTTTCATTCTTTGACATCACCCAAATGAAAAATATTTGTATGTTGAACCAAACACAGGCAAAAAATTAATATTACCTTTCAGTAGGAGAAAATTAACTCGAGGCATCTTCACTAGAATTCCTATTTCCGGCTTTTGTTTCCTCAGCAACATCATCGCTTTTCTGTCGTTTTGTTTTCTTGTTCTTTTCGCCAACTTTCTCAGCGTATTTAGCAAAAGCCGCCGATAGGGCTGATTTAACGTTTAACTCGGGTTCTTTCACCGTATTTTTGTTACCACTGCCGAGTTCCATTTCTTCATCTTCTTTTGGTTCATTCACCGCAGAAGTCTCAGCAGGAATTTCTGGTGCCGAAGTTCGGGTCGGAACTACACGCTTGAACGGTTCATGAAAAGTGTCGTACAAACGTTTTACCTGTTTTTTTTTTCCATTATAGAAAAGACGTCGTCATTTCCTCACTATTATTAAGAATATTTACGAGTGTACTTTACTTGGGGTTTATAGAAATTATCATTTAACACGTCTTCAATTCACATTTCTTTCAACTTCCCTCGGTTGGGTCAAAACGAGAATAATCATTAGATCCATCTAATTCATAACTATCAAAAAAAAGGGGGTAGATAGGACTACTCCATGCTAATAGCGATATTTGATAAACCCCCCAAAATAATATTAACAAGTATGTAATCCACGCGATACGTGAGCTTTTCAATTAACGAAATACGTAAATGTTTCGATTTACATAAATATAAAAATATAGTGTATAATGGTAAGCAAAAATAATCATCTAAAAATACCCATGTAATGTTACTTCAAAGATATAAAGGTAGATTAATTACAAATAAGCAAGTAATTCAACAACCCAATTACATAAAATAAAAATAAAAAATGATATGTATAAAAAGTATTTTGAATTATTGCAAAATAACTAATATACCTGATTGAAAGAAAATGATAGAATTATAATAGCAAGAAGTTAAGTACATATATATTATCATAACTAAATGAAGACAAAAGAGGTAAAAAAGTAATTAAAAATTGCATTAATTGCTATATATATATTGCATTAATTGCTATACGTCATCCATTTTACTATATATTAATAGAAGATTGGACATAACCCCTTCTTTTCTGACGCAATTCCTTTTCCATCAAAAATGTTTTTTTTTGGACGATTTTGCCCCTGCCCTTACTATCTGCTTCAAAAAATCTTTAATTTCATATTCTTGAACTAAAGCAACAATGGAGTTTCAACTTATATTAGATTTTACCTTTACTTAAACAATTAAAACTTAAACTAGATTTTAACCTAAATCAAACTCAAAATTAGAACACAATCTAAATCAATATTCAGATCTAATCTTCAATCTATCCTCAATATGTGTGAATAAGATGAATTAGTGAGTGTTTACTAAACTCTCCCTTTTTTGATCTTTTTAAGCATAGTCTGATATGTGTGAATGAGATGAATTAGTTTTGTTTGGTTCTGTTTGCTTGATTTTCTTTTCAATCCTTTTAATCGCCACAGGACCACCATTGCCGCTGAACGAGCCACTGTCTCGCTGCCGCCTTCTCCGGACCACCATCACTGCAAAAGGACCAATCCCTTAATGGCAAATGTAGGATTGTAGATAGAGTGGAGAGAGAGAGAAGGGGAGAGCCCGATTGGTGAAGGACGGTGGTGAACGGGCGATGGCAGTGGTGGGCTTCAGTGGGAGCGATAGGAAGGGGGGTGTTGTAGTTGGTGGAGTTTATTAATGGAATAGTTGGGGGAGTAGTGGGGGCTGGAAGGAAGCAGCTTTACAACATCAACAACATTAACGGAGGCAGCGGAGTGAAGGGCAGTGCATCAACAATTCAACATCGATTTTTATTATGATTTTAATTCTGGCTTCAATCTAATTTTAGTCTTTATTTTCACTTTTATGTTATAATAATGGGATGCAAATCTAGAGAAATTAAGACTTGACTCAATGTTATAGAATTCTAGAGGGGAAAGATGTTATAGAGATGTTACAAATATGAAATTTCGGATTTTTTTGGATGGATGGAGGAGGAGGAGGGGCAGGGACGGCGGAGGTGAGGCAGCGGAGGAGGAAGAGGCGGTGGCGGTGGCTGGGCCAGGGGAGAGTGGCGGCGGAGGAGAAGTCAATAAATTTGTGCCGTTTCCATGCCAAAACGAATGCCATGCGCTCAAGGGACTAGTCATAAAATGGCTCTTCATAATGGCCATGAGAGGCAGAGGTTAAAGTGTGTGAATGAATGGGTGGGTGCACGGGCTGGTCTGTTGGGGGGGAGTTTGGCCCCAGCCCCCAAAAAATCCTCGAAATGGGGCTAAACTTAGAAATGTCTTCCAACTTCAGTTCGACAGATATTGAAATTTCTTTTTTATTTACAGCCCCAATTCTTAATGTATGTGGATAAGAGGATTTACACGAGTTCTTGGAGATTAGTCAGGTTTTCAAAGAGGTGTCCAAATTAAAAGTGTTGTCCTTCCTAAGACTATATAGTTGATGACAATATATATTTAATGTACAAGCTTAATAAATATCAATACAACAGAAAAAGGGATATGGACGTATAAGAGAACATTGAAAAATACCTTTCGTTCTCCTATTCCAGGACAACGAGCTAGATCTTCCATGGATGCATCCATAATATGAGAAAGAGACTGCAGCAAAAAGGCAAATTTAGAAGGGGAAAAAAAACAAGAAAATATACAACCAGCAATTACGATAGCAAAAGGCAAACACATACCCCGAAAGTAGAACCAAGAGTAACCACATCTGTCTTGTTGAGGTGTCGAACTGTTGTGAGTGCGTGAGTTAGCTAAAATCAAATAAAAGTTCATTTGAATTCAATCAATTTGAAAGCTGCAAATGTGAGAAATCACACAGATAATTTGTGCTTGGAGAAACTCTGAACTAAAATCCAAATTACTCTGTCACAAATTGATAGCCCCACTTTCCCTATTTGGACATCTCAAATTGATATTCCCCATTTCTTTTTGGGACATAATCAATTTACCAAATTTCACAATAAAACATAAATTCTATTCTTGACCATTGATTACATTAAAATTGGTGTTTCCTCGAAAAGCACCAATGTCAAAGTGGGACTACTAATTTGAGACAGAGGGAGTAGTCAATTAAACTTGTGCTCCAAAAAGAATAAGCAGTATAGACCAAAGCCTCATATAGATATAGATACCCGTGATAAATAGTCCGTGTCCATTTGCCCTTGAATAATATCAGCAGGCTTGTTTTCATAAACTTTTATTGTCTCCAAATATCGACCACATTCTTCCAAGCTTTTACAAAAGAACAAAGAAACTTACAATACTCAGAAGAGACTAACTAGCTTAAAGAAGAACGCACTTTTTAGAGACTTCACGTATACATGTTTGTAGTAGTCTTGAAAAGCAATATAAATTATACAAAGCTACATTTTTCTTTTGCATAGGAATTTTGTACCCAAATAGCGAATAATGGGAGTTGAAATGCACAAATACAAATGATAAAAAAAAAATTAATTTAAAAACCCATAAATTCCATCCTTAAAAGTGCCATTTGGTCTAGAAAATACCTCCAAGCACATAAAAGGGTGCAGTCATGAAGCAGAGATGTTTTTGTGACTTCGAGTAAAGGCTTAACTACATCTTCCTGCAATCAATGATAACAACAAGAATTTAGTCCACAGCATTGTATAAAATGAGACTACCTGCACAAGTGCATGCATATGATTTGAAACAAAAACGTTTAACAAAATAGATAGATTGGCCAAGAGGTTAAGCACTAGTCTGGATTGCTTAGTAGCGAGAGTTTGAATCTTGTGCAAGCATATTTTTTTATGAAAAAATAAGAGATTGCATGGGCAAAATTGGAAATCAAAATTTGATGGAGCCTCAAAACATTTGAAAACCATCCACGCTTTATATAATAGTAGAGATCGAAATGTGAAAATGCAACTCATGATATACAATTATACAAATTGCGGACAGAAACAAATGCCCCAATACACAACCAGATCTCATCAGAAAGAAACGATTTTAGTCAAGAGCTCACAACATCGACATGGCACAAAACAACACGAAGCTTGAAGTTCTTCTGCAACTCCCTTATTCGATAATATAGGTAGTCTGGATGAAGGAGATGATACCTAAGACTGCATCAAACGGTCATAGTAATCAGATTTGATACATGAGAGAAGGATTCAAAATGCATTTGAATATTTGATGTAACAGTTCATTATTTTTGTGACTGCTAAAGAAGACAATCTGTTATAAATTGCAGTTCAAAAAACAGTTGTGCAAGCTAAACAAATTACATGTATTAAGTATTATTATTTAAAAGGATAAATTCCTGGTATTTAAGGGCTTAAACTCTTTGAGAACTGCTGGTTGAGCGGTTGAGTCCTTTCTATGTGAAAAAGAAGAATAAATAATAGGATGCAAGTATAATGATTTGCTTATCAACTTTCATAGTTATATATACAATATATAAACATAAAGCCTTACTCAATTAGAGTATTAGACTAAGGGTGGGTCCAATAGATACTTTTAAATTGCCGTAATTTATGGGATTAGATTTTATTCATGGAACTAACTTAGTTATGGTATTGTTTTATCGTCTTTTGGTCAAAACATACCAAAGATAGGGTATTCTATTAATTTTGTTATTCCTTAATTATCTACTTTCTATCCTATAGCAACTTACGGAGCATTTTGCATCCTATTTATACCCACTTTTGGGAGTCTTTGTAGACACAACAATTATTAATATAATTCCTTATTTAGAACTTCCACTATTACAAATCATTCAAAGAACTCTCATATGAAGCTACGCAGGAAACCCACAAGACCATAAACCAAGTCAAATCAATGTGTCACATATTTGGTCCAATCCATAACCCTCACAACAGTCAACAGTTCTTACACTCAGCTAAGTTATATAGATGTTTCCACAAAACATGGGGAAGTGTAAACAAACCCACTACTCAGTTTGATTGCAAATGAAATGGACTTATGTCAAAGTAGGTATCGAAGTTCAAACCTTAAATAAAGGGCACAGGAATTCTGCCCCAACAAGTAGTCACAAACAATATCTGCAAAATCCCATCTCACATTCCTTATATGCTTTAGCAAAGGATTTCCCTTCTGCGCAAGAAAACCAAGAATAGGAAGGAGTGGATGTTAAAGTCAGCTATTGTACTCGAACAATTGTAATAAGCAGGGGGCGGATCTAGATAGTGTACTTTGGGGTCCATTGACACCACTCTGTTTAAAAACTGTATATTCATAATAAAAAATATATATATGAGGTAAAATGTACTACTGGACCCATGAAAATTCTTAGAAAACAATAACAAGCGGGCCAAGTGGGGTCATTGATCCATTTTATTAAATGACCCGCTGACAAAAACTTCTAGCTACGTCACTAGTAATAAGCTTAGGTATGTCCCTCTTTGTTCAATAGATTTAACTTGGAAATGATAATTTTTTGATGGGTGAATATCGGTCAATATTTTCCAAAATATCCTAGGGATAAAAATGTTTATGCTATACCTCCTACCTTCTCTAGCCACGTGAAGTAGTTCACTACTGCAAAAGTATTCACCCAGCAGACAATAAAGTGAAAAGGTGGCTATTTAGACAACTACAAATGTGATTCTTCAAATTTTATTTCTACCTTCGTACATATCAATTAACAGTAGGCATGATACCAAAATTCCTGCACCCCCAGGCCCCTGATCAGAAGTTGCATACCCTACTTTTTTAATCCCGTAAAATATGTGCACAAGTATGGAGTTGACAAAATCTTGTAACTCACCATGTGGTAGTAGGTTGTATAAGCAATCCTTCCAACTCAATTCCAATCAGATATTAGTTTAGCTGCTAAGGTATATGTTGTATGAGCCTACTACTCGATTTCCAATAAGATATTAATTAGTTGCTAAGATATAGGGTTGTAATTGTACGAGCCCAAAAATTGCTAGGATGAGTGCATAGATGTGATAGTAGAAAGTTAAAACTACAGATAAACACCCCCCTTTCCCTAACTAAAAAAGTTCTTCGTTGTCAAATTTCTAAGAAAAATCGAGTCTTGCTGTGAAATTTGACTATCTTGAACTGTGAAATTAGGTACAACACGTTGATTTTAGAAATGAGACACCTAACTGGACATGTACAATCAAGAAAGTGCGATCCAACAAAATTCCACCCATACGAGTATCAATTTCCATTATTGAACTACATTCGTACAAAGTATTTTGTACAAACTAATGTGGCATCATTCAATTGAAATGGTGGAGCCAAACATTTAATGGGTTGTCTATCTTTCTATTGATATGATTGGTGCGACAACTGTTTGTATAAAGAGTTTGTACAATAATTAAGTTAGTTTAGCACTATTCTTCATGAAAACATGCAAATGAAATGTTTTGTGCATTTTGGTTGGCATCAGAAATTATGAAAAATAAATGCACTACTCTGACTATCTAGAAAGCGGTTAGTTTCCATATGGAAACAATATAAAAGTAACGCGCTATATCATATTATACTTGGAAACGAAACACAGTCGCAACATCTATAAGTAATCAAACACAGTCCTGCAAATGTACATGAAACTCACCTGTCTATGGCTTACAAGAATTGCATTGCGATTCGGGGCATTTTTCCCCACAAAAGGTGAGGAAGAAGAAGCAATAGCAGGAGCTGAGAACGATAACGCCGAAGTCCTATAATAAAAACAAGAAAAAATTTATGAGCCAATTCCTAAGTTCAAATTATGCTGTTGATGACAACTATATACCAATTATTGAAGGATGTAGTCCCTGGAAAGAGTGTAACGTGAGATAGATTAAGTGACAAATATTGAAACAGGATATAAAAGCCCCATACAAAGTTAAAAAAGAAAGCCCTAATTTACCGAATCTCTCTGGCACAAATATAACTTAACACCTGCAGAGAAATAAATACAATGACAGAAGATAACAAAATGAGAACCTTGAATCAGCATTCTGTGGTTGCGAAGAAGAGGAGGCCTCCGCCTTTGGCGGTGGAGGAGGCGGAGGCGTGTAGAAGTCGGACTTCTTGATGAAATTGAAGGCTTGAGTGAAGGATTGGGAAGGATTGAAGAGGGACGGTGCCCTGTTGGATTGAGAAGAAGATTCGAGAACTTCTTGAAAGGAAGGGATTTTTATGACGAATGAGCTCTTTTCTTGATTATTATTATTGATGTTGTGTTGGTCTCCATCGCCATTGTTGCCCATTTTCTTTTGAAGACCTCTTCTTCAGTTTTCTTCACAAACTGACCTTTGTTTTCTTTCTGATAGAAATTGCAAATTTGATGTTTTATAAGTTAGGCAATACACAACAGCCCAGCCCAACCCTCTGTCTCTGCCCTTTTTGGTTCAAATGTTGGGACCCGCTTACATTTTCATTTACCATCTTTAATTTGACTTGTTTTATGTTATACAATAATAAGATGTAACGGTTAATTTATGGGGCATTGCCCCCACAAGTATATTTTAAGATAAATATTAACCATAAATTTTTATTCGGTTTTACTTTTTCTTTCTTTCATTTTCTTTCTTAAATTCACTTTTTCTCTTTAAAACTTCATATATCTCCTTATTAAAAAAATTTCACTTTCTCTCTCTTCCACTTACTCTTTCTTTCTTCCTCCAGTAGCGCCGGAGCAACGACGTCAACCACGGAGAAGAAGAATGAAAATTTTTGAAAATCAAACCAAGATGAAGATAAAGTTCGACTATCATGCATGGCACAAAACGAACTCGTAACGATAAGAATTGAAATTAAAAGATTCAAAAATCACAAAAATGTGAAGATCCGAATCGAAAATCACCAAAGCAACGAATCAAACCGAGATAAAGGTGAAGTCCGATTCTTCTTCATCTTCACTCTGTAATTGGATTACTGAAAATTATTGCCCAGTAATTCTTAAAACTACAAATGAAAACCTACTCAATGCCAAAAACAACAACAGTAAAACATCCATTATTCTTTATCTTCACTCTTCACTTTGTTATTAGATTAATAGGGGCGGCAATCAAGATTACCTTCTAGTAATTCGTAAAACTACCAATGTAAACCTACTCAATTCTCAAAAAAATAACAGTAGAACATTAATTCTTCTTTATCTTCACTCTGTTGTTGGATTACTGGGGACAGTAATACAGATTACTGCCCCCAATAATTCGTAAAGCTACCAATGTAAACATATTCAATGCCAAAAAAATCAACAGTAGAACATTCATTCTTTTTCATATTCATTCTGTTGTTGAATTACTGGGAATTACCGCTCAGTAATTCGCAAAACAACCAATGTACACCTATTCAATCCCAACAAATCTAACAATAGAACATTTATTCTTCTTCATTTTCACATTGTTACTAGATTATTGGGGGCAGTAATCCTTATTATCGCCTAATAATTCGTAAAACTACTAATATAAACCTATTCAATTCAAAAAAAAATTGAGCATTCATTATTCTTCATCTTCATTCTGTTGTTGAATTACTGGGGGCAGTAATCTAGATTAATGTTCAGTAATTCGTAAAACTACCAATGTAAACCTATATAATGCCCAAAACAATAACAGTAGAACGTCCATTAATCTTCAAATTCATTATGTTGTTGGATTACTAGGAATTGCAGCCCAGTAATTCGTAAAACTACCAATGTACATCTACTCAATGCAAAAAAAAAATAACAGTAGAACATTTATTCTTCTTCATCTTTACTCTATTATTAAATTACTGGGGACAGTAATCCTGATTATCGCCCAGTAATTTCTAAAATTACTAATGTAAACCTACTTAATGCCAAAAAAATAAAAGTAGAACATCCATTATTCTTCAGTTTTACTTTGTTGTTAAATTACTAGGGGCAATAATCCATATTACCCTCCAGTAATTCGTAAAACTACAAATGTAAACCAATATAATGCCCCAAAAAAAATAGTATAACATTAATTATTCTTCATCTTCACTCTGTTGCTAGATTATTGGAAATTATCACCCAATAATTTATAAAACTATCAATGTAAACCTACTCAATGCCAAAAAAAAAGACTAGAACATCCATTCTTCTTCACTCTGTTGTTGGATTACTGGAGGTAATAATCCTGATTACAACCCAATAATTCGCAAAACTACTAATGTAAACCTACTCGATGCCAAAAAAAATAAAAGAAGAACATCCATTCTTCTTTAACTTCACTCTGTTGTTGAATTAATGGGGGCAGTAATCCGGATTATCATCCAGTAATTCACAAAACTTCCAATGTAAACCAATTTAGTGCCTAAAAAATAATAGTAAAACATCAATTATTTTTTATTTTTAATTTGTTGTTGGATTACTGAAAATTACCGCCCAGTAATTTGCAAAACTACCAATATAAATCAACTCAATGCTAAAAAAATAACAGTAGAACATCCATTCTTTTTCATCTTCACTCTGTTGTTAGATTATTACTGCCCTCAGTAATTCGTAAAACTACCAATGTAAACCTATTCAATGCCCAAAAAAATAACAGTAGAACATCTATTCTTTTTCATATTCACTTTGTTGTAGGATTATTGAGAATTACCGTCGAGTAATTCGTAAAACTAGCAATATACACATACTCAAATGCTAAAAAACAACAGTAGAATAAAGAATATATGTTAGTTCTCCTCTGTGGAATAGAGTTAGGAGGCCGGTTTGCTTTATATTTGAAATAACTGAGTGATCGTTACAAGCTCACAAAAGTCTCTTTGGCTATTTCATCCTCACAATGTTACAATGGGAGTATTTTTTAGTTACACGAGCTCTAACTTCCTTATATTATGAGCTCTAACATGTGCTCTGTAATTCTATTTATCTCTATCTCTTTTTGTTGTTATTCAATTGTTCAGTTGAGTTGTCGTTAGGTTGTTAAGAGAAGTAAATACTTCTTCTATATATATGATTGAGAAAAACGTGTTGGAGAGTGCCAGAACAGGTCTGAAGCCATGTCTTGATCATCAGCAACTCTGACCTTACTTTTTCATGAATTATGGTGCATTAAATGTAGTTGGTATGCTTTAATGAAAGTGAGAGAGGTTTTTCGGCGTCTGACGGAGTTGGCAACAGCCGCCCATACCTCTGTTAACCACTCCGGCAGAGTCGTTAGGCGAGAAAGCTCCAGAGCTCGTCAAAAGAGCTTTGGCATTCGAGCTCCGTGATTTGCTGTGCGAAATTAGTTCTTGGGCAGGTACCTGCACCACAAAGAGCTTCGTTCCCCATGTAATGCCTGAACATAGCTCCTTAGGGCTCCCCTTACTGCAACAAACCAGGTCATTGATGGGGACGATGACAGCCACGTGTTTATTTGTGGTTGGCGGATTAAATTGGGTTACTAATTTGCACCATCATATTATATATTACTTTACATGCTACTTTTTATTTATATACATATATCGTTTTATTTTAAAAAAACTTACAATTACTTAATGATAAAATGTTTCATTCTATAATAAAATAGTTAAAGGTTCAAAATTTGCTACTTATCTTTTTATTTAGAAAATAATATAAATACAAGCTAAATTTAGTAATTCAACCTATTAACAATAACTTGACTTTTATAAAAGGGTTCGATAGGAACACCATGAACTTGGTTATTTCCACCGATATAATGTACAATTACCATCATACATATATGTGATAGTAAAAATAAAAGTTCACGGTGCCTTTAACGAACTCTTTTGTAAATAGATAGGTGTCATAATTGTCTTGAAACTAGGAGTTCATAGTGCCCTTAATAGACTTTTTTATAAATAAATAAGCGTCATAATTATCTTCCGTGATATTCTCCTAACTTGAGGATATCTTTTCATCCTTAGAATAATCACGCAAAGGTTATTTTGTTTCTCTGTGTTATTATTTTAATTATAATTAATTAAATACTTTAAAATAATGAATTTCTCGATTTCACTTGATTACCATGCAAGATATAGTGGAGGAATTGCACATTTTTTAATTCTCTCCATTTATATATATACTAGTGTGAGAATCTGCAAATGCGACCCCCCGGGTCTTGTCCCCGTTCGGTTGGGCATCTGAAACGTCGGAACGGATTCCGTCGTTCCATTTGCTGGAGTGTCTCTTTTGATTCCTATCATGTGTCCCTATGTTCTATTTCTAGATGCAAAGGGGTTTGTTCAGAGTCGCCAGTACGTTTTACGGGAAAACATACAAAATAGTTGTGTAAGAGGAAAGGTTTTAAGCCATTTCTTTACACGTTTGTCTACGAAACCAGGATTCTATAGGGTTCAAAAACTATATTACGGTTTGGGAAGGTGTTAAGCACCCATTCCGCCCTTTCGGTCTCTAGTGGTCTTTATATGTTTGTTCTATGTTGAAAAACTTGGATGCTTTTACTGATAGCCTACTACTTTCTGAGCGAAAACCCTAATTTCTGGGAAAAACGGAAAAGGGATAGAAAACCTTTGTGTTCCAAGATCCGATGTTTCGTTTTGAGAAATGCAAATACAAGTGACAAGAGTTATTTTCTTTAAAAATGGAGTTTTTCGTATTATTTCTCGGATAATGACGGTTTTCTCGAGTTTTGTAAAAGTGCGGATCTTATAATGGAACTAATTTCGATATGGAATTGGAACTCTTGAGGGGAGTTTTACCGGACGTATCACAATCTATGAAACAGATAGGATATATCGGGTATTTAATTTCCTAAGTAAGTTTTACCGGTCCGGGTTTGAAAACAAAATTTTATCCAGATAGTAATGTACTTACTCTTCTGGTTTTACAAATAATTTTATCAGGGCCTTTTATTTTAAAAACGATAGACTATTTGTAACTTGGCAATAAGTTTATTCAAATAAAACGTGGACAAAACGACGGAAAAAAAACAAGTACACAGATATTTAATGTTTAAATACTAGAAGAGACTTTCTTTACCTTCCCGACGAGAATAATAATAATAAGAAATAAAATATAATCCAGCGGAGAGATTTTCGGCGATAATAATCTTTTCCTTCTTCAGATATTTCTGAGAATTCGATTCCAGAGACGGGACCCGTCGAGTGTCGGGAATAAATCCGAAAATTCTCCAGAGATAAGACGATAATATAGAATGCTTGATAATGAAATCAGACTAAAACTCAGAATTTCTAGATTCCAGTTCCTCCTCTCAAACCATTGGGGGTGTTGGCCTATTTATACTGCTCGGGGAAGATTATCGCGCGACATTTCCCCAGAAAAGGCAAGTGTCGCGCGACATATCCGTTTTGCGTGCGACATTCCTAATTCACTGTACACTGTTCCGGCATTCAATGTAGCTTGAACATTGCCAAGGATTGCTTGCTGATAATTTATCAACCGAGAGTCAACAAGAGCAATACGGGCAACTGCTTGTAAACCTTTGCGTCCATGAAAAGTAACAGCAAAACGGATTGCTCCGAAATGCAAGTGGGTATAACCTTGGGATAAGGCTAACCGAGAAATATCTGCTGAGATTGGGACAGTGAAGAATGGTGGGTCTTCAACCATTGGCTCATTGGTTTCATTGGTAGGTTGGGTTCCTGAGGCTTGAGCGGCATACAACTGTTCAAAGGAATCAAACAAATCATCTGACTCAATTTTGACAGGAGTATGATCAGGTAAGGTAAGAGCTCTCAAGAAAGAGGCTATTTGGTTGGTTGGCTGATTCTCATGGATTTCCATAGCAAACATATCCATAGGCTTGGTGGAAGCACCTTGGATAATATCAGTAGCTTCTGATGGGTGGCGATAAGCTTCTGGATTAGTGGCTGGGGAGGTTTTGGTTGCTTGGATGGCTGGTGTGGAAGATAGAGGGCGAGAAGTTTGGAGTGGTGTTGGTTCATTAAGAACAATGCCACGGGTATTCCCACAAACCATCACCAAGAGAACCATCTTAGATTTACCATTGATGACATTAAACCAAAGTTTTGGCGTGACCGTTTCTTCCAATTTAAAGCTTGGATTATTGCAGATAATGAGCTTTATGATTTACGGTCAGTGTTTAAGCGATTTCTGGCACGCTTATCTGGATGTTTGTATGATTGGTACGAATCACTCCAAGAATATAGGCAACTTCAGCTCCAGCAAGTTACCTCTATTGATGTTTTTCTCGGTACCATTTACAATGAGTTTGTTGGAACTCCATCCAAATTTGGTGATATAGCACGTGCAGAAGCCATGAGATTTGGAACATCCGGTTCTTCGTCACTGCTGTTATCGCTGATTCCAACAAAAGCTTCGGAATCTGAACTTAAGTCACCATAGTCCCATCGGTGAGTAGAGGCGTAAGAGTACAAGTGTTCAAACAGGAGAACAACATTATCATTCTCGAGAGAACTTTGCCATGGATCGTGAGAAAATTTAACAAAATCTGGAACCGAATCATAATCAACCTTATTTAATTCACATATGTTCCTTAGAAAAGTAACATAGTCAAGATCATAAGGTTCTTTGATAGATTTTGATAAATTGCGAGTAAACCAAGCTTCAATGGTGGCGTTAGAGCCGTCTGGAAGGGGAGTTCTGAGAGGTTTGTGAAAATGGATTAAACAGTAAGTATGGTAGTGAGTTTGCAAGGCTTCTTTCCATTGTTCAACTGTTTTAAACCATTTTAGAAAGGTAATGAAATTATATGAACTAGGAAGTCCATATAGATCCTGATGAGCGGTCTGGATCTCAGGTTCTGAGGTGGCAATCTGAATATACAAAAGTAGATCAGCTGCTTTGAAGATAAAACCAATATGGTAGACCTGAGTAAGGTACCATATAAAGACAAGAGCAATCTTGGGAACACGGTAGCAATAGTGGATATGGAACAGAGAACAAAATGGGTAATCAGGATGAAGGCGAAGTCCTCTGAAACAAAGACCATGCTTTTCAAGCAATATACACAGATACTTGTAAATTTGTTCTTTTCCTCGGGAACAAAGAGTGCGATTGAGAACTCTGTCTTGAAGCTCATAAGGAAGATAAGGAATAGCTTTCAATGGATCAATGTTTGGATCAATTTCAGAAAACTGGAAAGGATGAGTGAAAGGAGAGGGATTTGAGGAACTGGCCATATCTGATGGAGGAACTTGGGCTAAAGTATAGATGGTAGGAAGGGTTGATGAATTTTTGAGAAGGAACTCGTTGAATTTATAGGGTTTGCAAAAGGGTTCCTTTTCAAAAGGGGCGATGTGGGATACAAAGCTTAACTCGGAAGGTTTGCTTAGCTGAGGAGGTTTTCTTGAAAAGAAATCAGCTATAACATTATTTTTTCCTTTAAGGTGTTTAACTTCATAATCCCATTGGGAAAACCATTCTGCCCAACGAAGTAATTGAGAATTAGGAATTTGCTTGTTCTTAAATTGGATCATCGCAGGAAAAGATGACATGTCCATCTCTATTTTGAAATGATATCCAATTAAGTGAAACTGGAACTTCTCAATTCCTCTTCTGACTGCAAGGATTTCTTTGAAGGTGCTATGATAGTGAATCTCACCTTGCTTAAATCGTCCATATGATTGCTGATATTAAAATGAGAATCAGAAACTTGCATGAACAAATGACGTATGTTGCCACCACAGTCAATGACTTTGCTGCCACTTCAAATTTCTTCCGAGAAAAGGAAGCCGAGAAACGAGCCCTCTTAGCCCAGCTGGAATCCATTGAAAGGAGTGAAGCTATCAACTATGCTTACTCTCAAGAAAGGCCCAAATCTTTGTTCCCAAATACACGAGACATCCCGGATGTTTCAATCTTTTATCCAACTGAACCGCCCGTCCAATCCTCTGATACCATTCTTTTCTTCAAGGAGGATTGCTGCCCAAAATTCGTTACTTGCATCAGTCTGAAGGATGCGCTGACCATCAGCAGGAATTTTCAATCTGGGGAGCTGAGTCGTAAGAACTTTCAACTTCTGGACAGCTTCTGCTTGTGCCTTTGACCATGGAGGTGGGGACTTTTTGAGAAGGGCTGTCAGAGGGGCGGTATAAGTTACTACCTTCGGGATAAACGGAGCCATGTAATTAACCAAACCAAGAAATTGCTGAATTTGAGTTTTTGTGGTTAATTTGTCAGGGAACTTCTGTAAATCTTTTGAAATATGCTCTTGGAGTTGAATCTTGCTATCCTTAATTTGCATGCCTAAGAAATCAATCTCAGGGGTTCCGATTATCATTTTTCTTTCCGATAACATGATTCCATGGGTGAGAACAATATGATGAAAATGGTGAAGCAACTACAAATGTTCAGCTTCAGAGGAGCTAAACAGGAGAATGTCATCAATGAATATTAAAGCATTGGCTGCAATTGGTTCGAAAATTGACATCATCGTTTTCTGGAAGATGGAAGGAGCATTCTTGAGTCCAAAGGGCATTACAGTCCACTGGTAATGGAAACCGGGGATACAGAAGGCGGTTTTCGGGCGATCATCTGGGCGAATACCAAGTTGCCAAAATCCGGCTTTGAAATCAAACTTGGAGAAGATGTTGGCATTGGAGAGATGACTGAATAGCGAATGTTTCTGAGGTAAGGGGAATTTGTCACTGGCCAAAAAATAGTTCAATGGTTGGTAATTGATTACCAATCGCATTTTTCCTCGGATCTGCTCAGAACGCTTATTGACATAGAAGGCTTCGCAAGCCCATGGAGACGTAGTGTCTTCAATCAGCTGTTGCTGTTTGAGGGATTGTAGTTCTTTTAGGGCAAGAGCTTGATGTTCTGGATTCATTCCAGAATGAGAGGCTCTAGTAGGGTTTACATCCTCATTTAGCTTGAAAGGAAGAGTGACAAAAAACTTGTTGTTTCTCCATAACGGGTTCTGACATTTGGTGAGGAATTCTGTATGGCTTTCAGCACATGACATGGTAATTATTTTCTGGCGAATGTCATTGATTGAGAGACTGGGGTCGAGTGAAGGTGAAGGAGCTGCTTGGTAAAAGTCAAGAACTGCTTCCATATCATGCCAGGGAAGAAAGAGCTTCTTGTAGCGTAAACCACTATCCTGGAGCTGTACTGGCAGTTTCTTAATGAAATCCCATCCCAACATGATCGCCTCCATTGGAACAGGGCTTCCATAAACAGTATGCTTGAGGCGTAATCCTGGAAGGATCTGGATGAGGATTGGTTTAGAGACCATAGTACCATACATGACTTCACCATTAGCACATCGGAATGCTATGCGACAAGGCTTCCAAAGAGTGGATGGCAGCAGGGATGGATTTACTAGAGTGCGGGAGGCACCTGTATCAAAAAGAGCAAGAACTTTGATAGGTTTTGAATAAGCTTCTGTAAACAGCTTTACATATGCATGGGGAGTTTGAGCCACAAATAGTTCTTCTTCTTGATTTGAACAGGTTAGTTGCTGTAAGTGAAATGCTTCATCACTTGGGAGAGAGGATACTACGCTTTCATTTTCACTAGCAGGTTCACTTTCTGCTTCTGATTGCTCAGAATCAGTATAAGCGATCTTCATCAAGCTTTCAGGAGATGCTTCATCTTGAGCAGATAGGACTGATTCAACATCGGATTCTGCAATATCTGGAGCAAGCTTGTGTAGAAGTGCCATGAACTGTGCCTTCTTTTCACCATTCGGGCAATTCTTCGCATAATGGCCTGGCTTCTTGCAAATAAAACATTTGTCCGTCTTCTTTCCTCGGAATGTCCTTTTCTTGACAAATTTGAAGTGCTTGAACTTCTTTTTCTTCTTCTTGTAAGGTTTGACAAAGTCATTTGAAGAGTGCTTGGAGGAGCGAGAAGATTTTCTAGTTTGTATGTGTGCTTGTGTGAAACCGTTTGTAATCTCTCCATGAGAGTCCTTCATAATTTATAAGATGCCTATCTTATTTTATATTATCCTTGGTATAATTATCTTTCTTGGTACTGGTTTATGTTTAATCTTTATTAAACATATCTTTAGTTTTATTTATGCTAGTCATATTAAGTCTGTTACAGGTCCTATCTATGTTTAAATGCCTATCCTGTTTTATATAGATATTCTTAAGTATGTCTGTCTAGTGATTTTAATTATCTCCTTAATTATGTTATTTATTTGTACAAGATAGTTTAGAGTGTGTCTCTTCCCCACTTGTTGCGTAGTTCAGAACTACGAATAGTTCAGAACTAAAAGAATGGTGTCAGAACTCCGTGTGGATACAAGTCAGGACGATTTAAGCAAGGTGAGATTCACTATCATAGCACCTTCAAAGAAATCCTTGCAGTCAGAAGAGGAATTGAGAAGTTCCAGTTTCACTTAATTGGATATCATTTCAAAATAGAGATGGACATGTCATCTTTTCCTGCTATGATCCAATTTAAGAACAAGCAAATTCCTAACTCTCAATTACTTCGTTGGGCAGAATGGTTTTCCCAATGGGATTATGAAGTTAAACACCTTAAAGGAAAAAATAATGTTATAGCTGATTTCTTTTCAAGAAAACCTCCTCAGCTAAGCAAACCTTCCGAGTTAAGCTTTGTATCCCACATCGCCCCTTTTGAAAAGGAACCCTTTTGCAAACCCTATAAATTCAACGAGTTCCTTCTCAAAAATTCATCAACCCTTCCTACCATCTATACTTTAGCCCAAGTTCCTCCATCAGATATGGCCAGTTCCTCAAATCCCTCTCCTTTCACTCCTCCTTTCCAGTTTTCTGAAATTGATCCAAACATTGATCCATTGAAAGTTATTCCTTATCTTCCTTATGAGCTGCAAGACAGAGTTCTCAATCGCACTCTTTGTTCCCGAGGAAAAGAACAAATTTACAAGTATCTGTGTATATTGCTTGAAAAGCATGGTCTTGGTATCAGAGGTAGAATCATGTCTCTTAGTGAGTAGTCTTTCAAGGCAAGCTTATGATTTTAAGTTTTGGTGACAAACTATTTTTTCCGTAACAGCTAATTAAAATATTTTGGTTCCAGAAACATATTTTTCTTAGTGATATTTATACTATGATTAGTATGAAAATTCTGAAGAATGATAAGTATGCTCTACAGCTGCCATTTATCATCTTCTTCTGATTTTAGTATGCTCTGTGTCTGCCATCTTGTATGGATCTCTCACAACAGAACACTCAGAATAAGTTGGTTGGATCTCCTGTATCAGAAAACGTTCGTTCAAATTTTCTGAACACGTGTATAAATCTTTTGTTTACACAGAAATGCTATACTCACATATATGGACAGGTGTTTGAGCGACGGGTTTGAGGCGATGGATAGCCGTTTGTATGCCCGATAAATGCTCGCAGATTGTGGTCAAATATGTGATTATTGATTTTGTTGTAACAAGAGGACGTCTTTGGATCCCAGATCTACTTTGATTATTGCTTTTCTAAAACCCAAATTGTTTTGTTTATCTGTTATCGAAAGCATATTTTATCACCATAATACTTATCATCATTTGTTGCCTATCTCTTTTAGAAATGTTTTCTAAATCCAAGTCCATGTCTGCTTCTTCCTCTAAGTCTATAAGTCCTTCTGAGTCTTTTAGGTCTAATAGTTCCCGTAGTGATAAAATTGAGTCTTTACATGAAATCACCCATATCCCAGACACAAAAATCCCTGAAACCAAGTTAGCCATCACAAATCCCTATCATGTCTTTCAAAAGCCCTCTTTTGAGTCTTTCACCAAACGAGTCAAACAGCTAGTCGTCAATGACAAATCAAAACTTCCAGTTCGTGAGTTTGTTCAGTGTACTCCTTTTGATTCTTTGTTTGTAAAGTCCGGACATGAAGAACAGTTCTTCACTGTCCCAATCTCAGCAGATATTTCTCGGTTAGCCTTATCCCAAGGTTATACCCACTTGCATTTCGGAGCAATCCGTTTTGCTGTTACTTTTCATGGACGCAAAGGTTTACAAGCAGTTGCCCGTATTGCTCTTGTTGACTCTCGGTTGATAAATTATCAGCAAGCAATCCTTGGCAATGTTCAAGCTACATTGAATGCCGGAACAGTGTTTTTTACATTGTATCCTAATTTCAATATCCCTCTCAGTGACCCGTATGTCTGCTCTGCATTAAAGATCCAGGTTCAAATCTCTGGTGTCTCTATGATCCCAGGTACTGCAGCAGCAACCATCCACCAGCAAATGGTCTACCGTGTGCAGAATCATTCTTATGATCTCTGTATCCCCGGGTCCTCTACATCAGAAGCCCTCATGCTCACAATTGATTCCGATCGAGCTCACACCGCCAGTTATGTTCCCCGACAGCTCACTCGTGATGAACTTGTGACACTCTTACCAGAAGTATGGGTTACTTCCTATGAAAAGCTCCAGGCAGAAGCCATTACAGAGTCTTTTCAGCAGACTGACCCAACTTATACTCGCAGAGCTGATAAACAAATTGAAATGAGATTCAGTAAGAAAAATATCCCCATTTCTCCTGAGCGAAACCCTTTTCAAACTGAACTCATGATGATGCAAGAAATACGCAGGTTACCCACAAATCCAGTCCTTGAAAATGGTTCTTTGCCGATCTGGTCGTTTAACCGACACGGCAAACCTGTGTATCAGTTCTCCAAGCCAAAGGTGCATATTCCGTGTGATGATTGTTGTTGTGACGATTGTGAAGAGCTAGCGTTTGAGGCAGAGTTAGAACCTGCAGAATTGAGGTTGTACAGAAAAAAGAAGGCTGGAAAAGCCTTAAATTCTCAGGAACTTCTAGAAGAACGTTACCAAGCAGGTGACCCTACGGTTGATCTCCTTGGTGAACCAAGTGGCAAATTTAATTACTTTGTTACTTATGGAGACAGGCCTAAACCTATACCTCCTCCAGAAGTCCCAGAGTGCAAGCCTCCACCGCCTCCACAAAACCCATCTCTACCACAACCACCTCCTCAACGTCTTTCACCCTACACCCAGAAAGCTTTAAAAGCTCTTGGCCGTCCTTACCGCCAAGCACCCTCCTGTTACTCTCCACCTAAACAAATACAGCCTGAACCACTCCCATGTTTTTATATGGCTCAAGAACCAAATTCCCCAGAACCAAATTTTCCCCCAGCTGAAGATTTTGATAACCTCACAACTCATGTGAGTCATCGTTGGAAAATCCCGGATCCTACTTCCATTGGTTCCGATGGACAGGTGAAAAAGATTACAGCGGCTGAAGCAGCATTAAATTGGCAAGCAGAAAATGCAATGGCCCAAAACAAGGTCCTCTCTCAAATTGTCCAGCAAACACAACAGATGAATACGAAGATTTCTTCTCTTTCCACTATTCCTGATATGATTGCTGATATTAAAATGAGAATCAGAAACTTGCATGAACAAATGACGTATGTTGCCACCACAGTCAATGACTTTGCTGCCACTTCAAATTTCTTCCGAGAAAAGGAAGCCGAGAAACGAGCCCTCTTAGCCCAGCTGGAATCCATTGAAAGGAGTGAAGCTATCAACTATGCTTACTCTCAAGAAAGGCCCAAATCTTTGTTCCCAAATACACGAGACATCCCGGATGTTTCAATCTTTTATCCAACTGAACCGCCCGTCCAATCCTCTTTTAATCCAGCAGAGTATTCTTTAGCCAACCCACGTTCAACTTCCCTTAATCTTTGGGATGAACCACCCAAGAGGAGATTACCCCCATGGTCCAATTCTCCTCCAAAACCAAAACCAGCCCCTAAGCCGGTGTTCCAACCTAGAAAGTCAAACTACCTTTTCCAAGCAAAGCATCCCTCTGAAATTGAATGGTCGAAACCTCTTCCTACTACCAGAGAAGCCCGTGGCATTGTTCTTAATGAACCAACACCACTCCAAACTTCTCGCCCTCTATCTTCCACACCAGCCATCCAAGCAACCAAAACCTCCCCAGCCACTAATCCAGAAGCTTATCGCCACCCATCAGATGCTACTGATATTATCCAAGGTGTTTCCACCAAGCCTATGGATATGTTTGCTATAGAAATCCATGAGAATCAGCCAACCAACCAAATAGCCTCTTTCTTGAGAGCTCTTACCTTACCTGATCATACTCCTGTCAAAATTGAGTCAGATGATTTGTTTGATTCATTTGAACAGTTGTATGCCGCTCAAGCCTCAGGAACCCAACCTACCAATGAAACCAATGAGCCAATGGTTGAAGACCCACCAGAGAATCCTCAACCAAATCCTGCTCCTGCACCAAATACTATTCCCACAAACCATCACCAAGAGAACCATCTTAGATTTACCATTGATGACATTAAACCAAAGTTTTGGCGTGACCGTTTCTTCCAATTTAAAGCTTGGATTATTGCAGATAATGAGCTTTATGATTTACGGTCAGTGTTTAAGCGATTTCTGGCACGCTTATCTGGACGTTTGTATGATTGGTACGAATCACTCCAAGAATATAGGCAACTTCAGCTCCAGCAAGTTACCTCTATTGATGTTTTTCTCGGTACCATTTACAATAAGTTTGTTGGAACTCCGTCCAAATTTGGTGATATAGCACGTGCAGAATTTATGGGAATGAAGTGTTGTTCACTTCAAGAAGCTGATCTCGAACGCCATTATGATCGAATGTCAAAACGATTCTACATTCTTGGTGGAATTGATGATCCCAACCTCAAGCAAATCTTCTTCCAGTCCTTCCCAGATGCCCTTGTTTCAGAAGCAGAGAAGTTGTTAAAAATTCAAAAGCTTGATCTAAAAAACTCTCTCTTTGGGTAGAATCTATGAACTCCTTACAGATTCTGTTGAAAGAATTTGTAACCAGAAGACGCTTATGGACCAAATGGAGAAAACAAGCAAAATGCTCTCCAAGGCCTGTAACAAAGATCACTGGAAAATTAAGTGCAAGAATAAAGAAGGTTGTGATTGTTTTCAGCATAAACGCCTTTCAAAGAAAAAGATAGTTTAGAGTGTGTCTCTTCCCCCCTTGTTGCGTAGTTCAGAACTACGAATAAGTCCCCTTCATATTTTGGTATCATAGGAAGTAACCCATACTTCTGGTAAGAGTGTCACAAGTTCATCACGAGTGAGCTGTCGGGGAACATAACTGGCGGTGTGAGCTCGATCGGAATCAATTGTGAGCATGAGGGCTTCTGATGTAGAGGACCCGGGGATACAGAGATCATAAGAATGATTCTGCACACGGTAGACCATTTGCTGGTGGATGGTTGCTGCTGCAGTACCTGGGATCATAGAGACACCAGAGATTTGAACCTGGATCTTTAATGCAGAGCAGACATACGGGTCACTGAGAGGGATATTGAAATTAGGATACAATGTAAAAAACACTGTTCCGGCATTCAATGTAGCTTGAACATTGCCAAGGATTGCTTGCTGATAATTTATCAACCGAGAGTCAACAAGAGCAATACGGGCAACTGCTTGTAAACCTTTGCGTCCATGAAAAGTAACAGCAAAACGCAAATTGAAATGAGATTCAGTAAGAAAAATATCCCCATTTCTCCTGAGCGAAACCCTTTTCAAACTGAACTCATGATGATGCAAGAAATACGCAGGTTACCCACAAATCCAGTCCTTGAAAATGGTTCTTTGCCGATCTGGTCGTTTAACCGACACGGCAAACCTGTGTATCAGTTCTCCAAGCCAAAGGTGCATATTCCGTGTGATGATTGTTGTTGTGACGATTGTGAAGAGCTAGCGTTTGAGGCAGAGTTAGAACCTGCAGAATTGAGGTTGTACAGAAAAAAGAAGGCTGGAAAAGCCTTAAATTCTCAGGAACTTCTAGAAGAACGTTACCAAGCAGGTGACCCTACGGTTGATCTCCTTGGTGAACCAAGTGGCAAATTTAATTACTTTGTTACTTATGGAGACAGGCCTAAACCTATACCTCCTCCAGAAGTCCCAGAGTGCAAGCCTCCACCGCCTCCACAAAACCCATCTCTACCACAACCACCTCCTCAACGTCTTTCACCCTACACCCAGAAAGCTTTAAAAGCTCTTGGCCGTCCTTACCGCCAAGCACCCTCCTGTTACTCTCTACCTAAACAAATACAGCCTGAACCACTCCCATGTTTTTATATGGCTCAAGAACCAAATTCCCCAGAACCAAATTTTCCCCCAGCTGAAGATTTTGATAACCTCACAACTCATGTGAGTCATCGTTGGAAAATCCCGGATCCTACTTCCATTGGTTCCGATGGACAGGTGAAAAAGATTACAGCGGCTGAAGCAGCATTAAATTGGCAAGCAGAAAATGCAATGGCCCAAAACAAGGTCCTCTCTCAAATTGTCCAGCAAACACAACAGATGAATACGAAGATTTCTTCTCTTTCCACTATTCCTGATATGATTGCTGATATTAAAATGAGAATCAGAAACTTGCATGAACAAATGACGTATGTTGCCACCACAGTCAATGACTTTGCTGCCACTTCAAATTTCTTCCGAGAAAAGGAAGCCGAGAAACGAGCCCTCTTAGCCCAGCTGGAATCCATTGAAAGGAGTGAAGCTATCAACTATGCTTACTCTCAAGAAAGGCCCAAATCTTTGTTCCCAAATACACGAGACATCCCGGATGTTTCAATCTTTTATCCAACTGAACCGCCCGTCCAATCCTCTTTTAATCCAGCAGAGTATTCTTTAGCCAACCCACGTTCAACTTCCCTTAATCTTTGGGATGAACCACCCAAGAGGAGATTACCCCCATGGTCCAATTCTCCTCCAAAACCAAAACCAGCCCCTAAGCCGGTGTTCCAACCTAGAAAGTCAAACTACCCTTTCCAAGCAAAGCATCCCTCTGAAATTGAATGGTCGAAACCTCTTCCTACTACCAGAGAAGCCCGTGGCATTGTTCTTAATGAACCAACACCACTCCAAACTTCTCGCCCTCTATCTTCCACACCAGCCATCCAAGCAACCAAAACCTCCCCAGCCACTAATCCAGAAGCTTATCGCCACCCATCAGATGCTACTGATACTTCTCTGCTTCTGAAACAAGGGCATCTGGGAAGGACTGAAAGAAATACCGCCCCTCTGACAGCCCTTCTCAAAAAGTCCCCACCTCCATGGTCAAAGGCACAAGCAGAAGCAGTCCAGAAGTTGAAAGTTCTTACGACTCAGCTCCCCAGATTGAAAATTCCTGCTGATGGTCAGCGCATCCTTCAGACTGATGCAAGTAACGAATTTTGGGCAGCAATCCTCCTTGAAGAAAAGAATGGTGTCAGAACTCCGTGTGGATACAAGTCAGGACGATTTAAGCAAGGTGAGATTCACTATCATAGCACCTTCAAAGAAATCCTTGCAGTCAGAAGAGGAATTGAGAAGTTCCAGTTTCACTTAATTGGATATCATTTTGATATCATTTCAAAATAGAGATGGACATGTCATCTTTTCCTGCGATGATCCAATTTAAGAACAAGCAAATTCCTAACTCTCAATTACTTCGTTGGGCAGAATGGTTTTCCCAATGGGATTATGAAGTTAAACACCTTAAAGGAAAAAATAATGTTATAGCTGATTTCTTTTCAAGAAAACCTCCTCAGCTAAGCAAACCTTCCGAGTTAAGCTTTATATCCCACATCGCCCCTTTTGAAAAGGAACCCTTTTGCAAACCCTATAAATTCAACGAGTTCCTTCTCAAAAATTCATCAACCCTTCCTACCATCTATACTTTAGCCCAAGTTCCTCCATCAGATATGGCCAGTTCCTCAAATCCCTCTCCTTTCACTCCTCCTTTCCAGTTTTCTGAAATTGATCCAAACATTGATCCATTGAAAGCTATTCCTTATCTTCCTTATGAGCTTCAAGACAGAGTTCTCAATCGCACTCTTTGTTCCCGAGGAAAAGAACAAATTTACAAGTATCTGTGTATATTGCTTGAAAAGCATGGTCTTTGTTTCAGAGGACTTCGCCTTCATCCTGATTACCCATTTTGTTCTCTGTTCCATATCCACTATTGCTACCGTGTTCCCAAGATTGCTCTTGTCTTTTTATGGTACCTTACTCAGGTCTACCATATTGGTTTTATCTTCAAAGCAACTGATCTACTTTTATATATTCAGATTGCCACCTCAGAACCTGAGATCCAGACCGCTCATCAGGATCTATATGGACTTCCTAGTTCATATAATTTCATTACCTTTCTAAAATGGTTTAAAACAGTTGAACAATGGAAAGAAGCCTTGCAAACTCACTACCATACTTACTGTTTAATCCATTTTCACAAACCTCTCAGAACTCCCCTTCCAGACGGCTCTAACGCCACCATTGAAGCTTGGTTTACCCGCAATTTATCAAAATCTATCAAAGAACCTTATGATCTTGACTATGTTACTTTTCTAAGGAACATATGTGAATTAAATAAGGTTGATTATGATTCGGTTCCAGATTTTGTTAAATTTTCTCACGATCCATGGCAAAGTTCTCTCGAGAATGATAATGTTGTTCTCCTGTTTGAACACTTGTACTTTTACGCCTCTACTCACCGATGGGACTATGGTGACTTAAGTTCAGAGTCCGAAGCTTTTGTTGGAATCAGCGATAACAGCAGTGACGAAGAACCGGATGTTCCAAATCTCATGGCTTTTGCCAATGAACTTGACGAGCTTGCTGCTACTAGTCCAGATGATGATGATGGCCCCTACAGTCCCTATGGAGGAAATAATTGGGATTGGGATGATGACGGGAATGAGACAGATTAAGTGCTCTCTGAAGTCATGCATGACGCATTCCTCCACTGCCCCGACATTTGCTTGTGAAGCATCTTTTGCTTTACTTTTTTACTTTTGCTTTTGGCGTGCGAATATTGTAAGCTTTTTACTTTGTAAAAGAGAATCTTATCTCTTTATCTTTTAGACAGTTGGTCCTCCTTTATTTGGATTGTAGCTAAGCCCTTCGCTTATAAAAGGAGCTAGCATTAGTTTGTTAGAGAATCGAGTTTTCTAGTTTGTATGTGTGCTTGTGTGAAACAGTTTGTAATCTCTCCATGAGAGTCCTTCATAATTTATAAGATGCCTATCTTATTTTATATTATCCTTGGTATAATTATCTTTCTTGGTACTGGTTTATGTTTAATCTTTATTAAACATATATCTTTAGTTTTATTTATGCTAGTCATAGTAAGTCTGTTACAGGTCCTATCTATGTTTAAATGCCTATCCTGTTTTATATAGATATTCTTAAGTATGTCTGTCTAGTGATTTTAATTATCTCCTTAATTATGTTATTTATTTGTAAAAGATAGTTTAGAGCGTGTCTCTTCCCCCCTTGTTGCGTAGTTCAGAACTACAAATAAGTCCCCTTCATATTTTGGTATCAGAGGTAGAATCATGTCTCTTAGTGAGTAGTCTTTCAAGGCAAGCTTATGATTTTAAGTTTTGGTGACAAAACTTAAAATCATAATTAAGGTTTGCTTGAGGTTGGGATCATCAATTCCACCAAGAATGTAGAATCGTTTTGACATTCGATCATAATGGCGTTCGAGATCAGCTTCTTGAAGTGAACAACACTTCATTCCCATAAATTCTGCACGTGCTATATCACCAAATTTGGACGGAGTTCCAACAAACTCATTGTAAATGGTACCGAGAAAAACATCAATAGAGGTAACTTGCTGGAGCTGAAGTTGCCTATATTCTTGGAGTGATTCGTACCAATCATACAAACGTCCAGATAAGCGTGCCAGAAATCGCTTAAACACTGGCCGTAAATCATAAAGCTCATTATCTGCAATAATCCAAGCTTTAAATTGGAAGAAATGGTCACGCCAAAACTTTGGTTTAATGTCATCAATGGTAAATCTAAGATGGTTCTCTTGGTGATGGTTTGTGGGAATAGTATTTGGTGCAGGAGCAGGATTTGGTTGAGGATTCTCTGGTGGGTCTTCAACCATTGGCTCATTGGTTTCATTGGTAGGTTGGGTTCCTGAGGCTTGAGCGGCATACAACTGTTCAAAGGAATCAAACAAATCATCTGACTCAATTTTGACAGGAGTATGATCAGGTAAGGTAAGAGCTCTCAAGAAAGAGGCTATTTGGTTGGTTGGCTGATTCTCATGGATTTCCATAGCAAACATATCCCTTGAGAAGGGCTGTCAGAGGGGCGGTATAAGTTACTACCTTCGGGATAAACGGAGCCATGTAATTAACCAAACCAAGAAATTGCTGAATTTGAGTTTTTGTGGTTAATTTGTCAGGGAACTTCTGTAAATCTTTTGAAATATGCTCTTGGAGTTGAATCTTGCTATCCTTAATTTGCATGCCTAAGAAATCAATCTCAGGGGTTCCGATTATCATTTTTCTTTCCGATAACATGATTCCATGGGTGAGAACAATATGATGAAAATGGTGAAGCAACTGCAAATGTTCAGCTTCAGAGGAGCTAAACAGGAGAATGTCATCAATGAATATTAAAGCATTGGCTGCAATTGGTTCGAAAATTGACATCATCGTTTTCTGGAAGATGGAAGGAGCATTCTTGAGTCCAAAGGGCATTACAATCCACTGGTAATGGAAACCGGGGATACAGAAGGCGGTTTTCGGGCGATCATCTGGGCGAATACCAAGTTGCCAAAATCCGGCTTTGAGATCAAACTTGGAGAAGATGTTGGCATTGGAGAGATGACTGAATAGCGAATGTTTCTGAGGTAAGGGGAATTTGTCACTGGCCAAAAAATAGTTCAATGGTTGGTAATTGATTACCAATCGCATTTTTCCTCGGATCTGCTCAGAACGCTTATTGACATAGAAGGCTTCGCAAGCCCATGGAGACATAGTGTCTTCAATCAGCTGTTGCTGTTTGAGGGATTGTAGTTCTTTTAGGGCAAGAGCTTGATGTTCTGGATTCATTCCAGAATGAGAGGCTCTGGTAGGGTTTACATCCTCATTTAGCTTGAAAGGAAGAGTGACAAAAAACTTGCTGTTTCTCCATAACGGGTTCTGACATTTGGTGAGGAATTCTGTATGGCTTTCAGCACATGACATGGTAATTATTTTCTGGCGAATGTCATTGATTGAGAGACTGGGGTCGAGTGAAGGTGAAGGAGCTGCTTGGTAAAAGTCAAGAACTGCTTGTATGTCGCGCGACAAACGGCTGAAGTGATGGGTTCTGACACTGTGATGTGTCAGAAAGTGGTTGGTCGGGTGCAGAGAGGGATTCTCGCGCGACATATCAGGGATTGTCGTGCGACAATGTGATATGTCGTGCGACAATCCTTCATGAAAATAGGTTTGTCGCGCAACAAACCCCCTCGGGGTAGTTTCGGGTGCTAGGGTGGGTCCCGGACTCCAAATCAGTAGTTCTCGTAGGTCTTTTTAGGGTTCTTGCGGGGGTCACGGATCGGCCTTCTTCAGATATTTCTGAGAATTCGATTCCAGAGACGGGACCCGTCGAGTGTCGAGAATAGATCCGATAATTCTTCAGAGATAAGACGATAATATAGAATGCTTGGTAATGAAATCAGACTAAAACTTAGAATTTCCAGATTCTAGTTCCTCCTCTCAAACCCTTGGGGGTGTTGGCCTATTTATACTGCTCGGGGAAGATTGTCGCGCGACATTTCCCCAGAAAAGGCAAGTGTCGCGCGACATATCCGTTTGTCGTGCGACATTCCTAATTCACTGTGCCTGTTTGTCGCGCGACATACATGTATGTCGCACGACAAACGGGTGAAGTGATGGGTTCTGACACTGTGATGTGTCAGAAAGTAGTTGGTCGGGTGCAGAGAGGGATTGTCGCGCGACATAGCAGGATTGTCGCGCGACATAGCAGGGATTGTCGTGCGACAATCCTTCATAAAAATAGGTTTGTCGCGCAACAAACCCCCTCGGGGTAGTTTCGGGTGCTCGGGTGGGTCCCGAACTCCAAATCAGTAGTTCTCGTAAGTCTTTTTAGGGTTATTGCGGGGGTCACAGATCAGGCTGTCTACAACTAGTAATGTTCGTACTTTCAGCATGAATATTTTTTATAATTAAGTTTACTTTTGGAGAGAATTATGTAGCAATGATTAATTGTTGGGTTTAAGACGAGTTACACCAGATTCAACCTTAACTCTTTTAAAAATATAACAAATCTGACATTAATCCAAAGCTGAAGAGACTTTTAACTATAAATGTTCGAAGACACCACATTTATTATATGACTAAACTTACCCAACCTTGACACAATGTATTATTACGATATTTTTAGACATTGACACCACGATCGCCGAGACCCTAAAAAGACGACTCTCCTTCATATGATATATGAATGTGTTTAAGATCAACAAGCTAAATTAACACATAACTAAGCTGGACAAAACCCAAATCATATTTATGTTTAGAACATATCCATACTTACCATGTAACCACACAGGTTATCCCCTAAAGTGGCTAGTCAAGTTATGATTTTAAAGGTCATGGTCCCACATATCTACAAAAATGTGGAATATTTTGAGTAGTTACAACTTCCCTCATTAAATCTTTAACGTCCTCGTCAAGGCTGGGTTACACATAAACAATCTCGACTCTTACTAGTCGCAACCAGTGATTCGGATTCGCCGTCAGCCGTACAGACACAATCCATTATATTCGCATGTCATGTGGTAGTGGTCATGGGTATGCTCTGATATCATATGTAACCACGCATGTTCTCCCTCAAAAAGGGTATCCCAAGTTGCGATTTTAGGGTCATGATTTATATATATCTACTATTGATTTTTCCATTACAATATTGATGTAAAATATTTTGGGTTATTACATACCACAATAAACAAAAAAATATCGGGCCTTAAGGTCATGGTTGGTAAAAAACTCGTTGGGGTTAACTTTTTGTCATCCTAAATCCTGATTGTTATTGCTAAAGTAGTTTCATTTGTTATCAAACCAGAAGTATAGGTTTTTTAAAGGTAACCAAATTCATATAGTTCATTAATTATGCTTAAATTTTTTTTTTTAAATATTCATTTTTGCTTTCACAATAATATTAATCTTCTTTTGTATAACATAATTTATAAACTTTCAAAAACAAAAATAACAAAATAATAATCTAAATATTATTAAATTAAAATTTATTATCTTTTGAAGATTTTTTTTTTAAAAAAAAGTTCAAAAGAAAAAGCTGACATAACAGTGCAAATAAGATGTGAATATGCAGTACTATTCCTTCTCCTCGAGATACTCTTTTATATATAATCTACATGTTAAATAATGTGGCCATGCCAAAAATATTGAAACACTTCAACTTATAGTTAACTAAAATAGGAATATACATTATTACTGAGATGTTCTTATATAGATAATTTACATATTAAATAATATGATAATTGTTGGAGATATAAAAATATCAAATTTATAAATAAATATTTAATGGTTACATAGATACAATTAGAATTTTCATAGGTTTTAAACTCATTAATATTATTTGAAAATAATTATGTATCGACGAAAAAGGGATAGGCTTGAGGTAGGTTTGGCTAAACTGAAATTCAACCCATCTGAAAATGTGTTTAACTCGACCCCGACTTTAGCATGAAAGAGAGCTAACTTTGAAAATGCAAAACTTTCATATTTATTATGTGACTGAACCCACGAGCCATTGATACGTACCTATATATTATAATTATATAATATTATAAGATTATTTAAAGAAAAATAATTATATATACATGATTGGTATAGATTCAATCAGTTAAATTTACATGAACCCGAACTCAATCAAATTTAACTCGTATTTGTATTACTTATATTTATTATGTTAGTGCTAAAAACTAGAATGATATTTTAGACCACACAGTCAAATAATCGAATCAAATATTGCTGTAATAAATACAACAAACCAATAGAGCCAATGATATATAGAGGAGGCTGGCCTCGTATGGAGATACGGGTTAGTCCTCCTCTGTGGAATAGAGCTAGGAGCTCGGTTTGCTTTATATTGATGATAACAAATAATTATTATAAACTCACAGAAGTCTCTCTAACTATTCTATCATCACAATATTATAATATGAGTATGCTCAAGTAACACGAGTTCGGACTTCTCTATGTTATGAGATCTACTAAATGCTCTGGGCTTCTATTTTTCTCTTGTCTTCTTGCTATTAAATATTGGATTCTCCCTTGTTAAGTTAATTATCTAGTTCTTAGGTTTGACTGGTTGTTGTTAAGTTGTTGAGAGAAGTAAATGTTTTATGTATATATATGACTGAGAGAAAACGTGTGGCCAGAGCTCCCAGAGTAGGTCTGGGGCCATACTTCTATCATCATCAACTCCGACCTTACTTCTCCATGAATTTCGATGCATTAAATGCAATTAATGTGCATTTAATAAAGGTGAATGGAGTTATGCCCGTTCTGCAGAGCAAATAGTAGTCGACCATACTTCTGCCAACCACTTTAGCATCGTGGTTAGGCAAGAGAGAGCACCAGAGTTCATTGAAATAGCTCTGGAGCCCGAGCTCCGCAATTCGCTGTACGTAATTAACTCTCGAACGAGTATCCAATTCGTGAAGGGCTTTATCCTTCTTGTAATGACCAAACAGGCCTCCTCCGAGCTCCTCCCGCTAGGGCAGGCTTGATTGCCAACGTAGACGGCCACGTATCAGCTTGTGGTTGGCGGGGCAAATTGGATTAATAATCTGCACAATAATATCACAATTTAAAAATAGACAACAATTAGGGTCTGGTTAAAAACTCACCATGCTGGATTTTTTTTTTATCATAATTACTATATATTTCAAAATACTTTTGACTTTTACCAAATCAAATGATATGGTTCATACTTTTTATTAACTCTTTTTGAGTTTACCATCTCAATAATATCTATAATTTGAGTTACCTCCGCTTTTGTTAATTCTTTGAGTCCCTTCCCATTTTGTTTGGTGGATAGCTCAAAGTATTATTAAAACGGGGTTATCTTAAATTATAGATATTATTGAGGGAATAACTCAAAAAGACTCTTATTATCCATTATGAACAGCTTATTGCAAAGTTTTTTTTTCTTTTATAATACCATTAATTTATTTTAAAATCTGTCATTCATAAAGTACGTATCATAAACCATAAATACTAACACCAATTAACATTTATCTACTTTTTTTGTTTATATATTGTTTCAAATAATGAAATCTCATTCATTATAATAGAAAGTATTCAAATAATTATTTATTTATTTAAAAAAAAGCTCATGTGTTTTTCTAATAAATTGAAAGGATATGTGTATATTATTTATTTAAATGAAAAGTCTCATTTATCTTATTACATGGATCAATCAAATCAAATAATTTATTCAAATAAAAATATGACTTTGCAAGTATTAAAAACATAAATAACAAAAATAGAATAAATAACTATATATTTATACCGAAATGATCTTTAAAGGTTATTAAATTACATTTTATATATTTCAAAATAAGAAAATAAAAACAAAAAATGTTATGTTTACCTTGTGTGGTGGTTGTATTCCACCCGTTTATACATTTTATTGTGATGGTTGTATATATATAGTATCATTTAATCATTGTTTGTATAAAAAAATCAAGAAACAAATTTACACCCATCATTTTATGCCTCGTTTTGAACTTCTCCATCTTAAAAGATTTCAATTTAATACGGACTTTTTTTTTATATATATTTTGTTGCATTTTTTAAGCCTTTTTTTTTTGTAAAAGTTGACTAATAGTTAGCAAAATAAAGAGTAACTCAAAATTATTTTTTAATTTTCTGTAAAATTAATTTAAATGGATATGTAAAAATGTGATAGCATGTATAAATAATCAGATAATTTATAGTGGATATTTTATTTATTTCGTAAAGTAAAAATAAATTTACCAATAATTATTCAAAAATATTACTACTTAATATATTGAAAAGGGCGGTGTATTTTATTTATTCAATTTTTTTAACTACATATGGGGTATTTTTTGAAAAATAAAAAATATATGGGACCTATATGCAGAACTTTATATTTCAAGGTATTAAAGTGTAATGTGATCCCAAGAAGACGCCACTTGATTCCAGGTGCATACCGGAGTTTAAACTTTAGGGGTGCGTTTGGCGCGCCGGATAAGGAGGTAGGATAGGATATGATAAAGGCCGGATATGATAAGAGTCATAATTAGTCAGATAGGAATTATGTGGAATATGATAACAAATGAATCAGTCGGATACGGATTAAGCGGGATCGGACAGGATAAGGATTAGTCTGATAAATATTTAATAAACTTTGCATTTGATGGAGTTTCGGATTATAAGTCCATATATTATATAATACAACTTGCTTTTCTTTTAAAAATGTATGCAATTTTAATTGTCGTGTACAATTTTTTTTAACTAATACGATTCTTTTATTTATAAATAAGTTTCGTAAAAAACTCTTTCGGGAGAAAAGTTCTATATCACACACAATATTTACGAACTAGGCATTAAGTATAATTTTGTTATCCGGCAATCATGGGATAAAATAATACCACCTATAGGGGTGGTATATATTTATCCGGTTCTAAAGGGATAAAATGATAATTAATCCCGAATGCAAACCAGTCCCGTGTGGTGTCAAACGTGGGATAGGATTAAAATTTCCTATCCACCCTTGCACCAAACACATGACATGATTTATTTATCCTATCATTTCCGACAACAAACACCGGATATGATTAATTAGTCCTATCATGCTTCTAATCCTGCGCGACAAACACACCATAGGGGTTATTTAAAACTTTAAATTTCATTTAAATCATCTCACATACTCCATTTCATTATTCATATCATATTTCCTCTTCTTTTACTTTTTTATTTTATTTTTTACTTAGTTGCTTTGCACTTGTGCCTTAATTGATTTCATTAACTATCTTCCATATACCATTTAGTCTATTTTTTGGCATTTCTTAGTATTAGGCGTATTTCATTATTAATATTAGGTATATTTATTGATTAATATTAGGTGTATTTGTTAATATTAGGTTTATTTCTTGATTAATTGCCTAATATTAGTTATATTATTGATTAATCGCATAATATTAGGTCTATGCTAGATTAATTGAAAAAGTGATAATGATTGCACAATATTAGGTTCATTTCTTGATTAATTGTATAATATTAGGTATATTTCTTGAATAATTGATTAACTACATAATATTTTGTATTCTATGTATAATGCTAGTAATTTGTAGTATTAATATTATTATGTTTGAGTTAAAATTTTACGACTTTAAATTTATATTTTTGTGTGCTTTAAATTTTTTCTCCTTTATTAAATTCCTGATTTCACCACTATATATTGACAAATAATACAATAATACGCTAAGATAAGATTATCATACCATATGAAAAGACACTTAAAAAATACTAAAAAGAGCCTAATCAAAGGCTCGTATTCATATATTTTTAATAATTACCATTACTATGTCAAAAAATATTTCAAAAAAAAAACATAAATGTTCAAAGTTGATCAAGTTTTACTAATTGCATGTGCAAGAGTTTTCTCCAAGTTGTTAAAATAATAGTATTGATCTTTTTTTTATTATTATTGTTAGGAAAAGCACAAATCTCATTGAATTATATGATATGATATGATTTCACTAAATATAACGATGATGTTAAAATATAATCATATAATAAAGTATTAAACGATAATAACCGATTTATTTTACTAAATTAATTATACAAAAATATTTTATTTGTTAATATTTCTAATATCATAAGATTTTTGTAAAGATAATTTACATGTTTTTATATATATACATAATTGACTTAGCGTAAAAAGCATTTCAGTAGGGAGATGAAAATATATAAATGTTCTATTTATACTAAGAATTTGAGTAGGTTTTAAACATTATCATATTTATTGGTGAATTAAACAGAAATTCATCGTTGTCATTTATATTACAAATATACCATGATAATCATGAGTCATTAAATCAAAATATAATCACGAGTCATTACAAATATGCACTTTTTGTTAATTACGTTTGTTTTAGGAGATAATTGTGTAACGATGGTTAATGGTCTATATTAGGATGAGTTATGTCTGATTCAACCTTAATTCTCTTAAAAAATATAATCGTTTTGACATTAATCCAAGGCTGAAGAAAGTTTTAACCATGAAAGTTTGAATACACCACATTTATTACATGGCTGAACCAACCAGCTTTGACATGCGGTACGATTATAGTATTTTTGAACATTGCCACTGGAATCGTTAAGGCCGAAAAAATATGGATCTTTTTCACTGGATGTATGGATTTGTTTGACAACATGCTATATTTACATAAGTTTTTTTTTAAAAGGACAAAATACAAAATATTTAATTATTTCGACTAATTATGTTAAATTCCAAAACTAGCATTTTTATAGATAAATTTCCAAAACTAAATATAAAATTAATTATGTAATTACGTCGATGATAATAAATTTAAACAAGTTCAAAAACATATAACAAACAAATTCAAATAAAAACAATAAACGCAAGAATAATAAAAAATAGTCAAAGGAAAAACAAATTCAAAAAATTTCAAACTCTTTTTAAGGTAATTTTATTTGTTATCAAACCAAATTTATAGGTTTTTTTAAGATAACCAAATTTATAGTTTATTAATTATGCTTAAGGACAATAAATATCTTTAACATAATTCTTTTTACTTTCGCAATAATATTAATCTATTTGTGTATATACATTTTATAAACTTTAAAAAATCATAAATAAATGAACATCCCTAGAAAAATTAGCCTTAAATATTATTAAATTAAAATTTATTATATTTTAAAGTTTAAAAAAAAGTTAAAGAAAGATAAAGCTATATGTGAATATGCACTGCTACTACTAGAGATATTCTTTTTAAGATAATCTACAATTTAAATAATATGGGCATGCTAAAAAAATATATATATATATATAGAAAACTATAATTCAAAATAGGAATATATAATAGTATCGGAGATATTTAAACTCTTTAATATTGGATAGTTAATTATCTAAATATCTGTTATTATCATCAATATTACCAACTTACCATGATAATCCTGAAATGTTGAATCAAAAGATAAATATCTACATTAAATCTAAACTACCAATTGGAAACATAAACATAAAAAATCTTGATATATTAGAACTGACATGATTTATTAATATATATATTGGTTCCAATTTATTTTCCTTTATTACCATTCAACAAATTTTATCATTACAGAGTTATGACTTTTAGTTTTTAGCCCATTATATTTATATAGTTTTGCATTTAAAGGGGCCAAAGATATATAGATGAGGTTTGCTTGATATGAAGATATGTGTTAGTTCTCCTATGGTGAATTGAGTTAGTATTGCAAGCTTACAAAATCTCTCTAATTATTATATCCTTACAAGGTTGTAACATGAGTATTTATAAGACACGCGAGTTCTAAACTCTCTATACTATGAGCTCTATTGTGGGCGTTTTAGCTCTATCTCTCGGTATCTTTTATGATGGAGGCTTGGTTACTCAATTCTCTTTTAATTACTAATTGTTTGCTGTTTAATTGCTGAGTTTCTGGGTTGTTCCTTGGTTGTTGAGGGAAGTAAATGCCTTCCCTATATATATGATAGAGAGAAAACGTGCGGAGGGAGCAAGTTCAAGGCTATCATTTTATCTCCATTAATTCTGATGTTGTTTATCCATGGATTCCGATGCATCAAACGTAATTGTTATGCATTTAATGAAGTTGACGGAACCTCTGTGGAGTTGGTAGAGTTAGTAGCAGTCGTCTATGCCGTCTGTTCCTTTTTCTAACACAGTGGTTGGTCAAAGAGTTTGGAGCTCGCTGGAAAAGCTTTGACTTTCAAGCTCTGTAATATATCGCGTGAAGATAAACCTTTAAACTGAAGGTTCACATTTTCCGGAACTCTCTCCTAAACGGCACCCGAGTAGAGCTCTCGAGCTCCACCTGTTGTGGTAAAACATGTCACTGACGTAGGAGGCCACATGTGAGAATGAGATTGGCGGAGCAGATTAATTAATTAATCCACTCTATCACAATAATTTATTATTTTTATTCATAGTAGTTTTAACATATTTTTTTTAAAGCACATATTAGTATTTTTTTATAATAAATAATTGTTATTTTTTTCTTTCTAATTTAATTATTTATATAGTTTTTCTTCTAGTACCATTAGTTGACTTTTGTTCCAATAACCCTCTCATAATTTGACTATTTACTAATTTGCTATATTTTATATACTTATATTGAAGTCTAGGGTACATTTTTCTTTCAAAGAGTTCAAAAGGAAAATCTAGAAGCTTGACTTATTAACTTTGACATATATGTCTATAACACAAATTATACTAACCACAACACATGAAAACGTATAATCTTGACTTTTTTATTGATTTGAATTAAAAATATTTTTATATCTTAAAATAGGTTGAACCAGTCATAAAAAAAAAAAAATCTCTCCTTACTAATTAAGATTTGATTATCATACACACTTATTCCAATGTGTTTCAAACATAGTTTTTCTTAAAGAGAAAATTGAATAAAACTCCATGCTTCGAAGATATATTCGATTCAAGCACATCTAATTACGATAATGTTCAAACAAATATACAAGAAAACAACGAAATAAATAAACAAATCTATATAAAAATTATTTATGTTACAAAAAGAAGTAGTTCAAAGGCGGACAGCTTGATTGAACCGGTCAAACCCCAAGTTTTCAAAGCTAGGCCCAATCATGGACTTTTTCGTCCTCGGACCAGCCAAAAAATATCCCACCGTCCCACCGATATTTGAAAACCCAAAATTGCCCTTTGTCCTTAAACCGGAGGCCGAACCGACTCGGTTGGAACCGGACCGGGATCGTCACTTCTCAGCGGCCCGGCCGGAATCATTGACGACGTCGATGCCTCTCCGTTAGCCACAGCTGCTGCAACTTTGGGAGACCTCACCGAAAAAGCCCTCGACAAAAAAGATGGAACCCTAGAAAACCCCCACCGGTCTGATTTAACCTGTTCATCCAAACCCTCGAGCCTCCGGATCGATTTGCCTCTACTACTACCTTCACCGGCTCTATAACCCCTAACCACAACACTACTCGCGGTCCGGTTCAGCAACGCCCGTTTCATCACCTCTTTCCTCACCTCCGGAAGTAGCCTTAGCGTGAACCGGTCCACATTCTCACCAGCTTGAACCAGTGAGTGACCGGTCGAGTGCGACCTAAACCTCTCGAATATTCTTGGTCGCACAGATCTAGATCTAGGTGGACGGTTTTGATTTTGCTTCGCACTTGCACTACGGTTAATTACTACCTCAGGTAATGTCTCTTCTGACCTAGTGTTGTTATTATTATTAGGCCTATTTGTTTCAATATCATCACTAATTGGTACCAAAACGTCACCGTTTTCCTGTTGTTCACCGTTATTAATATTTTCCTGGACCGCAACGTCACCGTCTTCGGGGACGAGATTGGCTCGGCAAACGGGGCAGGTCACGTGCGATTCGAGCCAAGCATCAATACAGTCGGGATGGAACACGTGATCGCACTTTGGTATCAAACGCAGCGTTTCTTCATCTTCAAACTCGTTTAAACAAACGGCACACTCCAACGCGCCTTTCCCGATCTGCAGCCCTTTCACTTCCGAGTACGGGAACGTCGGGAAAGTCTCAATCACCTGCGCGTCGAGTCCACGCGCCGCAGCCGCGCGTCGGCGCATGGATAGGATGGGGCGGACGTTGCCGCCGGAGTTGGCGTTGGAGCAGCGGCGGATGTAGATGGAGAAGAAAGCCATGAAAAAGAGGGCGGCAACGAGGACGACGATGATTATCGCCATCGCCGGACTTAACCTCGCCGGGTACTCCTGGCCGCTGTTGGATCCATTTTGTCCGGCAGCGGAGGGGACCGCCGGAGATAGGATGAGTGCGAGGAGTAAAACAGAGACGGTGGTGAGTTGATTTTGCATCGTGTTCATTATAAAACTAGTTGAAAATTTTTGAATTGGTTTGGAAATGTTCGCCGATGAGGCGGCGAATTATTTAAATACAGAGAGAGAGAGAGAGAGAGAAGAGTGAAAATATAGACACGAGATATATATGTATGAACATATATATGTTGTGTTAGAGAGAGAGAATGTGGTTTTTGTTATTTTTTTTTGAAGTATCGTGAGATTCAAGGAAAGGCAAAGACAATGGGGACTCTTGACTTATTTGCGGGAAGCAACAATCGCACCTTCTATTTTACAACTGGGGAACCTACGCTAACGGTCTCCAGTTGATATTTTTATTTTCTTTTGTGTTTTTGCCGGACCAAATTATTCTTACTCGAGTCTTCTTGTCCAACAAGCCTCTCTTGTAATTTTTATTTTTTTTTACAAAATTACAACAACAAAAATTCCACAAATCTCTCGAGTGAGATGGATCGAGTGGATGTTTCTCCCAACAAAAATTCCACTCGTTCGAAAAATCTTCTGTGACCTATGATTCATCTATTGCCCGTAATGAGATTTTTTTTTTGTACATTTAGAAAAAAAGTTATTTTGTTGAAAGAATTTTTTGTACCACTAGGGTAGTTTTAAAATTTAATTAGGTGAATGGGGTAGTTTTGAAGATATTTAGGAAAATGGGGTTGTTTGTAAAAACGTCAGTTGAAGTGTTGGTTTTAAAGGTAAAAACGTCAGATGGTCTAACGTTTTTAAAAAAAAAAAAAACCCAAAAAACGTTGGAGACACTAGCGATTTTACACGTAAAATCGCCAGTCCCACTAGCGATTTTACTGTAAAATCGCCAGCTGCACCTTTCTTCTTTCTTCTTTCTGCTTTTTCCTTTTTCCTTTTTCCTTTTTCCTTTCTTCTTTCTTCTTCCGCGGCTCCCCTTCTCGCCGCCGCCTCTTCTCACTCCCTCTCCTACGGCAGCCCTCACGCTCGCCCTTTGCCGTCGACGAGGTTCTCCCACCTCACTATCTCCCACTCGCACCGCGCCGTCCACTGCTGCCGTCCACTGCCGCCGTCCACCCCCCGCAGTAGCAGCTCAACTCAGATCTGATCCGTAAGGTATATTAAAAATCCCTAGCTATCAATTTTAAAATATAAAACTTGGATCTTGGATCTTGGATGGTTTGGGTTGTATGCTTGTTGATATTGTGATGATATTAGTAATAGTTTGGGTTGTATGTTTGTAAATGATAGTGAATTTGCATATTGGCGAAATTTATACATTTTGGTTATTAAACAAGCGTGAGTGCACTAGTGGGGACCATTTTAGAAACTTTCGCAATAATAAAATCATCCACTTGATTGTATGAAGGTAATTAAATAATGAATTAAGAGATAATTAGAATTTGGTTATTCAAAAATTATGTAGAAACAAATTTAAATGCTTTGTTGTTCATTGGTCTAAAAGTTTGCAAAAAGTATGATTTTTACATGGACTAAAGTTTCGGAAAAAGTTTGCAAAAAAATTACAAATTAACCCATACGAATTTGGCACATTCGTATGGTTGAAAAAGTTCCGATATAAATTTTTTTATAGTTAGAAACCTTGAAAAAATATGCCAAAACAATTCATACAACTGTTCTTCAATCGTATGCCAATTTTTTTTTTTTTTTTTTTAAAACTCATACGAGACATTTGTATGAGTCAAAAAATTACCATTTCCGCTGTGTGCATGTTTTAAAATTTATAAAGCAATAGCTAAATTTACCCTAAATTTTAAAGTATCCGGTGCGGATGGTCTAAGTAGATTAAGTTTTATATTTTTCTAGTTTAATTATTTATTCGCACTTTAAAGTGTTTTATTTTTTTCATAAAGTTCAAGATATGTTGATTTGATATTGGTCATGCTGTTAATCCGTAAGTGTGGTGGAAATTGTGTAGAACCAAAAGAATTTAATGGTATGGATTGAGTGCAAAGTAGCATTTAGCAAATATATAATATTTTCAACTTACAAATAATCTTTATATTTTTATTATTCAGAGAATTAAGAAAAGAAAAATACAACTAATATGGGGTTAACTCTTACTATTTTTACAAATATCAAGTAATTAATTATAATTACTATCAATCGATATTATTGTAACATTTAAGAAATAATATTTAAATGTCAAGTTAAAATCTAGGTCCACGGCCACCGCCAACCTTTAAAGTAGATCACATAACTCTGTACTTCCTTAATTCCAGTTATTTTAATTGAAAATAAACTAAACTAGTTTATTGTCTTGAAGGTGGATAATGGGAAGCAGACGTTTTTGTTTTCTACTTTATTCGGGTGGCAATATAATTAATGGGGACCAAGGTTGGACCTACGATAAACCTAATGAAAGCGGCATTATCCTGGACCAAAGCAATACTTTCTCAGAATTAGTAGAGAAAGTATTTTCTGCTATGAATATTGACCGCACGCAGTCCATGTTGAAGATGACCTGTAGATGTCCATTTTTAGTATCCACAAGTACTTGGAATTACTTTCTCCATGAAATTGTAGATGATGGTACATGGGAATTTGCAATTATAAGTATTTGCAATACTCCCGTTAATGCAATAGATTTGTATATTGAGAAAGTGGATTTGAATTTTGATGTGTATCCAATTGTCCAAAATTTGCGATTGTCTGGACCATGTAGATCACCACTGTCTGCACAATGTACTCCCTTATCCATTGATCCATTACAGCAACATCTAACAACACTGTATAAGCGCATGCTTGTCACTTTTATCAGTGTGACAACTACTACTTTAATTGATAGTTTTACACGATTGTCAATTTTTCTTTCATTGACAGTCTTTATCGCTGAATATTTTATTACTTTTACAAGACTTACATCAATGCGTGATTTTACAACACATCACAAAAAATTCACCACTTCACTCCTATATAAGAATAGTATTCATACTACTCTCGTCCCACACCAATATCATTCATTTTCAAAATTCAACTATCATCTTACTCTCATTTTACTATAAACAAAAAATGTCCAACTCTTCTACAATTCTAGATATCGTTCCCTTCATTCCAATTGAAATTCAAGAGGAAATACGAGATCGAGTCTTGCGAAATGAAGCTCTTAGAATCATATCAATGTGTCAACACATATTGCGGACTCCATCTCCTCCTCTTTTAAGGCCAACAAAATTTCTATATCATTGGCCTAATCTCGAATTTCCCTATCGTTCACCACTTGCGTTCGTGCCTTTGCACTCATGGACACCTTTATTTTATATCTATCTGTGGTACTTGCTAAATACTTATCACATGCCTATTGTATTCTCACCACATTTATACATTACATGGGATAAATGGGCATGCTATGATTACACTCTATTTGACAAGTTTTGGTTTGAAGTGTTTGGTGAAGACTGGAGAATTGTTGGATCTGGACAAAGCTCACTGCATCCATTGACTGAGCCAATTAATAAACATGTCATTTTGATATCAAAGTTCAACTCGAATAAGCCTCCATTGGATAACGGTAGTCGTCAACCAACTCAGTTCGAATGGGTAATCAATGCAAATGGATCTTTGCATGGACACGACCCAGAGGATTTGTTGAACAATGTATGCCAAACTGCAATATGGAGAGCAGAGTCATTAAATACATGTGTTGAATACAATGCTGAAGAAATAGCAACGACTCCAGATGCACATATGCAACTAGAGATTGATTGAAATCACGGGTTTTATTATCAGCATCTTCCTCTTTTTTATGTTTATCAGAGAGATGTTTAAGTTTCTTCGTCTAATGTATGACGGATAACTTTATGTTCGTTTCAAATCTCTATTATGTGTATCGGGTTTATCTAAATATCTACCAATATTTATGTACCTTTTTTAAGCTATGTTAAATTTTAATTATTATGAATTATTAGGTTATCTTTACTCAACAATTTAAATTTTATATACGCATATTATAGTAAACATTATATATCATTACATAAATTTTATATACGCATCAACAATTTCAAAATAACACTCTCACACGAACACTTTACGTAAACCCTTAAAAATATTCTTACTTACACACTACTACTTTTATTTTTAATTTTAATGTCATAATTTTAAATAAAAAATTTAACTTTTATTAAAATTAAGCAAGCAAATTAAAGGAAGAAATGGCCAATCAAAGAAAATGTAAAAAAATACACGGAAAGACAAAAAAAAAAAAAAAAAAAAAAAAAAAAAAAACGTAAAAACGTTAGTGGCAGTGGCGTTTTTACATGTAAAATCGCTACTCCCACTGGCGATTTTACATGTAAAAACGTTGGACCCTCTAACATTTTTATGTTCAATTTTTTTTTTTTTTTTTTTTTTAAAACCGTTAGTAGGACTAACGTTTTTTACTTTAAAAACGTTACTCCCACTCACGTTTTTAAATTTTACCCATTTCCCTCATTAAGTTAAAAACAACCCCATTTCCCAAAATAAGTTTTCAAACTACCCTATCAACGCAAAAAAGTCTTGTTGAAAACAGCTCATTTTGACAATAGAATTCACCTTTTTAATTTGTTAAAAATTCAATAAAGTAACTGTTGTTAAAGATTGGAACTTCATGAATGATTGAAAATAGTCGTGTACTTTAAAATAACATATGTTTAAGCATTCTTCAACATCAATTCAAAATTATTGTGAAAAAGTTTTAAGTACCATATTAAAATAAGTAAATAAAATATATGCTATCTATATAAGGTATTGCTTGTGTAAGATGTCACAGGTAAATAAAAGATTTGGATAGTTAAAAATAAGTGTACCATGTGAATTGTGAAATGACATGACAAATAAAATTCAAATTTAATGAAAATAAATAAACTTTATTCAAGATAAAACTAGTATTACTTTATGGTTAGAAAATAAAATTACTAAATTAATTCCCAACACTTAATTAGTTGCCTGTAATATATGTTTACATGAGTTTATTATTCAAAAGCATATAAAAAAATCAAAATATTTAATCAATGACATCTAATTTATATTAATAATGGATCTTGCTTTATAAATATTTATTAGTAAATTTCAAAAATATAAATTTCGTTAATATTAGATTTTTGTTCTAAGAGTTATATAACACTTTAAAAAAAAATTAAAAGGTTTATGAGAGAGAGAGTGTAAAAAGTAGATATTTGGGTGTATATTTTGTGTGCGAATGAGGATGGTATTGATTTGATATTTCAATGCGAGGGGAAACAATATTTAAAAGCTAAAAATGATTACATACCAATTAGATGGAATGTGCGCCATTAAACCAACTCCACCGGTTAAGGTAAAAAGGTAGGCTAAATGTGTATATTTAGACTACCATTATCTTTAACCAATTGTAGTGGATAAGGTAGTAGAAATGGTAAAATACCTATAGATGATGGACTGGACTGAACATCAGTTATAGGTGCACCCCACAGACAATGCTCAAATTTCTTTATCCTCTTGTACTTTTTTTCATATTTCTTTAATCCACAGATAACACAATATCTATTGTGTGTGACATTTAAAAAAAAATGCAACCTATGCACATTGTATCGACTAGCCATGCATAGCTGATACAATTTGTATCGACTATATATGGTATCTTCTTATTGGGTGCTAAATTTAGCACAGCTTTACCACTTTTTTCTAGCATTTTAGCTACCATAGAGTGTAACAAAAAATTAAAAAGCTAAATTTAGCAATTTAGCAAACCGTTGGAGATAGTCTTTAACTAAGACTTTTAAATATAGAATGTTGGTCAACTTTTGTAATTTATAACACATAAAAAAAAAGTTAATTCAAAGGATTTCGATTTTGATTACTGTAGAGGCACGTGTATAATTTTGATATATTCCTAGATTAAGAGTTATTTTAGTTAAGAATAATTGTATATGAATTTGATCATATATTCCTTCCAAGTTTAATGACAGTTTCATTTTTTCTGCCATCCATGTTGAAAGTCTCTATTCTTTTTTAGAATATAATTAACATATTAAATTTTACAATGAAAAATAATTTATACTTTTAGCTATTGATTCAATTAAATTATTTTTTTCAATAAATAACAAACACTTGGATTATAAATTTCAGACGTGTTATTAAAATTACACCTTATATCCTATTATGAAATTAGGGATATCAGTTATAATATATTGTGTTAACGATTAAGACTTATAGTTACATTCTTATAGACTTTTGTAGCTAGGCTGATTAGTGGTTATTAATTATATTTAGAGTGAAATTTTGTGGACTTCTTCGAAATAAAGTTTAAACAAATTAAAGATAGGCATCTTAAAAAGTAATTTTTTTTTTCAGGATAGTGTGCAAACAAAAAATAAAGTAAAATATAACGACTTTGTTTAGTTGCAGTCATAAATAAAAATGTTGTAAATAATTTTACACAATTTCTCATTGTGATGGAAACCAACTTTTATCCTTTTATTATCAAACAAATAATTTAGACACATTTTACTTATATGAAAAAAAATAAAAAAAATTGCTATTGGTGGTCAAAATGATAAATACTCTCCTGCAATGATACTTTAAATTGCAAAATTTTAGTATAATTTTTGGTTGTGGTTTTTGTATTAATGATTAATGTTGGTGTAAAAAAATTTGGTGACGTTGGTTAAAAGAAGTAGGTTGACATGACATTATTAATAGCATCTGGTCGTAGACGGCGAGCCACGTGGGCTGCCTTTAATAAATGAATGAAGGTGGCGAGGGAATATAAGCAGTGACGGTGGAAAAGATAAGGAAACCAGTAAGCCAGTGTTGACAACTTCTTTGATCCATCCATCCGTTCAACACAACTATATATATATATATATATAAATTAATTCTTGTCTCTTTCTGTCAAAATCTATAAATAAACAGTAACAAACATAAAATAATAATAATAATAAAAAAGAATATTTGTTATAGCTTGTAACCCAATGTTACTCGAACCATTATTAAGAAAATAAACAAAAATAAATTTAAAATGGTATGTAAAATTGTCTTTTCCTCAACTTTTATATTAAAAAAGAGGTCTGAGTTATCGTTGACTGTTTCAATTAGATTTAAGAGTTTGTTTATATAATTTCGTTAAATATGTACGGCGTAGAGACACAAGAACTAGATAGCTGATTGCACGGGATTCTCTTCGGCAATAACGGCTAGCTGGCACGTGGGGGAGTGCTTGGTAACCTTCTAGAAATAATTGATTCTTTGTGATTGTGATTTAATATTAGTATTTTTTTTCTTCCTTATAATTTTATATTAGTGTTTATTTAGGTACATATAATTTAATACTCCATCCGTTTTAAATTACCGTTCTTTTTTAGAAAATCTAATTTATAAAGGACCTAATATTATCATTACACTTTTTTGCTTAATTTACATTAATTTTTTCTTTTTACGCTTTTTTTTATTCAAAATTTTTACTTGAAAAGTGAAAATACAAAAGGGCAACATATGTATGTATTTAACTTTTATGAAAAGTGGACATTTATTTTGGAACGTCCAAAAAAAGAAAGAGGAACTAGCAATTTTGAACGGATGGAGTATTAGTTAACTCACTATATTGGAAATATTTTTGTTTTGGTGATGTTTATAAATACCTCGACTTTATAGCCAGAATACCAATATAATATTAACATTACAATTTTAAAGTTATTGATCATGATATTCAGAGTCAGTGTCTTGTTGCCGAATTTCGATATTTGATTTGGTAACCTTCAACCTACTTAACATTCGACAAATATTGGCAGGGTCAATTTTAAAAAATATTTCACTAACATTTTATCTTGGTAAAATGTTATTGAATTTTAACTTTTAACTCAGTAAACTGCCACCGAATGTTGACTCTCAAGTCGAAAACTTATTACCAACTTATATGTTATGTATTATGACAATTAATTCATAGTTTATAATCACAACACCAAATAGTTAATATTTTGATTACCCCTATAAAAAAAACCTTATTTTAATTTTTTTGTGTTCTAACTACAAAAGAGAGTGTATATAACATCGCCTTTTTGTTTTACGCTGCGGTAGTTTATTGTTTTGTGTTTTGTAAGCTTTCAGATTTATAAAAAAGTAAGCTAATAACTATTTATATTAAATTATTATTTCTTCAAAAGCCAATACCATAAATATATTGCAGCCCCACCCCCCATAATTAGCAATTTAGAAAAATTAATTATATACAATAACTAAATACCACGAGTTATAAGAAAGTATGGAGAGAACAAAATGTTCCAAGTAAAAGCGACTCTAAGGAAACCACAACCTAAATACAACCTGAATGAAGTTAATTGGTGTATAACATGAATGAAGTTATAAACCTTAACCTGAATGAAAAAAATGGATAAAGAAGTTCTCGTGATCTTCTGCCTCTTTCTTCGTCTCTCATTTCAAACAGTGTATTTTGGACTCATGGTTTCTTTAAGAATCCAACTTTTTTTTTTGCACAAAACGATGTAGTTTTGGTTATTGAATGTCTTAAAAAAATGCACAAAAGGCTTGAGCCATAAATGCCTAGGCGCAAACCTCGACCAAAATGCGTAGGCATAATATGCAACCCGCTGTTCGTAATAGGCTTTGATGCGTTTTTCGTTCTAGGTGCAACAATGCGCACCCATGGACGCCTTTTAAAACACTGACGTTGATGGAGTCGCGAGTGGGAGTATTCCAAAATAATCTTAAACTATTAAGGATGTCGTTATTAGTATTCCAATCAAATACACTTAACACTTGAAAGTTGATCACAAATGCATATAAAAAGTCCATAAATATACACAAAACCCGTCACTAAATTTATATCATAATATCATTTGGAATGCTAATAACTATATAAAATATTAAATCAGTAAACCACCATGCTAGCGAGCTGACTTAATATATTTTACACTTATTTTTTGTCTTAAAATTGCTGTTTGTTTTTAAAAGTTGAATTCTTTTTATTGAAAATTCCACTTCGTTGAATGTTATAAGATATGAAAGATCTATGCAATTAAATTTGACTCTTAGGATGGAATTGATTTTTAGTTTTTAACTTTGGTATAAGCCAAACGGATTTTCCTATTTGATGCTGATTGTTTTGAGATGCAAAATTACAGCGCATTTATTTCTAACAATACGTGAATAAGATTAATAAAAAAAGGGGGCAAAATAGTTTTTCCTATTTTCATTTTTAACTAAAATAAAATATTTCACGTCAAACTAAAGGGCAAGTAGATTTATTTTGCCGAATGAGAATACAATAGAATATTAGCTTCCTTATTGGGCTTTTCTAATGATCTTGTGAGAGGGAACTTCTCTTTGGATTGGGTTTTATCAAGTACATATATTAATGGGTTGGGCTTTGTATATTAAACTAGAGGAGAAAATAACATATTGTTTTTTGGGCATGAGTATATTAAATGTATTGAACATTATCAAGAATTAACAGGTATAAATACTATACAAAGCATCGACCCTGCCATGGATTTTAGTTTTTATAAAGAAAAAATAAAATATTATTAATTACATATTGAGCGTGCATTTTTTTGAGCTTGCGATTTGAAAAATCTAATGACTTGTAAATTTAATTTGTTCTTTTTGGAAAAATGATTTGACTCAAAAATTCTACGGGTTCTGAATTTCTCTGAATTGTAGGATTCCAAAATGACAACAAATTCATTTGTTTCTAATCATATACGTAGGCTAATTGAAATGGAACATATTTGAGACTAAACAACCTATATACGCGAGTGGGTTACTTTAGTTGGTAAGACACCTACTCAAGTTCAAGAGAGATCTTGAGTTCTAATTTCATTTGGAGTGGGAAGATTATCGTTGTTATTTTAGTAAAGGAATGAGATTTAGACGTTCCCTTTTTTTTTAAATACATGTATAACCTATGTGTGTTATACTAACTATGAATTTTTTTTTCAATTTTTTTTATTTTAAAAAATGAAATATGATTTAGTGCTATCAGTTTATTTCATTTAATAGCAAGTTTCAAAATTATATTGTAAACATTTTTTTTGTCATAATAAAAATGGACATTTCATAAATATGAGAGAACTTCATTTATAGCAGGAATGGCTGCTTGCTTTGTATAATAATATATAATCATCACTAATAAATAACATTTTCTCAAATAAATTTTATTACTGCTTGTTTTTTTTTGTTTTTTTTGAGATGGCTGCTTGCTTTTTTGGGCAAGGCCTTCCTGGCCCAAGTCTTTTTGTCCCAACAGGTCTTTATGTGAGGCCCATTACAATAGCCATATAAGGTATTCAGATTTTTGATATAACTTGTATAAATGAGTTTTCAGCGACATGGATAGTGTTTATTTGACTTAATATTTGGTCAAGAGCTAAATATATGTCCACTATAACAAATTGCTAAATTAGTGATGAACATACATTCTTAGTTAAAAAATGTGCACCTTTAGCGATGAAAGAGTTGTGATGAAACACATTTTTGTCATATAATATACTCATTTAGGTTATAAAATGAATTCCTTTAGTGATGAAATTTAGAATTTGTCAAAAAGTTACAATGACCAAGAGTTTAGTAACGAAACCCAGAGTTTTGTCACTGAATGGTGTTTTCTAAACATAAATGATGGTGCAAATTAATAACCTAATTCACCCCGCCAATCACGAGTTGACACGTGCTCGTCTATGTCAGCGATCATACCCATCGCAATTAGGGGTGTTAAAGTCAATCCGAAAATCGACCGAACGAACCGAACCGATCCGCAAAACCCCGAATCGAAAAAAAACCGAAACCGAAAACAAGAAAACCGAACCGAAACCGAAAAGTTTGGTTCGGGTTTGGGGTAAGCTAGTCTAAAACCGAACTAAACCGAACCGAACCGAACCGAATTATGTATAAGAAAAAATAAATGTTAATATATACTTTAATGGCACACGTTAATTATACTATAATACAAAAAAGATGACATTTTTATAGGAATATATTTCTTATTAGTTGCATATTATGATAATCTTAAAAAATAGTCATTAGCGCACGCCTTTATTATTTAATTAACTACATAATGCTAAGATTTTTTTATCACATACATGATAGAAAAATAATTCATCATTTTATTTAATGTGTTTCATTCTTATAAATGTACAAATAAAATTGTAATTAAATAGAAAATATGGTATTTATATGTTGCTCATAGTTTCTAAAAAATAATCACTTTAATTTGAATATAAATCATTATTACATTACTATTAGTATTATATTTTTATGTTAAATTGATTTTAAAAAAAATATATGTAAAAACCGAATAAAACCGAACCGAAACCGAACCGAAAAGTTTGGTTCGAGTTTGGGTTTCGAAGATTTAGAAACCGAAACCGAACCGAACCGAAACCGAACTTTTATATTTGGTTTGGGTTTGGGGTGCCTTGCTTTCTACCCTGACCGAAACCGAAAACACCCCTAATCGCAATGAGAGGAGCTAAAAGGAGCTCTGTTAAGGTACGGCAGGGAGATCGAAGCTCTTTGTGGCTTGGCATCTGGTCGAAGAATTGATTTTATGCAACAAGTAACGGAGCTCGAATGTCAGAACTCTTTCAACGAGCTCTGGAGCTCCCTCGCCTAACCGCTTTGTCAGAGTGGTTGAAGGAGGCGTGGGCGACTGTTGCATCATTTGCAGAAAGCACATAACCCCCCTCACCTTCATTAAATGTATACCAACTGTATTTAATGCATTAGAATACACAGAGAAGTAAGGTAAGAGTTGGTGATGATCAAGGCATGGCCCCAGACATGCTCTAGGAGCTCTCAAACACGTTTTCTCTCAGTCATATATATAGGATAAGCATTTATTTCTCGCAACAATCCCAATCCAACCTAACAACAACCAAGAATAAGAAAGAATCCAGCATTCAAGTAGCTAACAATGAGCAACCAGAAAGAGATAGAGAGATATAGGCCTATAGAGCACACGATAAAGCTTCAAGTGTAAGAAATTTAGAGCTCGTATAGCTCAAATTTACTCTCATTGTAATCTTGTGAGGATAGAATAATTAGAGAGACTTTTGTAAATTTGTAATAGCCACTCAATTATTCTAATACAAAGCAAATCAAGCTCTTAAGTTTATTCCACAGAGGAAGACTAACCCATATTTTCATATGAAGCCAACCTCATCTATACATCTTTGACTCTTTTAGTTTGCTACATTATTACTTTAATCATTTGAACTAATCATTTATCTGTGTGATCTAAACTGCCCTTCTAGTTTTACGCACGAACAATAAATAAACAATTTAGTTAAGCAGGAACTTTCAATAACCAAAACGTTTTGTGAATAAAAACTATTTTATCACTAAAAATTTTTAGCGAATGATTCTAGTACTACGCAAATCTTTTGTCACTAATGCAAAATTGTGGTGAAAATATAACTGAAACGTTGTTTTGTTGTTATCGGTCTTACTTTGTGGGTTATTTGTCATTCACAAGGGTAAAATGGGGCATTGAAGGAAAATATGGGGTAAGTTAACAATCAATCACTTTGACTAAATTTTTTTCTCCAATTGGTGGCCAAATGCATATTATCAAAAACTTTTGACACCCAAATTGAAATATCGCTATACAATTGGGGGCTAAACCCGAAACAAACATTTCATTCATTTGTGTAGATAGGCGGAGGTCTAGCATTTGAAAAAGAAGATTCCATTTGTAGATTCTCTCTCCCCTTCTGTTTTACCTACTTGTTTTCTAGTATAGAGGAAATGTTCCAAGATTTACTCTCTCTCTCTCTCTCTCATTATTGAAGTGTTTTATCTTTCTATATATATATACTATATTATATATTATAAAATTAAAACGGATTTTAATTGTGTTGTATTAAATTTTTGAACTACTTATGTTACTCTTACATTTTTTTTTTTTATAAAAATTTTACTTACAAAGTAAAAAATTTAAACTCTCACTTTTAAGGAAACTACACTTGAAACTAACCATTAGACCGTCTTTCAATTTTATTAAACATTTTTCACAAAAATATATATGCAAGTTGGCCTCAAAAGCCAAAAAGGTTTCATGTATTTTAGTTTTATTTAACAATAAGAAAAAAGGGGCGGGATTCTTTTATCTCCAAAATTAAGAAGAAATAAGATAACAGATTCGCCCCTGCTTGGTATCTCACTATTTTTATTTTTTTTTCTCAAATTTTAAAAACTCAACTCAAAATCAACTTTACTTTTACACTTCCCAAAATTTATTTTACTTTACTTTCTCTCTCTAAAAAAACTTTTAAAACACCATAACTTTAAATTCAAAAATTAAAATTAAATAAAAAATATATATTTAAAACATACTCGTCGAGATCTATAAAATAAGATCCATTGTGACTATTTTTTGAAATTTTTTTATGAGATTTTTTAGTTAGTTGAAAAAAACTCAAACAAAAACCAAATTCACTTTCAACATACTTCTAAATTCTACCAAACACCATATTTTAAACACTCAACTTAAAAACTTAACTCAAAACATCCACCAAACAACCCCGAACAGAATCCAGAAAGGCTTAAACTATTTATTTAACAATATTCCTTTTCTAAGAAGCAAATTAATAAAGAGAGGTAGTTTATAATTAGTTATAAGGAATTGGAGACAATCAAGCAGATAATAAAAATCAAGCAACGATACAAATACACAATAACATTTATCTATAATTTGTTATTTTTTCCGTGCAAATTCCAATTAAAGCACATATATGTATATATAATTTTATTTTTTAGTACAAGAGATAGAAAATTAAATATATACCACGTTCGACTTTGAAAGGAGGGGAACTAGAGTTCTCAAGGCAAAATGATGACAACATAACTAGTACTATAAGCTGGTACACGTTGGTATACACTTTTGCATAACTAGAACATTTTCTAGTATTTCCTTACCCTATCTCTATTTCGTTTATTGACTTTAGCCTTAATTTTAATTAGATTAAGAGCGTTTAAAAAAGTGTCAAAAAGTTGTGTCAGAAATACATTTTCAAGGGGCTCGTTGGTTCTCTATAGTGATATTTTTTTTACCTAAATCTGAAAAATAAAAAATAAAACCCTTGCTTGAATCTGGAGCACTAATTACAATTGCAGCATTAATTCCCCCACCCCCAATGTAATATTAGAGTTTGGAGTATCTAACCAAAAACTAATTGACAATAGGTGGAGTAGTTCCTAGATGTTATATATTGTTTTGGGAGGATCCAATTTTTCGTTGTGGGATTTATAATCTCAACACCCCCCCTCATGTGTGACGTAATTTTTTAACCTAACACATGGATCGTTTATATTGGGCGATGTAGAGCCCGTGTGACCGTTGGACCTTAACACGGTAAATCTCATTTCTTCTAATACTATATTAGAGTTTGGAGTATCCAACTCAAAATCAATTGACAATAGGTGAAGTAGCCCCAAAATCTTATATATTGTTTTGAGAAGATCCGTTTTTCCACTACCAAATTTATAGTCTTAACATGTAAATAGGGTAACAGCTATTTATATTTCTCTTCTTCTTTTTTTGAACGTACATAAAGCGGAAGAATTAACATGTACGTTCGTGTGATTAGGTGAGGAGTCGATAAATAGCTATAGGGATGAGGGACAAAATCCAATTGTTTGGTTGTGAAAAGTTGCAAGAGCCAAAGTAGAAAGTTAGGTTAATTCTCAAAAGAAACACCAAATCTACACATATTGACAAACTAATTAGTTTCGAAAGGTGGCAAATATAATGACATTTTGAGAGAGCAATATTATTGCCTCACAATGGGAGAGATGAACTGATGAACGCACGTTATGGGTTTGATTAATTTTTTTTTAAATAAAATAAAATCCTCTACTCAAAGAATTGAGCATAATTTTTTTTGTATTAAAATATTATAGTAGGTAAAATGAAGGTAATCCTCCAATCAAACTGTTTTTTAAAGCCTATATTTCTGCTACTCTCGAACTTTTATTTTTCTAAATGATTAATCAATTATCCCATTAAATTATTGCTGATGGAGTTCAAATAATACCCACTAGTATGATGAGTGAACAATATATAATACCATCAAATTAATTACTAAAACAAATTGAATCATGGCAGATAAGATTAGGTAGATAAATGTACATGGGCGGTAAACTAGATTGGATATTTAATTATTGGATTAGTAGACTTTAATTTTGCCCCATTACTTAGGATATTAGTCTTCAATAAGGGTTTAATTGATATATAATTAAAACTCCTATATCAAATCAACTAGGATGAACAACTAGGATAAAAAGAGTTGACTATGATGACTCTTTAAATGGTGAAAACTTTTGAGCTTTGACTTTTATGGTTATGTAATCATTATAGAATAATAATAATAATCATGTTGTCTACCCTATCGTTCTTTCCGTAAATCCGAATATTGGAGAATAGATATGTAAAAAAAATTACAAAATATTAGAAATAATTTTTTTTTTATAAATTAATGAACTATTTTTAATTAGACCATAAAAAAGGGTGTAATATTAACTTTGCATTCAATTTTTGAATTATAATTTTTTATAGTATCAATATAAAATAAGTTCATACCGCATGTTTTTTAGCAAATTATTATAGCTAAGTTTCTAATTGATTTAGAATTATTTGAACGATTTACAATTTTAAACCAATTTTTTTATGATTTTGCGTAAGTTTACACAAGCACAATTTTGTTCAAGCACATTATTTAAAAATACAATTAATAAACAGGGATCTTAAACTAATTAAAAACAGGCCATTAATATAGAAAAATAATACATTCTTGACTTTTTTCTCAAAAGAGTTTTGACCAATTTTCAGTAAGCCCGATGGTCATAATTATTTTATATTTTGGACTTTTGCATATAATTAGTGTTAAAAATAATATTTATTTTTGTATTTTAAGGTTTATTATATTAATTAAGCCTTTTCAAAAAATTGAACTGTCAATTTAAAATATCTAAACAAAGAAAACTAATAATTGAATTCTTTAAAAAAAACTATTCATAGCCGTTTGCCATATATGGTGTTGACTTGATTCCTCTTTTTACCGGTTTTATATAAATCCATAAGAATATGCAACGTGTCCCTAGCGGATTGGTTGGAAGGCTAAATAAAAAATTAAATAGTTTGCATTCACGACTCTACTCGATACAGACATATAAAGGTCCGGTTCAGTGGATGACCACCTTTCTAGGAAATAGGTTTTGATTAGCTGCTTCTTTTCTTTTCGCTGTCAAACAAAAATCTTTTTCTGATAACGCTACAACACTTTTGAAATGTCACGAACTGTATTATTTTAAATATTTTTGATGCTGATTTGTTTGGTTTAGTACAACCATCAAAAATAATTGTACTATTTATTTTTCTTTAGTTCAAACAGTCTTCTTGCTCCGGTCAATTTATGCACTAAATACAAAAAATAGTGTAAATTTAATTAAATAACATTATTATTTTTTTTATTACAATATCAATCAAATACAACTGCTTATATTTTTTTACAAGCCAAACCTGCCGCATTATTTATAGGTTAAAAACGGAAATATATTTAGTTGGTTTGAAAAACTATAATTTAGCTAAACATAATTAAGTTTACATGTATTTATTTAAATAACCAAGTTAATATATAAAAAACGATGTGGTAGATCAAGTATATCAAGCAGGACCTCTTCACAGTAATAAATGCATGTATTTTTTGACATATCATTTAATATATTAATTTAGTCATTTCAATTGATATATATATTATTACTTTTTACATTTCGAAAGCCCCCTTCTTTACTCGTCTCCCTTTTATAGAAAATAGGTTTCTCTGTCAAACAAGAAACATCCCCACCGCCCCCTCCCCCACTCCTTCCCTCTTTCTCCATGGATGTTAGACGGACAGATAAACATTAGACTTTGGATATGCAAAATAATACGGAGAGATATTAAGGGACCCACTACACGTATTAAAAATATAAAAGGTCTGTTTTGTTTTTGCATGAAGGATAAACATGGAATTCTTTGTCACTGAAATTATAAATTTCATATGAGCACTTTTTTTTGTACATCTCATGTGGACTTGAATGCTTTGCATGATTTTGTGGTACTCTGTTTATTGTCGATCGAGGACTATTTCATTCACATATATATGTACCTTTACCTTAGGCAAAGATAAGGCTCGTTCGATCTATAAGTTGCCTAATATAACCAATTATAATTAAGGTGGAATTTATAGTTTACATTGGATAATTAAAGTTCGATGGAAACAAATGCAAATTAAAGGAAAATAATTTAAAATTGTCAACGAGTGCTGGACACTATTCTTAGAAGAAGATTTTAGTATTTTACTCCTTGAAATAATAATATCTCAGTACGAACAATAAGCAGTGGACTAGGATCCGACCACAATAGGTTTACAAGGCCATTTGACCATCACCAATGGCCTTTTTTTTATCCAAGTAATTTTCTATCTTAGAAATGAGATATAGAAAAAACCTTGGCTAATACTACTTTCCATGAAAAATTCTGTACTAGTTGGTAGCCGACTCATATTAGAAATGTTACTGCATTATAAATATATTATATAAACTATAAATATCTTTTATGCAAATTTGTTTGCTTAATTTTAAAATTAAATATATGATTATGTTTACCAGATCAATCAAACACACCTTCTTATATTATCTAGAAGCCCCTTTGCAGCATTTATAGCTAGCTAATAAAGAAAGTATGTTCAATTGGTTTGAAAAACTAACATTTAAGATGATTAAAATAATTTATTAATTCTCTCGGTTCAATAATTTACATTTTTTTTTGCATATACCAACTTTTTATGTATTTGTTCTCCATTTAGCATTATTTTAAATCTAAATTAATGTACATATATCTATTTAAATGACTAAATCAATAAATAAAATGATGCGTCAAAAAATATATCAATAAATATTTTAAATAGACTTCACACATGCACCGATAAATGCACGTACTATTTGATATATTATTTATTATTAATTATTTAAATTAATACATATATCGTTACTCTTTAAATCTCCGCCCCCCCCTCTTCCATATCCACTCCCCCACTCCTCTCTCTTAGAGAAAATAGGCTTCTCTCTATATACTATCAAACAAGAATACATCTCACACATCTTAATTTCCCTCTTTCTCCATGCACATATATATATATATATATATATATATAGATGTTAGACGGACAGATAACATTAGACTTTGGATATGAAAAATAAAATGGAGAGATATTATTTGGGACCACCCACCACACACATGCATTAGCTAGAAAGATAAAAAGTCTTTTCTGTTTGTGCATGAAGGATATGTAAACATGGAATTCTTTCCCAATAATAATTGTGACTAAATTTATCTTTCTCATTCTCATTGAGACAATAATTTTTGTGCTGCTATACTTACAGTCAAAGACTATTTCATTAACAAGCATGTACGTTAGGCTCAACGATAAGACTTGTTCCATGTTATTCTAATATAATGTGAAATTTATAGTTTATATAGGATACAATTCGAAAAACTCTTGTTTTTTTTTCGATTTAATTTTTTTTCTTAACCATATTTTGTTTTTCTGTTCTTTTCCCTCAAAGAATTGAATCAAGGAAAGTAAGGCTGGAAAGAAAAGCAAAAAATATATATTGATGGAAAAAATTAAATTGACAAAAAAAAATGAGTTTTTTTTTACCAACTTTGCGGGTATGTACTCTCTCATTTGACGATCAAATGACTCACCGTTTAAACCATTACTTAGAACACATATCCTCTACAACTTTCATGTTTTGACTGAATTTTGAATCACGCATCTTGAGAGTCTAATTAGCCATTGAAAGTGAGGATTTGCATACGCAAGTGCTACTATTTTAATCCATAAAAACCAACTCCATCAGCTGATGCGTGATTTAGAATTTGAACAAAACATGAAAGTTGTAGAGGGATATGGATTCCAACTAATTGTTCAAACATTGAGTTATTTGGATATAACATTGCAGATTGAGGTCCTGCAAAGTTGGTAAATAAAAATGGAAGGAAATGAAAGTTTAGTGAAAAAGGGTGTCATTTTAGCACCTCCTCCATTAATTTTATTAATGGAATGTGACGGCAGTGTCAAATTGACACAAATTAATAATTTAAGTGTCAATTTTCCAAAAAAATAGTTTAGGTGCCACAGTAAAATTTGTTAATAGTTAAGGTGTAAAATTGATTAAATACTCCTATCTTCAAATTCTAATTGGGAGGGCTAATTCCCTGTTTTGGCGTAGTGTCTTGTTGATCAAAATTTGTTAATAGTCACAGGTGAAAAAATTTGTCCGTTACTAATCCTTGACTAGAGTTTATTAATTATATACATTTATAATTAATGTTAATTAAACAAACTTTCTTACATTTTACAAGCCAAACTTTTTGCAGTATTTACGGATAATAAAACACAGTGAAAATGTCTTCAATTAGTTTGAAAAACTAAGATTTATCTAGAAATAATTAAAATTATCTATTAATTGATTCTCAGTTCAATAATTAACTTTTCATTTTATGCATACCTTATAATACATTGGCGAAGCCACCTTGTGTTGAAGGTGCGCACTTACCCACCTTAATTTTTTAAATTAACTTATTTTTACTATTAATTTTGTGATTTTTTTTTTAAAATAATCGATGATGTAAAATTTTGCCCGCCTTATTTTAAGAAAAAAATATGTCTTTGCCCACCTTATATGGATATTGTGCATCAACTTTGGTCATTCGTATCTTATATAGTAAAAATAAAAAATAAAAATTCCCCCCCTTCTGATTAAATCATGCCTCCATCACTGTATATACAAACTTTTTATGCACTTGTCTACATCTAGCATTTTTTTTAGGATCTAAGTAATAATACACATATATATACCAACTTAAATGTCTAAGTTAATAAATTATATGATGCGTTAAAAAGTGCAATCAGTATTTCAAAAAAAATTCACTCGCTAACAAATACAAATGTACTTTTTAACATGGAATGGGTCTCTTAATTTAGTTATTTAAATTGTAAATGTATTATATATTACTCTTTAAATCCCCACCGCCCCTCTCCTCTCCCCTCCCCCACTCTATTCTCTCTCTTTCTCTCTCTGCATATTTTAGAAAATAGGCTTCTCTGTCAAACAAGAATACATCCCCACCATCCCCACCGCCCCCTCCCCCACCCCTCCCCCACTCCCTCCCTCTTTCTCCATGCATGCTGGCTAAACGGACAGATACGACTAGACTTAATCAGATATGAAAAATAATATGGAGAGATATTATGGGACCCACGTCACATGTATAAAAAAAATAAAGGTCTTTTCTGTTTTCGCGTGAAAGATAAACATGAAATTTTCTTGTTGAGACTATAAATCTCATGTGAGGAATTAAAAGCTTGTTTGGTTCGAGTTTTGAGAATGGAATGGGCATAATATGGACATACTTAGCTACTAATTTTTCAAAAGAGACAATTACTATAATAAATCACAAAAATTACACATGCTTAGCTAATAACTATCTTACAAAAATTACAATTTTTGTAATAAAAAAAATTACAACAGGAAAAAATAAAAGAAAAGAGTTTCAAATAATTTTTTTTTCATTTTTGTGCAGCAGCGTAACTAAAAAAACAGTTCTAAACAATATTTTCATACACGGATGAAAAAAATTATTTATTCATAAGGAAGAATGTTATTTTAGTCCTAACATGAAAAATTAAAAAAGATGCCCATTGGTAATGGTTTATTCCTTATGATTTAAATGGGAGAACTTGGGGGGAAATGTTTGTTCCTGGAATCATTTATTCCGGACTTAAAACTTGAATCAAATGCAGGAATTGTTTCAGAATGAAATTTAGCATTCCCGGAATGGTTTAAATCTTGAAACAAATAAGCCATAAAGGTCTTGTTTTGATCTAGTTGATCAAGGGCCAGCTAGTGGAAACATTCACATGTGCTCCACGTTATTTAATGTAATTAATCTTAATTAATTTGTATCCAACAAAATTTGATAAAAACAGACTAAGGCGAAAATAATATAAACTCGTAAAGAGACATGTTATACACTATTCTTAAAAGAAGATTTTATCCCTCGAAAATGATATCTTTTCCCATTACAAATAGGATGTAGTTGTGCGCGCTGTAAGGTACAACCTTAATGGGTTTTTTTTAAATATGCACTCCAAAATACATTATCCCAGTGGACAACATTAATTATATGTCTTTCCGGAAAAAATAAAATAAAATAATTGGACTCTAAAGGGATAATCTTTTGCATATATGTACGTAAGTCTTTCGTGATAAGCCAATGGCTACATGTACGCTTTGTGTATTAGTAAAATTGAGTGAACGTGTTAAAAGATTATAGTTTTATTAATCACGCCTTAATTTTTAGTAAGTATAAGGTTTTTAATCTTGTTTTTATTTGTTCTCCAGGTATGAGTTTGGAGTTACACACGAGGAAGAATATTAATCATGATGATTTCTGACAACATAGATGATGAGTGATGACAAATTCAAGCCTTCTAACAAGATTTAAAAAAAAAAAAAAAGAACCTTAACAAATTTCAAAGATAAGTAGCAAGTCTTTCTTGAAAGTACGATAATTTCAAAAATGTCAATTGTGGGATTAAATTAATTAATATGTTGCATTCTAGATCTTCATGTGAAAACTACAGCTTTAAGTTAACATGAATCTTTCATTAAGTAGCCCAATGCAATGAACCATAGACGAAAGAGGGTTCTAAGTACATCCTTTTCCATTTATTTTAATCTTTCATGCAAAAGAAAATAATTATTTTATTTACACTATTTTAAAGTTTTTATTTTCTATAAAGAAAGGATTTTCGTTTGAGATTTTTTTCCATTTATAAGTAGATTACTTTTATTTTCAAAGTTTGACCGTAGTTTAAAATGAATTTTGGTATTATTTATTTGTTTTTTTAGACATAGTTTTGTAATTTATTATTTAAGATTTGTATTTAGTAAATTTTGGAAAAATTTGAGGGTTCCTTTCTAGATATAATTTCTTATTTTTTTTGGTTTGATTATTGAGTATTTGGGTTCATGACTTAGGATTCGAGCTCATATGGACACGTCCGAATTTGGGGATGTGATAGGGAAAAGAGGACAATATCTATTAGGTTGGACTGGGACGTGACATAATGGTAGTAGAGGGGGGAGGGGGTAAATTTAACATGCCTAAATTTGTTGTAATAGGTGCTGGCAAGCTACACACTTTGGGTGTTCATCTCACATCGCATGGGTAAGGTAAACTAATGCGCTATATATATATATATATATATGATCGTTAGTCTTTTTTTAAAACAGGTATTTTGGGACAAAAGCAAAACTGTGAGGGCTTAGACTCAAAGCGGATAATATCTTACTAAATTGACTACGACGTTACATTCCAAGTTTGTCATATGTAGAAAAGATAAAAATATAAAATAAGACTATTTAATTCAAAATATATTGAGGGATTTTATCTAAATTATGTCACTTGCCACGAATAATTTAAAGGGCTCGTTTGGTTCGAATTTTATTTAGGTTTGGAATGAGCATCCTAAATTTTCGGAAAGCTTTTCTCTTAGCTTTTAGGATGTCTTGCCAATATTTAGTTCGGACATGAATTCTTCTTTGTAGGAATGTTGAATTATCTATTTATATTTGGTTCAAACGAAAATGAGAATAAAATACGTGTTGTTGACCTAAAAGTCTTAATCTTATTTTGATAATAACAATAAATCGATTATGTGTTATTTAACATGTTTATTGATATAAGCTTATAGTTTATTTATTTGAAAAATCAAGAATAGCATGATTGCTCAAAAGAAGCATGACAAGGATCATCGAAATATTATCCGATCAAGTTATCAACGCATTGGACAAGACAAGGAAGATCAATCTCATCACAATGCAATTCATGAATATTAAGGATCATATACAAAAAGCTTCATGGCAAGATGTTCAAGTGGAGATCAAATTGAAGAAACAAATCGAATCATTCAAAGACTTGACTATTTGGTAATTGAGTGAATGCTTAGGATTAATGTAAAGTTTCTTAAGTGATTTTTTATATAGCTCAAACATGTTCATAAATAATTCATAGATTGATCAAAATCAAGTTTGAATCAAAATTCTTTTAAAACATCATTCTTGTAAAAACCGGTTTTGAAATAAATTCATATTAAATTCAAACGAGCATATCTTGAGTTCTCATGAAAATAGGTGTCTTAGATACTTGATTTTAACATCCCCAAAGCATCAAAATTGATTTTGGAGCTTAAATGCAAAAGTTCAAAAATTGAGATCAGTAGTACCCATTAGTCGATTAATGGCTTATGCTCAGTCAACTAAGGGTCCATTAGTCGACTGATGGATTTTGCTCAGTCGACTGATGCCCCAGAATATAGCCATTGAAAATTTGTCTTTTTATCATTTTTTGTGTCAAACTTCTATCAAACCTTAAAAATGGCTATATCATCCTTGGGACTATATATGCATTATTTAATACACATTTTGGTAAGCTTGAACATATCTACAAACTCATTTTCCATCTATCTTCATTATTCAAATATTCAAGCTTTACTATTTATCATAATTATTCATTTTTGAGCTATCCATTTAATCAATCAAGATAACTCTAATGTGAGCTTCAAATTGTATCTATTACACACTTGAGAGAGTTATTGTTAATTGGTGTGAATCACCAAACAATTAGTATTCTTATTTAGTATTTGTGAGAGGTAAATTTCATAGATTAGCAAGAGAATATATCTTGTGGGAATATTGTGGTAAAGCAATATTTGTAAGAGTGTGTGAGACAATAATACTTGTAAATGTTTGATCTTCACCCAGAAGAAGATTGGTGTTAGTGAAAATTCTCGAGGGACTAACCGAGCGCGGATGTATGGTCTAACAAACCGAACCATGTGGACAGAAAGTCTTGAATTTCAATTGGTTTAATCTTTCTAACTCAAGCTCTTTATTTACTTGCTATATTTATTGATTGCTTGGTTGAATTGCTTATTTTCCTTGATACATTTATTTAACTAAGTTGTTTTGCTTAAACTTTTTCTAAAAGTTTTTAATTCAGCATTTTGTTTTTATAAACCCTATTTACCCCCCTCTAGGGTTGATTTTCGACCAAGATGTGTGAATTATCAAAAAGTTATTCATTTTATAAATTTAGAAAACAAGTCCTAATAATTTTACAAAGGTAGAATTTAAGTTTTTATTATTAAGAATTGTGAAAAGTCATTACATCTATTCATAAAATAAATAAAGTTTAATAACAAAAAATAATATATTTTTTCTTTTAAAATGTATATAAATGGAAAAAAAATTGGTAAGTAAAATGTATAGTTTGGTCTTAAGAGAAAATTTTAGGAGAAATTTTAAAAGATAATACTTAATGTAATATTTTATTCCCATCCATAAGAGGAGAACTTTGAAGAAATACTCGAGTAAGATATCGGAATCTTTTTGAAATGGAATATAGCATTTCAAAAATAATTTAAAATTTGAACCAAACGAACACTAAGGCTCTGTTTGATTGTAAAGATGGAAAATGAAAATAAATTTAATTATTTTGTGTGAAAAGATAGAAAATAAAGTGAAAGATGTTTGTTTTATGAGTAGATATCCTCCATTCTTCAATATTTTTGGTGAAATTTTTGTTCTTACCTCCAAGTAAAGAAAAAAAATTCATGGAAAAAATTTGAAAATCAAGAAGATACATCACTCCTATCACTCAACTTATTTTTTATTTTTTCACCAAAACTAATTAAATTTTTTTTTCCCACTTTACAATCAAATGGAGCTTAAAAGTACAACGTAAACATGTAGGTCGTTGGACAACTTGTGCACTTAGAATTTTCAAAGCCTTTTATTTTTAACTCGCCAAAGCTAATAGTGCATTGAACTATACGCATTATGCTTTAAAGGTAACGTGCATTATGTCTGTGTGTATTAGGGTATAAAGAGTGATACATACATATATACGTTTGACTAACAGCGTTCTGCTAATATTTTGAATTAGATCGCTATTATTGTTTTAAGATTTATGTTTTTATTTCCAACAATGGAAAAAAATGCCATACATGGTCTCACTCAAAGTAAAGGCGAACGGCATTCTCATAATATATATTAGGGTTATGTTAACGTGTGCTTTAAGGATATATCTTACGTACTTATAAATAAAAAGAATTAAATTATAACATACATTAAATTAGGTACAAATTATCATGCAAAGTAGTATTGTTTCTATTCATAGTATGGTAAACATGTGCCTTAAGGGCACATGTTATCATTTTCCTATATATTATACTCAAGATTTGTGAAACTGTATAATTAGACTTTGGTGATTGATATATATACGTGTGTGTGTGTATGTACACCCCTTAATAATTAATAACAATCACAAATTCTCTTATATTAATTAATTATATATGCAAGCTCATGTCATGCATGCATGTGGATAATTTATAGGATACTCTCACATGTAACAAATCCACCCTGATAGTGACAAAGAATTGGATATATATATATAGATGCATATACAGAGAATGATCTTAAGTTGATTAATTTTTTGGTTTTTGAATATGGATCAATTATTTTGAGGGATAAAAGGATAATGTTTTTTATGAAACTTGGTAAAAACGATCTTTATTATTAGTAAATCATCTCTACTAAAATTGATCAAAAAATTCAACCAAAAGTGGGTTAGTTAAACATTTAAAATTTCAAAGAAAATGGTTTCATTACCTACAATTCTTACCACATATTCTTACCGGATGCATTGCATGAGTTGTATCTTGTGAATGTCCAATCAATGTAATGCATGCCAGTAAGAATAGGTGGTAACAATACTCGGTAAGTGTAGTATAGCTCAAATTTCAACAGTAAAAAAATGCACATATATCAATTTTTTAGTTAACTCACTTTCCTATTAAATTTTTTGATGAAATTTGATGGACCGAGATCTCATAATCATTGATATTATCTTCAACAACTTTCATAAAAAAATTCCTTCGTTTACCCCCTCAAAATCAATAATTCTAGATAAACATAAATATTGACATATTAAATGTGGTTACCATGCATGTACTAGTTAAAAGAATCGAGTAATTCTACATGGACATAAAATAGCTGACATATCAATGTGTCAATCACTCATCGGTTAGAATGGAATGTGATATAGTTTTTTTTAACTAATACATGGTCTCTACATTTGATATGTCAGTTTTTATGTCAAATATTAATGTCTACCTAAAATTATTGAAAAGAATCATATCACATTCCATTCTAATCAATGAGTATTGACACATTAATATGTTATTTTTTGAATGTCAAACTTTTATGTTCATGTAAAATTACTCCCATAAAATAATTAGTTCATATTTAAAGACCAAGAAATTAATCATCTTAAAATTATTCTCATATATATATATATATATATATATTTGTATGCCTGTACGCTTCCCACACCCCTCCCCACCCCCCACCCCCAACACACACACAATGTTTTTTTCTAATATACAGTATTTATATATATATATATATATATATATATTAAATAGCTAGGCAACAATTTTTGCCCAAGTCGAGGTAAGAGAAATGGCCGTGTGGGGGAGAGGGACTTGAAATAATTCAGGCCTCATACTCACCAACTTTAATAGGCGTAGCCCTAGCCTAGTATATAATAACATAATTTTTGTTCAAAATCCATGAACTTGCATCTAGTTTAATTATTTAAAAATCAACATGATAACAGAAAATAGTGGCTCATTGATAAGCATTTACTCATTTCAAACTTCAAAGCAAGGTTAAAGTTTAGGACATCATATCTTATATAGTATATATTAATTAAATCTGTGTTTTTCTTTATGTACGTGAGAAAGAATGTCAAAATTGAAAGTTACATATCTAACAGAATTATATTTCGCAAAATTGTAGTATACAATGGGAAATTGGATTATTAATGCCGCGCGCACTTAGGTACTTAAATCGGAAATCTCCGCTTTCCGGTGGAAATCTTAATTTATTAGCTAGTACATGAGACAACCACTCGTTCTAATTAATTCATGTATAAAGAACGTAGTTGAAATTTGTTTTTAATTAGTTCGTAATAGTAGCCAATAACATAAAAATAAAAGAAGTCTTAAATTAATTTGAAACCTCCACATTTCAGTGGGGAGCTTTATTAGTGAGACAATTACTCGTTCTAACACAATACATGAACGGTTAAAATTGGCCTTCAGTTCGTAATATCAGCCGATAAGATCAATAATAATAATAAGAAAAAAGTCTTTAATTAGAGTATGATTTGGTGACAAGACAATAACATGTGTCCCTCAAAAAAAAGTCTAATATGAACCGCATAAAAAACAAGAATTAATCCAAAAAGATTTGGACTCTTCTTCAAAACTTAGTTTTCATCGTATCCCTTAAGTCTTAAATAAGACTACGATTTTGGTGTGTTCACACTTGGTGGTGCCAGTTGGCTCTAATATTTTCTTAATGGTTATATATATATAGCCTAGTTGTTGAAAAATATTAACAACATTATGAATTAGGAAAAAAAAAATGCACGACTTAATTGTAATATTTTCAATTTAAAATGAAGTTGTTGGCATTTAACCTACAATTGGAGTCTAAGGTGGCTAGGGTTAGGCCATGTGTAAATTCTGAATGATGCCACCTGTATATTGTTTTAATTTGTGAATTATATATATATTGATTGGTGAATCTTTAGACCGCGTTTAGGTGAAAAAATAAGATAAAATAAATTGAAGTGAATTGATTGACGTATCAGAATTAAAGGGTTCAAATTAAAACACTGGAATAAAAGCAGCATTTGAAAAAATTATTAGTTACAAAAAATAATGAGACAATTTTGTTATAATGTAGCAATTGAGTCCCTTGGGACATGTTTGGCCATTTTCAAGCCAATGAATAATGATAATTATGGCTTGTTTGCTTAAGTTCCCCCATACAAAAGATTTTGTGCAAAAGTTTAACTTGAGGGGTTTAGTTTTTTATACATAATGATATACAGCATATTTATCGTACAAGTTAAAAGGTTTTTGTGTAAAATAGACTATATATATATATATATTCGGTCGTTTAATTACCATGCACACTCATATTACTGACTCCACCACTTGGTGAAGATGATAGAATTTGACAATATGGCCAACCTATTGAATGAGAATAATAAACACATATAAAATATATATAATAAGGTATAATGATTTTTAAATTAAAATATATAAAAGATAAAAAATTATGTGGCTGAGGTTTAAGACCTTTTTAATGGTTAATAGTGCTTTTGGTATGGTTAGGACCTAGTCGGCCAGGCTATATATATATAGTGTAATATATGTATCAAAAACCAATAAAATTCATTAAATTGATAAAATGGAAAAATAATCGTGTATTCGAGAGAAAGAAAGACACAAATTAAACAAAAAAATGTCTACTATACCACAATTGCAACCCTTATACATGTTGAATAAGTGAAAGAAATGCAAGCCCAATATGGAGTGCCCTAGCTAACTATAACATGATCCCATACTAATAAATTTTGACAAGCGACAATACTCATTTAGCCAGAGTGGAGTAAGAGTTGGATTTTAGAGAATGTGTAACGTTAGTAGATTAATTAACAATTAATAAATTTTATCTATTTTATGACGTTCCTTAATTCTTGATAAATAAAATGCATTTTGTGGAGTAATAATTTGTATACTTTTTATGTATCTAACATTATAAATTTTCATTATTTTTTTTTAATTGCAGTACATACAAATTTATATTCTTCCTTCTTCTACTCCCCTATACAAGACGAAGCTCATCCCTTGCACAGGATATGAGAGTGAATCATTCCAAATTTTATTTATTTATTTATTTATTCGCATTAGAAGCCTAGAGCTTATATATAGTTCTCGTTGTTTAATATTTAAAAACAAAACTTTTGCATAGGACAAGTAGCATTCCCAAATTTCATTTTGTGGGATGGGTGCCTCGATCTCGATCATTTATGTGGTGTAAGATAACTATCAAAATATATTTTATGGTTGTACTCTCATCAAATTAAAAGAGCAAATCTGTAATGCATTTAATATTCACTCTATGAAATGTCAAATTAACATAGAAAAACTCTAGAAAAAGTTGATTTACAAAGACATTTTGAGAAAGTACAGATCCAAGACCAATATTCACTAGTTATGTTACGATAAGGGGGGTGTATTCAATTAATTCGAAATATTTTTAAACTTTTAATGTCCATGATAGTTAATTAGGATTTCAAAATAGAGAAAATGGGTTCGAAGTACGTCTTCCATAATTATATTCAAACTACATATATGTAGTTATTCCAAACTAGATAGAGGACTTCCTCTACAAATTTGTTTTAGCTACAAGGACAATTTTTAGTTATTTGTTTGCTAAAAGGATACACCCATTTTTTTGAATGGCCAATTATACCTTTATTACAATCTTTTATTTATTTATTACCATTAGTGGTTATTAAGACCCACCAATTAACTACCTCCACCACCACCGCCCACCAGTGTTCTGACGGCCACTCCAGAGCTCCAGCGACCATTGTCGTACTTCCAACAAGGACAAAGAAGCTCTGGCAAGAATTTTTATATAGTGCAAAAATAAATTTTCAATCAAATTTATGTTTTTAATTTGTTTGTTGATTTAGTGCAAAAATAAATTTGTACCAAAATGTATATCTTCATCTGTCTACGAATTTGGTCCAAAAACATATTTGTACTAAAATTTATAACATTAGTTGTTTGCGGATTTAGTGTAAAAACAGTTTTGTACAAAAAATATATCCTGATTTGAGGATTTAGTGTAAAAGCTGAATTCCGCTAAAATATGTATTACTTGTTACTTGTGAATTTAGTGCAAAAAACGAATTTGCACTAAAATATGTATCATCTATTGCTTGTGGATTTAGTACAAAAAAAAAGATTTGCACTAAAATATGTATCATTAGTTACTTATGAATTTAGTGCAAAAATATATTTGTAGAACCGACGCCAGAGCTCCGGTGAGGTCACGACACTCCTCCGAAAATAGTTGCCAAAGCTCTAAAGGGAGATAGTGGCGGTGGTGGTGACCGGTGATACTAATTTCTTTTTAAGAAAAAATGAAAGTTATTTTGAGTTAAAAAAATAAAAAATAAATATCCTTGTTTAATTATCTATATTGCCTCTTTAGTAGTGGAGTGTGTTGGATTTTTGGTCCTTGCTATAAATACTAACTCCACTTAAAAATTTTCTCATCTACTCATAATTTTACGTTTTTAAAGATGAACTCCCTCTCTAAGATCTCTATCTCTTACGCACAAACCCTACCCACCCTAGCTCTCCGATCAATACCATCCCTAGCTTGTCCGATTTCTCTACGCAATCGCTAATCAATTAAGCCCTAATCCGTCATCTTTCAAGCCTCTGAATTAACATATCCCGTCAATGTAGAAAGACGAACAAATTAACCTTTTTTTCTCTACCACAATATTCTTCAAATATTTCTATTTTCAAGTTATTGATATATGTTGTTATATTACACGATTCTCTTAATTTAATTTTAGCATATATAAAAATTAATATGACATGCAACATCGTAATAAGTGTTTATGATATATGTATAAGTTAATAATTTTCTGGTTGATTAAATCGCGAGTTAATTTGTATTCATGAGGGGTGTAATTTTATAGTTTTGCAAATAATTGGTGTGTGAGCCGGATCGGACTATAATCACTTATATATATAGATGAAGTAGAGAAAAAGAAAAAAAAAAAAAAAAAAAACTACATGACCTTAGGGATCGATCTGTTCGTATAAACAAGTGGCCCATATATATCTATATACTAAGGCCTTTGTAATTTTATGTATATATATATGAATTTTAATTTGTCTGAATAGTTTATTACCTCGTATTCTTCTTTTTATTTCTCTAATAGCTAGGGGGTCTATCAAACCAACTATATACATATATATATATATATATATATATATCTGAAGCAATTTCTTGATTCCATGACCAGAGGAGCTAGGTTACATATATTCGTGAAAATTTAGGATTTGTTTTGAAAATAAATAAAGTTATAACAATTTCTTCTGCTACCTCTTATAGTACGTGGCTCCCTTTATCAAATTTATGTTACACAATATTCCTTCTGTCCCAATGTAATAGTTCAGTTTAACTATCTCTCGGTTTAAACGATATACTAATTTCAAGTTTATCAATAGTTGAACATGCAATAATGAAAATTTTGGAATTAAAGTATCATTTCAAAATTAACAATGAACTCTCAAATTGAGACAGCAAAATTATGTAATTATATGCACTAATGTTTCTCTTTTTACTCTTTAACATGTTGACAATCACTCAAGAGAAGCAGTAGACTTGAGAATCCATAGGCTTGTTAAAATCTACATAAATACTAAATAATCAATACATTAAAATATGCCATACTCTATATGGAATTAAAAAAAAATTCAAGGATTTAGCGGGGAATCCACAAATTATAAAAAGTTGGTCACAATCATTTAAAATATGAATTCAATAATAACCCCCCTACACCCCAAGACAATGTCAAATGTATGCTCATTTGTAGATGGAAAAAAATGATTTTCTTATTTATAATTCTTATCGAGTGCATTAGATGTGTTGTATCTTGATTGTATATTATGAAAGCACAATTCATATAATGCATATCGATAATAATAAGTGGTAAGTGTAACATTAATTGCTCTAACTTTTGATTTTTGTTATTTTTATTTTGTGTGGGTTTAGCCTTTCTAATTGGTAATATACCAACATATATCATATTAGCACAAGAGATTCTCTATATATCTCTCCTTTCCAATAAAATACAACGAAATTTCACGTGCATTATTTCTGTTGATTTACCTAGAATTAGCTTTGCTCCAATAAATAAATAATTAAATAAACAAACAAAAAAAGAAAAAGAAAAACATAATTGCCTTTAAAAGCCCATTGCTCCACTCAATGATGAAGATTCAAAAGCTACGTAAGGTGTTTTAATAATAGACATACCTTTTGGCTTTCTTTCATCTTACAATTTTTGTTATTAAAAAAACTGATCGAGTGTTCTCAACTTGCAGAGACAAATGGCTCTACAAACTCTGTTATTTCCACAAGATCCCTTTACTTATAATCCCAATGATCTCTACAACTTTTTTGGAGGAAATTTTCCCTCAGATTTGGGTCAATTCGAAAATGAAGAGGAAAAAAGTTCCTTCCACTTTCTTGAGAATCAAACAGAAATTCTTCACCAGGAAAACTGCAATCCTCCTCCAATTCCTTCATTGCTCCCGAACTTGGATAAATGGGTTCCTAATTCAGCCTTAGATTCGAACCCGAAAAATGTTACCGGTACTGAAGTGGAAAAAAGCTTTGTTCACTTTCTCGAGAACCAAACAGAACATTTTCACCAAGAAAATTGCAATTCTGCAATTCCTCCATTGGTTCCGAATTTGGAAGAATGGGTTCCTAATGCAGCCATTGGTTCCGAAGAATTCCCAGAATTTGATTCATGGAGAACAGAGCCGGGTAAGCCAAAGAGACGACGTCGTTTAAGGAGCAAGAAGAAGATGGAAGACATTGAGAAGCAGAGGATGACTCACATTGCCGTTGAGCGTAATCGCCGAAAGCAAATGAACGACTACTTATCCGCGCTCCGGCAACTCATGCCGGAATCATATGTTCAAAGGGTCTCTCTCTTTTCTCTCTCTCTCTCTCTCACACACACACACAAACTGTAGTCATTTTGGCTGCTAAACGACTGTTTGGTTAACAGTGGTGGTACATTGAATATCAATTACCTTCGGTGAAAGCAATAATTTAGAATGACACAGTTCGAAGATATTTTTTGAGGATACAGTGAAACTTATACGCAATATAATTTTAATAATTTCAATTACTTAACTATATTAAAATAAATTATCACCGTGTCTTGTAAATGTGTCCTCATCAAATATTCTGTGTCCCTAAAAATATTGCGATAGCTACAGCGACGTTCCCACATGTTGCCCTATTGTTGCCCGAAAAAACAAAAAAAAAATTATATATATGTGTATATCGGGAAATGAATATTGACAAAATTTTGTTCATGAACAATGTTGTCAGAATTTCAAACACAGTTACAAAGCGTGAACATGAAGATTATCTTCATTTTGTAATTGCAGAAAACCGTGACTATTGGAATATTGGAAGGTCACTGCTTTTTCCGTGACAAATAATAAATATTATGTTTGCAATGGTCATCACCTATGACAAGTTTTACAAAAATAATCGGTTGTAATTCTTTTTAATTAATTCTTCATGCGTATGTAATTATTAAAATATTAATTAATATATATATATATATAGACACTCATGTTTGTTTCTTCTTTAATTTCAGGTTGATCAAGCATCAATAGTAAGTGGTGCCATTAATTATGTAAAAGACCTTGAGCAACAGCTTCAATTCCTCGGTGGCCAAAAACACTTGAAGAACCAACAAAAAAAGGAGAAAATTAGTACTTCAAATTGGCCTTTTAATGAATTCTTCACATTCCCACAATACTACTACTCATCAAATTCAAATCAATCTGACAATCCAACGGCCAATAACTCATCAGCCACAAATGTAGGTGACATAGAAGTCAGCCTGGTGGAGAGCCATGCAAGCATTAAAATAAGGTCAAAAAGAAGACCCAAACAGCTCCTTAGATTATTGTCTGGTTTGCAAAGACTCTGCCTCACTCTCCTTCATCTTAATGTTACCACTTCAGATCAAGTTGTTCTCTATTCTCTCTGCCTCAAGGTAATTATTCTCACATGCCTTTCTTTATTTTTTTCCCTTTTTCCTCCCTTTTTTATAATAATAAAAAATGAAATAAAAATAGGCATAGTCGACCACTAGAATAAAATTTATTAAAACATGAAAATGAATGTCGTATATCGACAATCCATGAAACTTATTGAATGCGTTTTTTCTACGAAGTAGGTACTGGTATCATCTGAGCTAGACAGCTGCGGCTCGGGTTTTGAAAATGACAGAAAAACAAATCACGAAACGAAACGAATTACCCGAAAGTTCTCGTTCGTGTCATTTTTGTGTCTATAGTTTTTAACATGTTGCCATGTCGTGTTGTGTCAATTATGGAACGTAATTGACACAAAATCAGAGCTATATCGTATTCATCATGCCAATCCCTGACTAAATGAGAGATATGTTTTCATTTATAATTATGTTGGAACCAGATCTATTAGGATGCAACAACTATTATATATATGTATGCCAGGTCGTGCCGTGTTTAAGTTTGTCGTGTTAGTTAAAAATAATATGACCTCGTGTCATGTCATGTTTATATCCTAATGTTTTTGTCATATCATGTCTCACAAAAATAAAACCCAAAAATACCGATTGCCAACCCTAAAACAACTTATTGTTACATGACAGTTTACCTTTACCTGTGATGTTATTTTAACTCTTATTGCATCAATCATTTCAGATTTTACTATAAAGTTGGGTAAGTCACGGGTTTGCTCTTTTTTCTTAAAACTTAAAAGTTTAAAATTTGTTATAATTTAGCTTTTTAATGTGTTTTTAATAAATTAAACTAGAATAACTTTTCTAAACTTTGGTAATTTCAATTTTTAGTTTTAGGTTTTGTTTTTTGTCCATTTTTTGAAAATGTTGAAGAATTAGTATCGTTTTAAAACTACGATAGTAATATAATATAGTAAATAGTCCTATCAAAATTGGAGGTTTAATTTTCTTCTTTTTTCAAATATTATTATTATTATTATTATTATTATTATTATTATTATCTAATCAATAATCAAGGTGTAAATAAAAAGATAATAGTTTTGAACTATTGTGATGCTGATTAAATTTTGCAGGTAGAAGATGAGTGTAGGTTGACTTCAATGGATGAAATTGCTACTGCTATTCATCAGATACTAAGTAGAATTCAAGAAGAGAGTCTGCCTTGATTTTAGGAGATGCTAATTAATTTCCAAGTATAATTTTATTTTTACTTTAATTTCAGCTTAATTTACTATTTGTAATATTTGACTGAGCTTTCATCTTGACACTTGATTTTATGAAATTTCTAATGTTTAATCTAAATGTAGAATGAGTATTATGGTTATAACTTGTGAAATTTAAAGTCTTTTCTTGACATACGTGGTCTATGTATTTACGACTTTTATAAACTGATCTCTGAAGCATTTATTTGTTATTAGTGTAATGTTCGGATTCTATTATTAATGATACTACATTATTATTTTTTATTAAAAAAAAGTCTTCCCTTACTCTTAGATTTTAAAAAACTAATTGTAATTTTTGCGAGCCAGGGTAGAGGGCCTTGTAAGATTAGTTTAATTTTAAGAACAGTAGCTAATTACAATATTAAGTGGTTGTGATCGTCAAACGCCTTAATTAAGAAGACTTTTTACTGAATGCCGAGTTTAAGATCAGGATTTGGATCAAGATCATCTCAATTTCCTACTTTTAACAACTAAAGTCTTTTAAACTTTAATGGAAGAAAATCGCGTGTAAAGAAAACGAATTTTGAAATTTAAATTAAAGTTGGGGAACTTGAGATTAGTGATTAGAACTAACGAGTTTTATGAGAAAATAAACCGAACCTTAACTAAAAAATTGTTTAATTTAGATAAAATCCTAAAGTAAAGTGCTAAAAAAAAAGAGAGAGAGAGAGAAAGAAAAATATGAGTTTTATTTCTTCACGTGTGTACGTTGGCTTTGATTTTGTATACATGATTGAAAGAAAAATAATGAATTATAACAAAGTTTGAAGATACAGTGATATATTATACACTTCAAATTAATTAGTTAATAAATGTATTAATGATATATATGTCACTAAGTTACTGTATATAGACATATAATCATCACGTATCTTTCTAGTATTGCTTGTTAGTAAATGTACTGTCTATTGGAAAATTTCCAATCAATAATTATTTTTTTATTTCAAAGAAAAATCTAGATTTCATTATCACAAAAGTTTAAGAGAGATCCTATCAACCTACAAAAGTTGAAAAGTACGTATATAATTGCAGAGGATAAGGCTGCAATGAACAGTTTTAGAAGAGCTCAACACTTCTTCTCTCTATATTAATTTCCTTTATAGGACAAACAAAATATGTCTGCATGATATAAAAGACCTGATGTATGGCCAAAACAAAAAAAAAATAAATAAATAAATAAAGACATGATGAAGCAACAAAATTACAAACAAATAAAAAAGATAAAGATCGGATGTGATGGAATTCATTAATGCTAGACATACGAAATATATATTTTGCTAGTCAAAAATTAAGAAATATTTTTTAGTAGTTAAAATTATTTAACTATTGACCTATTATTAACTTATTAATTTTCTTTAATATAATGTGAGATGAATTGTTTTTAATTTTTGAAAAGCTCTATTTATTATACGGGAAGTTCAATAGAAAACATGCACCTTTTAAAGATGATTTATATGACCACAAGAATGTGGAAAATGTTTGGCTCGAATTTATAGGCAAAAAAGAATCTGGTGGGGCTTGAATGCCTCTTACAATTTAGGTCAAAAGAAAAGATTTTATTCTACAAAAGATTATTGGTTTGTAGTTGGACAAATTTATGCAATTGTTTGATATTAATTTGTACACTCAAATGAGTGTTGATGTTATGCAATTAATATTTCACTTTTCCACATTTTTGAAAAAAATCATATGAAAGTTAATAGCCTCAATTAAGGAATTGATATTTATGTTAATTTTTTTTAAATTTAAGTTTCTTTTAGTATAAAAAGATTGAATCAAACGAGTGATAATTTCAACATAATTTGTAGTTTTAATTTAAGCTAATATAACTGGCACATTAGAACTTCAAACATAGATAAATTAGATGAGTCGAGCACTTCATTCGTAGGAATATTTGTTGAGGCAATAAACTATTTATATCTAATTCTTTGATTCTTGGTAGTAGTTGCTTTTGTGCAATTACATAGGAAACTTCATATATAGAGTGTGTTAAAAAAGTAAAGCTCTTTATGTCATTGAAACAAATAGTACCAATCACATGTGGGGTTATGCCTTTATATATATATATATATATATATATATATTTCTTATGAAAATGTTGTTCATATGAATAATAATATATGGGAGGGGACATTCAAACTTTATATAATTGAGAAAAAGATCACAGCAACTGAAAGAATATAAAATGACTAAAGAGAATGTTTTTTAGTGTTCAACTTTACACGAGGCCCAATAATTTACTTATATCATTCATTTTTATTATTGATAACATCAATATAATGCAGTATATACTGTGGTCAAAAAGATTTTTGTGCTAAACAAATATTTATATATATATATATATATGTATGTGCGTGTGGAGATGACAAAAATTCATTTTTTTTAAGTCTTTTATCATCTCCGCACCTGTATTAAATTGGGACTAATCCCTACTCAAAAAATTGTCTTTGACACAGGTGTTGTAGCCGGAATCAATCTTCTACGGTGAAAGAACAATTTGTCTACTTGAAAGTATAGATTGCCACGTGCCAAAATTTAATTCAAATTTTCTACTTAGTCTCTCTCCCTAGAGTGGAAGTAGAGCTATACTGCTACATAACTCAAGTATGGTAGAGCAGTTATAGTTTAATTAAATAAAATGTACACCACTGTGTCTTAAAATAAGGATCCATTATTTATTATTAAGACGTTTCAAATTAAGAATATTTTTTTATTTTTTTTTAAAACTTTATTAACATAGCAAAACTCGCAATAAGAAACAAGAGTTGTATAATTAGTGTATTCTTAAAAAATATAAAGTCATATATACTCTTAATCATTGACGGAGACTGTAAGACATAAAAATGTGAAGAGGGAGAAAAACAAATATTTACCAATGTTGGTCAGCCCACTCCAGCACAAGCCACCAATGAACCCCGAGTCCGCCACAGTTGGTATGATATATACGTCTACCCCTCTTTCTTTTTCGTTTGATTGGGCATTCGAAAACATATTTACCAATTTTGGTGCGCACCAGTGGGAAGGGACACAACTTTAGAATAAAAATGCTAACTTGTATCTATAGGAAAGTTTTGATGGGCCTCACAAGGGCGATACAAAGTGAATCTGAAGAAATTGTCCAGAACAGTGAACTTGAGGCTGAAACAGTGTCTAACAAGTTCTGCTTAAGATAAAACCTTTGCTTTAACCAAAATTATGTCTAGTGCATAATAGATAAATGCAAACAGTGATGCTACACATGCTCCGATCAAATATCACATTGCTCCATCGTCAACGGTACAACAATTCAATGCACCTATCAACCCAAGTGTTACATTATTGTTCAATCATGAATACATATCCCCAAGTTTCTCAAAACTACGACTTTATTTCTCAAAACATTTGAAAACAACATTACAGAATGTGTTTTTAAGCTTCATACATTACTCAAATCAAGAAAAACTCCAGTGGCTTAAATACAGTTACCAAGAAAACATCGAATCTCTCACACAAATAACTCTAGATACTTTCTCGTACCAAATAAACTAACAAAACCCTGACAAGACGGCCAAAAAAGAAAAAAAATTCCCAAAACTCAGTTATTGCTCGCTCGCTATAATATCAGCTCAGAACAGCAACAATCAAAAATGTAGAAAGTGAAGGCTTTGCTCACCAACAATATATGGATATGTTGTAGATTTGATCATTTCTTTTTCACTTTATCCTGAACGGGCGGTTCGCTGAGCTGGAATGATGATGGTCCAGTTTTGCCTTCTTAAGGTTGGCTTTCGTGGTTGCAATTTCTTGGAAGGGGTTGGGCCCACCAAAGCTGTTCTTGATGCCCCTCACTTTCTTCCTCTTTCCCCTATCATATTCTTCATCCCTGTTTTTGTGTTCAAAAATGCAAAAACCACCCAATCAATAATTTTTCAATGCGTATAACAATAACAACAATTAGAGGTGTAATAAGTATCTGTTGCGGGCGGGCTATTGTATGTGGCCCAATGTGCCTATAGCAAGTGCTGATAGGTTACACACCAAGGGACGTCATTGTACATCGGAGGCCTTAAGAAAACCATGCGGGCTTGTAGCCCAAAACAGAATATATCTTAGGTCTGACAACAGGTTTAGGTTTTATAGACCAAGCTCATGCCCTAATTCATCCCACGAATTTGCTAGTCCTTGCCTCTCTTGTAGACGCCCTAATTTTTTTTTCAACTCTTAGACATGTATACATAGAGAGCATTTCTCATAAGGCCCAAGTTTAAGGACCATTCCGTACGGATTGAGGCTTTTGAAGGGGTAAGCGGATGAGTTTTTTTGATGAAAATTGGAGATTTTCCCTATACACACACATATATATATATCTATATACTACGAAGAGTTGTATATCTCAATGGTACTAGGTCTCAAATCCCTTACTTCAAAGGTTTTTGCCGGTTCCATCCCCTTGCCCTCTTTCACTTGAGTAAGGCTGCCCACAAAGGAAAGGATTTGGACATTCTATTTGATGAAGAGTATAATCACAATTGGTGTTCTCCAACACGTTTATAAATTACTGTTTCGCAAATAATACTATTTTCCAACAATTACAAATTCAGATAGCTAAAATTTAAATAAATGGGTAGCATAAAATATCAAGCAAACATTTCAAATTATGTAATCCCTAATTTTTATATAGTACAATTCCAGATAATTAATTTTATAATTTCTAAAATAAAATAAAAAATCAGTTACTTGTGTAACTGTCCCACTCCCACCGATATGAAAGATGAATCGACGACATTTAGCAGACTACAGTTCTACAATGATTATATCTTGGGTTATGAATCATCTCGTATATTTTTCCTTGGAAGCCAGTTTCCTAAGGCAAACTCTATACACAGGTTCTTTGGTTTAGAGCTTAAATCATCCCAACAATAAATTATTTAGAAAAGATTGGTACACGTGCAACTTAAGACAAAAGGAATCTATCCAATTCCACCCCCCGGCCAGTGGTACTCTCCACCACATTACTTTTAACATACTAATGGAACTGACACAAAACCAAAATATCAACTTACCAATCATCCCCAATGTACCCAATTTTGACACTCCTCGCACCATTTGATTCTGCCATTGCAGATGGACACGATTCCATCCCATCCCACCGTTTCACTGTCAACCAAAGGGGATCGCTATTCAAAAATTAGTAATCCAACAAATAGAATGAATGAAGCCCCGCCACAACATATATATTCCCTCCAGCCCTAATTAAGAGTCAATGTTTGACTTTCACAAGTGTTCAAGAATGCACCAATTTCATCACATTTAATGGTTTAGAACAAAACTTGTTTCCAATCATGAGTTTTGTTACGTTGATTATGTTCAGCAAAGGAAAGTGCATTCTTAATTTGGGATATTCCAAGAAGGAATATAGGACTCCTCATTTGGGCAGGAGGGAGTAGAAAATTAGGGGGCATTCCACTTTCTAGGGCACTTCTAGTGTACAGTCCACTCCCTTTTTTAGTGTGGTCCACAAGTTTTTCTTTAGTGCTAAGCGCTAGACACATCCACGTTCACTTTTATCGTAGACATTTTACAAATTTGGCAGTAAATAAAATGCAAGTGGACATTTTTTGTACTCAATTAGAAAATGGACCGCACCCCTAAAACAGGCCCTTAGAAGGTGGAACAGACACTAAATACCCATAAACAATAAATGAGAGCTGAAAATGAAGTTCTAAAAACCTATACTAACCAATTGTCTCCTCTAAACCTCTTGTAAGCATACTCATCAAACCATTCTGCGTTGAATCATTTCCTCCATCATTTGTACTGTTGACTTCTCTACCATCCACCTGATTTCCTGCTGAAACGGTACTAGTAATCTTTTGATGTACCACGGCGGCAAGCACTGCACCATTCTGACCATTTCTCTCTCTAAAATCTTTATCAACCATCAAGACATCTCCATTAGAGTTTGTCTCAGCATTCTTCCCCACTTTATCCTCTTTCTTCTTTGAACTCTTTGTACCAGACACACCCTTTCTTCGAGAGTGAGCGCACCCATCATGGGGAATTATTGCCCTAGGTTTCTCAGACGTAGATGGCCCGAGATCCGTTTGGATACAATCTCCATTTAAAAAGTCTTCTTGACTGAGATTCTTGATCCCAGATTTGCATGGCTTGGTCCGTTTGTGTTTCTTCTTCTTTTGGAGTTTTACAGATGCACCAAAAAGAATTTTTGAGCTAAGATGCATACTTGTACCCTGATGTACAAGATGCTTCTTTTTACGCTTTTTGTAGGGCCTCTGATCAAGAGCTTTCTTGTTTAATGGGGTCTGTGTTGGGATCAGTGCGCTAGATAATTCTGCTGGTGCAGAATTTACCAATCTTTGCCCATTAGTATCAGCCTTTTGACTGATTAAATCACCACCTGAACTATTCTGGGTGAGATCTCCAGTCTGTAAGAAATAACAGAGTTCCAACAAGTTAAGAATAGAAAAACTAAATGAATGTTTGGTTCAGCATGATACGTTATTGTTCACCTAGGCAAAAAGTAGCATAGATTCACCAAGAGCACTAGCATTTTGACAAAAAACTAGTTATGCATCCTATGTTTTCCAAAATACCCTTGACCTCCCCTCCTTTTACAAACAGTTAAAATTGACAAAATGATCATCAACAGTTTGCCCTTCTTAATTAGCTTAATGAAAAATGTAAAAATAAATTACCAAAAACTAGCAAAAACATGTTTATGATTTTTAAAAAATATCATTAACAAGGCAAACATTCATAAATAGTTTATGTTTTACTGACAATCATGTGTGACTAATAAGGGCGGCTGTTCCTGGAAAATTTAGTAAAAACATAGGAAAGGCCCCTAGCATTTCGCAAAAGAGGCATGACATGTGTGGCTAGATTTTTAACAGCAAAAGGGCCTAGGTGGAATATATCATTAAAATTATATTCACCAACTTCGGAGAATTTTTTACAGTAAAAAATTATGAAAAGATTCACACTGCAAACTGCAATTATACAACTTGAAGAAAAGTGGTAAATTAAGTTAAATACCAAATAGGTAAAATTAATTTTTAACATTTTACATGTCTCCTAGACAGAATCTATTTCCCTCACAGCCAAGAGGGCCAAAAAATAACAGAAGAAAAACATTTATTTTTTACCTTTTTACATGTCTCCTAGATGGAATCTATTTCACTCACAGTCAACAGGGCCTAAAAGTAACAGAAGAAAAACAATTACTAGAGAATTACTCACCCGACTACTAGGCTCAATTTTCTCCAATGTTCTTCCACCAACATCAAGTGATAAACCTTTATGAAGATCCTAGAAGAAAAAGAGAATATAAAAGAGAATTAAGTCATAGTTTTCACTTTTCACAGAAGAATAAATAAAATAAAACTTTAGATCTGCAAAAATAAACTATATACCAAAAAATATTTGATTACCTCGACAGAGTTCATCTCAGCCACGAATGTATCTGCAGCAGATTTATTGAGGACGTTGCAGTTCGATGGTAGAAGGCTCGACTCACTAAGATCTTCCTTGGTGCTCGTGTTCTCATTGCAGTTTTCTGATTTGGCAGCTGTGTCACTCAAATCTTTCTTCGTAACTGGGTTTTCGGAGCCATTGCCATTGGGTAGTATCACAATGGAATTGCTCAGATCTTTCTTGGTAATTCCGTTTGAACAGGAACTGACAGTTTCAGCCATGGTCTTCATGTTAGCTGAAGCCTCGGTCTTCGTGTTAGTAACATTATCAAGCTTAAGAGAGCCATTAGCAGCCTCATCTAATGAAACAGCTTGATCCTTATCTGATGAGCCTTCTGCTATAACTGACCCATTAGTTTTTTTAATAGAAGCTTCTTTCATAATTGTCTCATTCAATGAACAAGCGTTTAATGCATCACGTTGAGCAACAGCAGCAGACGAATTTGCAGTATTTAATCGAATATTGATTGGACCATTATGAAGGGAACCTTTGTTTAATCCTTGGCTGAAATTAGAAAATGGGTTATTTCTTCCAATTGCGTTTATGGCCATGTTTTCTTTCTGAACAATGTGAACAGGCTTCTTTGGAGCAAAATTTCTTCTGTCTCTAGAGTAGAACAACATGTATGCCTTCTGCTCCAAAACCTTTCTCTCACTAACTTGTACAACCTGTTTATCACCAGTATGTTAAAATTTTCAAATTAAGTCAACTCCTCAAAGAAAAAAAGTGAGTATGTTGACTCAAAACTATACACTAATGCACCTATTATTTTATTTTTATGACCATTATTTGTATTTTTCAAAAATAAATAGCTAAAGGTGTTCTCCTTTCTCTACAGAGATAATAATATTGACAAGAGAGAATCGGCAACAAAGATGAAGCACAAGATGTCCTCAAAAACAAAATAATAAAGGGCAAAAAAAGAACAATAACATCGTCAAGGTTTTCTCAGTTTAATCGGTGGTTAAAGGGGAAAAAAAATGCAATGCAGGAAAGGAGAACAAGATGGCAATCTAAGCTCAAGTCAGAAAGCCAAGTCCAAGGGGCAATGTATATACCTCCTTTTTCTACTTCTTCCGAGTGCAGCATAACCCCAAGGTATTTGTATATCTATTTAATAAGGGGCAACGGTTTTTGAATCTTAAAATGTATAAGGGATAAATAATTGTGCGGCTGATATTTAGGAAGCTATTTGAATGGTTGATAGTGCATTGGTTACGACCTAGCATATATATATATAGAGAGAGAGAGATATACCCGATTGTCATCAAGATTGTACCACATGCCGCTTGATGTGCGAACAAATGAGAAATAGTGGCCAGAATGGGTGCTCCAACCAGCATGAACCAACACACCATAAAGATTGTATTTCAAATCTCCATCCTAGAAGATATATAAAAATAGATTATTACAGTCAACATAAAAAGAGATTGTACACAGGGAAAAAAAATCAATTGCAGCATGAATATATATATTGTGTGAAATTTCTCAAGGGCATTTTTGACTTTACCCCTAGCTATCATAATCAGTTAAACTTAGACCCATTTGGGGGAATCTCCAAGAGTTACATAGAAGCTGAGGGCTAAGCCAACGCATCACTTTAGAAAAATTAAACATTGCCCCCCATTTTTACATAATGTTTTGAAATCCCCCCCCCCCAAAAAAAAAATGCAGGGGTAAAGCCTAATGATTATGACAAATGGGTAAGTCCAATTTTCCATGAAGAACAAGGGGCAAAGTCAAAAAAGCCCATTCTCATTTACTGCCAAGGTAATACCATACCAATACTCTGAGAAGTTCACAAATGGAGCACCAGATACAAATATGGCTTGAATACACACAATATGAATGAAACACAACATGCAAGATTTTAAAAAGAACAAAAAGACAAAGCAATGCAAAGAGTAGATATAAACACTAGCATTAATAAATAAATTAACTTACATATGGACCAGTGGCAAAAGGTTTTAAGTCCAAGGTAGGACCGAACAAGATTTTCTTGTCAATCTTTTGTCCTTGTACATGTGAACCGAACCGCTTTAGGTGAATGGTAAGCACATCGGGCGCCTTGTGAATTGTGAGCTGTTTGAGAGCCTTAACTTTCTGTTTGCACTGCTGGCACTGGTAATGCCTCTCCCCTCCATCTAACTGCTCTTTGGCAGTGAAATGGGCAAGTGCCTTGTACAAAGAATCTGCCTTTACAATTTCAAGACTTAAATCTAAAAATGGATCAAACTTGTCGGAACAATAGTTACACTGCATACATTTCACCTGAAAATAATACAATTTTAGTGCATTATAAAAGGTGTCTTTTGTGATGTAACAACTAAGAAAGGGTACGGGAATAAACGTTATAATCGGAAGTTTGGGTTTCAAATACAAACACACATATACAAACAGGTTTCTAAGACGTACATCAATCAGAGAAAACATATTACTTGAGTTCTCTTAAAATAGGAAATTGTATCCGAAATTTCATATGATTTTGAGTTTTCAGATGAAAAAATTTACCATCTTTATACAAAGAATATACACCATTTAATAGGCATCAGCATAACATATCCTACTTTTCTGAAATGTGTCTACGTGTCATGTATATATCTAGGGTTCCGAACCTGTGCTAGCCTAAGTGAAGGGTAAACGGCAGTTAAAAGTCACATAAAACACAGAGAACTTTGCACACTATTTTTGTTTAAAATAGTTAAAAATAGGGTGTTCTCATTTATTCACAACTTTCATAAGAAAAAAGTATGTAAACAAAATAGGTTATATATTTTTCACCAATTTACCTGACTACGGAGACTACCGCCAAAGATCTTGTGAACCAAACTCTTCTCATAAGCACTAGGTGATTCACTAGGCACTCCTGCAGGTAAGCAACACTTGTGCATTGATTCAAGTAAATTTACCATGTACTCGTGTGCATCCTCCTGCCTAGAATTTCGAAAGTTCCTCGATATGCCTAAATTATATGGTTAAGGAAGTTGGAATATATATATATAAAAACATAGTAGGCGCCCTTATAATTAGGCCATCTGATTTGGGGTGAAATATTCTTCCCCATAAAAATGTAAGCGTAATAAATATTTTTGCATATATTCAGTTAAAAAATTGTTACTTTTTGAATTATGAATTAAATGCACATTGCATTTACACATATCCAACAAAGTAGTGAAAAAAGTTCAACTCCAGTTGGTGAAACTGTTTTTACCACTCCTTAGTTAGACGAGACCTCGTGCAATGCCAACGAAATGGGCCCTTAATGTTAAACTACATGAAGAAAACAAAGATAACATAACCAAAGTTGCCTTGGCCTCCTGCATTTTGGCAAAATAACACCGTCTCCCTTGAGTTTTGAGAACATGTCAATACATCCCTTCTTTTACTTACCTGATTAAAAAATTAAAATGACATTACACCCTCTTTATTAAATTATCAAAAATAATTTAAAGTACCTAAGTTGCTAAACAAATAATAAAATTAGGCTTCATAAAGAATAGTGAAACTGTAAAAGAATTAATTTATTTTTTCAAAAGAGCATGTTTGATCAAAGGTGTATTTTGACAGAATATTTTTGAGTTGACTGACGGTTTGTTTAAATAAGGAAGTTTTCCAACAAAATAATTAAAGCATAAAGGTCTCTCGTATTTCACAGGACACATACTAGACTTTCTACAAAACAAAGGGAGTTGCCTCTGTCTAATTGTTGTATGAGACAAGAACTAAAAATGCAAAGGAAACCAAAGTATTATGGGTGAAGTTGTCATGGTACTGAAATTTCAAGGGCTTTTTTGACATTGGCCCTTGCATGCGGGGTAATCTCAAAGAATTAAATAAGAATGAGGGGCAGTCTCTATTTTATTTTTTAAAATTAATCCTTTGACTTTAACCCCCCGAATCTATGCAGTCTTTGAGAGTCCATGGTATGCAGGGGCAAAATCTACTAATTATGAGAACAGGGGAGTACATCTAATTTCGCATATAAAATGGGTGGCAAAGGAAAAAAAGCCCACGACGTCAACAATCACAAGGTATATAAATCCTTCCTTTCTAAAGCTCTCATAATTAGAAATCCTGGAAAAGATTAAAAAAAATCAAATAAACAAGTTGACCTTCAAAGGCACGATAAATATTGTATCTTTGGCAGAAATTCAAGCATATAATCAAGAATATAACATTAATAGGATACATCGCAGGTTTGAAACGAGCTCCTTAGGTGCTAATATTCGCCCTGTTGATTGTAGAGCACGGCTAACATGTTTCTGAATGGCACATAAAGCACAAAATCCAGCAGTACGACCTTCACAAAATCAATTAAACATTATAAATGGAAGCATTATTAACATAGTTGGATTATTAACACAGTTTCCACCCAAAGTGAACATCATAAAGTGAAAACCAAAATCAGAATGAAATATGTTGAATGGTATACCATGATATGATTGTGTGTATAGCTCATTGATATTTTATTTATTTTTTGATCATAAACGAAACTTATATTGGAAATATAGAATCAATACAAGCATAAGGGGACTAATGGTTTACAAAAAAAAAAAACCAGAGAAAGAAATGGAAAGCACACAGTAACCAAGCATTAACTAAACATCGAGCTAAAAAATAAACAGAGAAAAGACGAGCAACTAATTAGCTCCCCACAAAGCGCCGGACTGAAATTACATCCAAAATCCTTCAACCCACAGCTGCACGCCATTCCCATCTAAGATCGTCAAGTGATAATGAACTGAACAAACTGGACGTATAGGCCCATAAAGTTGCAGACGATTTAACCCTCTGCCAGATTTCCTCGACATGCGCTGATTTGCCTTCAAAGATTCTTCTATTTCTTTCACCCCAAACACACCATAAAACAGCCATACAGCATGACCTCCATAAAACCTTAGACTTCATCAATATAATGTCACACATAACAAATCTTTGTATGATACGTCATCCTTTAACCATTAAGACTACAAATCTAATCTAAGTTCAATGTTCATACAATAACTCAGCATAATATGTCACACTAAAGACAAATCTTTGTATGATACGCCATCCTTTAACCATTAAGAGTACAAATCTAAACTAAGTTCGATATTCATGCATTTCTCAGCAAAATATCTTATCCTTAGTAAGATAAAATGTTTGATCTCAAAAAGGATAAAATGTTACTTTATCTGAGAACAAACATACCAGCCACAGTATTTTATAGTGCATAACAACATAATGATATTTCGAAAAATAAAAAAATTCTCTTGATAAAGATCATCTAAATTTTAAAGTGGCAGTTCACCATTTTTTTCCTCCTTATAATGTTCACTTCAAATACACCTGTCTGAACTTTTTTCTTGTACTCCCAATGCATGTCGTAAAATTGTTAACCTTCACCTTAGTAAAATATAACCCGAATTCTGTTATAGCTGCTGCTATCAAGTGGTTGGTTCACCTTGTTGATTCAACTTGTTGAGGAAACAGTATTGAATTTCAAACAGGGCTACGTGGAATGAATCTAGATTCTAGTCGTTATCACAAACATGGTGGTCCACTTTACTTCCATCCATTCAACCAACTTGCCTCTATCATAATAAATTATCAAAACTGAATTACAACATTGTACTGAAGACAATAGAATGAAAATGTGTACTACTTCCACCTTTGATAGTGTTTTAGTGCCTAAAATTTCAATTTCCGGGTAATTCAGTTCACCTAATTGATGCGCAAATCTAGGAAATCAATCTCAGGTTTAATTTAAAGGATGAGACGAGGAGAAAGAAAGACTCACAAGAAACATGATGCTTTCCACTTTGTATATATGCTGCTAAAGGCTCTGTGTAGGTCAGGCATTGTAGTACCGAATTGAGAAAACAAGTATTACCAAGATTTTCCAAACCAGCACCCTGTAAATAATCAGTATCATTGTTAATGTTAAGGTACCCACTAATTTTAAACCATGTCAAAATTCAACCATGTTGAAGTTAAAAAAAATTAGTGACAGATCAAGACAACATTTTTTTATAATATGAAATTCTAAAGCAAACAGTACAATCACCATCGGAAATGGCTAGCCTAGCGCATGAAAATATGATGACACTAGAGGAAATGAAAATTAAAAACTAATGGCGGTGACATCTGGGACCCATTAGGCCTGGATTTGGCTCCTCTCGGTCATCCCATTCCACCAATTCGGTTCATCAGAGTCCAATTCAAGGGCTAGAATTATTTCATGAAATTTGGTGGAGATGATCGCTATAATGAGTAGATCATCTCCACAAAATTTCAACAAGAAATTCAAAACGTAAGTGGGTGTAATAAAAATTGATATCTACATATGTTTATTTTCGTCCATTGAAATTTTAGATGATCATTTCACCCGCTTCTAAAACACTTCTAAAGTGAATCTTCTGATGCAATTTTGTGGATATTACTCATTATAGATATCATCTCTACCAAAGTTCCATGAAAAATTAATCCGTTTAGCCTCGAAATGGACCCCGTTGAGAGAAATTGGTTAATGGGGTAATGGAGAGGAGCCAAGTCTGTTACGCCCATACCAAGCCTTTTTTAAGGGCACAATACCTCTCTGAGCCATGACTCCATGAGCATATAAGAAACATTTTATTTGAAGGGCAGCCCACTAAATTCTTTCAGAGTGACTCTGTAAATTGAAAAGGACACTCGATCCATTTGGCCCTGAAAAATCTAGTTGGAAGGATTTTATTCAGGATTGGGTGGGTCCTGAATAATATTTTGGAGCAAGAGGCTGCATAAGCCCATGACTTGGATTTCCCTCATCAACTTGATAATGGTTTTGTTCCAACTTTGAGCCCCCTCAAGTGGTTAAGGCCACTTTTGGGTCTCTAATGGGTCTAAAAGAATGAAATTAATGCCACTTCTTGGGCCAATCAACCCCTAAAAAAAGTACAACGATGCTCTTATTGAATTTTTCTTCATCCTCTTCGTCTTTGTATCAGTTACTAGTAAATCAATTTCTTTGACAACTACAGAAAGCGGAGGAAGAAAATGCCAACAACGAATTACAAAGTCGGCATTCTATCTCCTAGGAAGGAAAATCACTCCTATGTTTGGTAGACCAGTTAAGCTTGGAGCTCCTTATAAATGTACTTTGGATTGAGCCATCTATATAAGTCCCCCTCACCAAAATTCATGTGCTTATAATTAGTACCAGGTTCTTGGGTTCACTATTGCTCATGTGGATCTTGGAAATGGGGTGTAATTTTTTAGCCCCTTCACTATTTTTCACTTGCTATATATTGCTCTCTCCAGGATATCCAAGTTAGAGCTACTTTCCAAAATAAACAAAATATGATTAAAGATTCTCCATGCACACTTAAAATACAAAGTCCAAACTCAAAGAACATATCATTAAGTACCTACCAAGACTAATGCAAAAATATTGAAACAAAATATTTTTATCGTAAAATAAGAGTTCTGTACTTCTGTTGGAAAGTAATATTTTTACTGAAACTGAATCCCCACACATTATGAAACATAGTGAAGATAGAAGGCGGAGAACCGGAAAGTAGAGGATATGAACTGTAAATTACAGGAATCATACTAAAAAATTGAAAAGGCTCAATAATTCATCAAAAGCATTGGGTGAGGACTGCAAAAGAAACACACCAATTGGAAACAGAGCACAACGAATAAGCACAAAGGCAAAATGAAGCACTATTTAGAAGACAAAAAATAGCAGGGTTAAATTATAACCTTAATACCAAAAAGAACGCAATAGAACTTTTTGAAAAATTGAAATAGACAGCAAATAAATAGAAAATTTTCAAACTTGATGAAAATATCAAAAAGAAATCAAATCAGTGAAACCAAGAAAACAAGCAGTCCATAATAGGAAGAGGGTTAGTTCAAGTGGTAAGAAGGCACCCCTAAACCTGGAGCAACCATGTTTGAGTCTCACCTATCCTCCTCTCGATCTTAATAAATAAAATGCCTCATAAAGTAGAGAAACCATATATATGGTAATTAAAACAAAAATGCCAACAAATACCTTCAATCAAAAACAAGTAAAAAAGGACCCAAAGATAAACCAGTTCAATCAAATTTTTAGAAGGCCAATCAAAAACAAAATTAACTGAATTGGACACTGCTTACAATTCTAACAATTCTCCTGAAAGCAATTCCAAAACTTAGCTCAGGATCCAACCCATTTTCCTCTGGCTTCTTCCCAACCAAAGGCAATGGACCATTCACCTGGTTCGATCCTGGTTTTTGGGTCCTTGAGCTTGGGTTTAGAGTCTCTAGCCGAAAGCCAACACCCCCATTAGTGAACCCAGTGAATGGCTTCCTAGCAAGATGGAACTCAATTCTCCTACAAAAGAGAGAACCGTCCATGGACGTAGTCGGTGGGTCTGATAACCCATCTATTTGAGTATTGGTTTCTGTTGTATTCATGAGAGACTCCATAAAGGGTCTTCAAATCTTGAATACAATCCCCCTCTTGGTTGCAATCCTGCAATTACAAAAGCATGTCAAGAACAAATATGTACAAAAATATTGCAATCGCTTCATTAGAGAAGGCCAAACAAGCATACCCATTGAAAGCTATAAACTAAAGATATGATATAAAAAGAGCATACGCAATTCCGATGAAAATGACAAAACAATCGTACAAGAACTTTCGAAATCTTGGCCTATTAACCACTGATGAAATTAACTGCTGAAATACTAAAACAAACTTGCCCTAGCAATGCAAATCATCTAAATATATCACGAATGTGTAAGTAGTAGCCCATGTGTTCTCTATTTCCACGCATAATTTGAGAACTATCCCCTTCCCTTCACCAGTTTCTAAAATAATCCTAGAACACAAAAAGGAAACTGAATGCAAGATATGAACAACTAAAGCCACATTCGGAACTACCAAATGAGGAAAAATTATTGGATACAACCGTTGCATCGATGATGTAGCATAATGGATCGAGCCAAATTCATTTCAGTGACACTTTTATAATTATCTAGCCTCCTGCATGCAGGGAAAATCCCAGCCCTTGCGTCACAAGACCAAGGAGCAATATTAAATCTTTTACACCACATCATCATTACAACTATTGCAACAAATATTTACAATCCCTATCTGTACGATACTAGGAGGACAGTTGGGGAATGAAATGAGAACAAGAATCCACCAATTAGCACCGTCGACAAATTCGCCTAACAACAACAGTAGAGAATGAAAGTTCAAGACAAATTCCAACCCTTTTCAAAAAAAAATTCAATCAGAACCCAAAAATACACAAGCAGATTTCATATATACTTCCCAAAAACATTAAAAGATGAAAAATAGACATGTTAAAGTTGAGATTGTACCTCCGTTAGTTCCTTAAATAACTCCAATGACCACTAGCGCCACTCCGGTGAGCAGCAGAGGCGACTGGCGACTGAGAGTGCGAATTCAGGCAGCTGTAGCACAGATGAAGGGATCAACTAGGCGAAGGGCGAAGGGCGACGGCGAGTGTAGGTTTGTAATCGGCGGCGGATCGAAAGAGAGGGAGAGGCCGATCGACGAGATGTGTGATTCAGTCCGACAGACCGGCGGCGGTGAAGAAAACAGCCGGCGATGAAAAATACAGAGGGGATTTTAAGAAATCGGTGAAGGCTGGGGTTATGAATCAAAGGGATTTGAGCTTGGTAGGAGTGTTTCTCTCTCTAAATCCCGCGTAAAGAGGATTGGGGGTTTGTTTCACCGACTCAGCATTTCGGCTAATGGTGTAGAGATAGAGGGAGAGGGAGCAACATACTAGGACTAAACCCTAAAATCCCCTTTCTGTAAATGAAAGGGGAAATTACACTGAACACCCTGTGTATGGTTTATTGGATTTTCGAGTCACCCCCTTCAACTATTTTACCCCACATTTTATCCCCTTCCTTCATCTACTATTCACTTTCACTTAAAATCTTTCTGTCAATAAGTCGTTAAAAAATTGACATAAAATACCATTAGACCATCTCCACTTCAATAATTAATAATGTAAAAAAGTAAAAGTGGAGGATATACAAGCCAAATATATCAGCCGACAATTATATATATTACACGTTATATGGTGTATCGGGGTAGAACATCAAACCTTTCATGACACATGATGTGTTGGGTAGTAGTATTTTTTCATTTTCACGATACATCATGTGTCGTGTGATACCCACGACTTTAGAAAGGCTTTGAAAAAATGCATTGGATGATAGGTTTTAGGAAAGGGCGGTGTTATTTATACCTTTTAAATCTGTCACAAATACCCCATTTCAAATTTTAACTAAAAACGCATTTTAACACCCTCTGATTTGTCACAAACACCCCCTTCTATTACCTAATATTAAGTGAGTACTTAGCAACACACTCTTCTCATGTAAGGCGAATTTATGTAAGTGCACTTACCTTTCATTGGGCGAGCCTTATTTAAAAAATACTCTAATAATCTATTACCTGATGTTAGGTGAGTTATTACAAACAAACTCTCCTCGCGTAGGGCGAGTGTGTGCATCTGGGCTTAACTCTCCTTAGGCGAGTCTTTGGGGGTGTTAGTGATTAGAAATTTGCCTTTGGGGGGTGTTTGTGACAAGGGGATATTTGTGAAAGATCTTGTGAATGTAAATAACGATACCCTTAGGAAAAGGAAGTGAAAGATGCACTGCCACAAAACATGATGTATCGTAGGAAATTCTCCATGGCACGACACATCATGTGTCTGTCAAACACGCCACTCCTCCCACGACACATAATATGTTGTGGGAGCTATTTTTACATTTCTTACGGTGCATTTTGCACTCTATTAATAAGCTAAATACCTATTTTTACATTACACTTTTACATTATACAATAGAAATGGTCTTACGTGAAAATAATAGTTTGGTGTGACCAATTACCCTTTAATATCCTAAATTTGGATACATAAATCCAAATCTAATTGACTATCTCAATCTCAGATAATCATAAACCAATAAAAAAAATCCTATTGGCTCGTTTGGTTGGGGTTTTAGAGTTAAAATTTAAAATTTATTTTAAAATTAAGTTTGTAAAATAAGGTTTTTAAATTCAACATGTGTTTGGTTCAAAAAATTGAAACTGGTGGATGATGAAAAAACTCATAAAATAGTCACAATGAATCTTATTTTATAAATTCTATCTAATTCTAATTTTTGGATTTAAAGTTATGTTGTTTTAATTTTTTTTAAGTTTTATGAAAGAGAAAGTAAAGTGGATTTGGTTTTGGGAAGTGTGAAAATAGATTTTAAATTTGTTTTTTAAAACAAGTACCGTAGGTAGCTAAAAATTTAGGCCCAACCCACAATAAGATGGAAGATAGTGAAGAGTTCAGTAAGGTAAGAATAAGTGTGAGAATGGACAAAGGATTTTGTTTATAAGATGGTTATTCTAGCCAATAAATAGTAGGTCTATAATACTTTCACCCTTTGTGTGTGTATTTATATTAAGTTCTAAGGCTGTTAACAATGAGGAAGACAAGCTACCAGCTATCTCTTTCTATCTACATATAAAATATATGCCAACCCTTTTTCATGAACCATCCCCTTTGATTTATATGTATAGAATTAGTGTTACATGTGTTCATTAGGGTTAATAGTAAAATGACTAAAGAATGTAAAACTTGAATAACACTCCAACATTTATTCCCTTATCCACAACTAATGAATTTCGAAATAGTACGACTGCAATAATGTTGGTGGGGACCGATACGATTTTGTGCAGGTCAGTATAATTTGGTAATATTATCCTCGCGCACTTCTTATGCTCTTATCACATTTTGGTCACGTGCGCCACTTCATACTAAAGTCGGCCGTGGTTTCTTAATCTCGGCACGCATTGATGTCAGCATCTCGACATGTCCTTAATTGCTTATTTTGATTTCCTTTGTCACTAATAGATTTATAGGCCTCACCCGATATATGGGCTCCCAATCGCGTTGGGCCGGTCTAATTTACCTTAACCAAATTTAATGATCCTTCGAGTACCAAACAATAATATTTTTTTTAAAAAAACCTTATAAAATATTTTTTAAACTTGTACCAAATAGGGGCTAAAGAATCTCAATGTCACTGCCAAACACTCCTTAAATATATTCCACTTCATCTACTGGCCACATTATTTGCCTCTGCCTAAATTACTTCAACCCATTCACAAGCTCCACCCCCGCTGGAACTCCTTGGAGTCGTTAATAATGATTTCACAGCGACAAGGCCCACGCTAAAAGAGAGTAAGAGTTGGTCTTATAATTACCAATCTATCAAAAATTTAAAAAAGAATTACCATTATATTTATCTGTTTATTTTATCTTTGGGGCATTTGGGAATGTGAGCCTTGTCCATGAGGATTGAGAATTCTCATTGCAGTTTTAGATTTGGGAAGTTTGGTTTCAAAGGTTTGTGTGGTTTTAAATTTAGGAAGTTTGGTTTCAAATTTGTTAAGGTTTGCATGGTTTGGATCTAAGAAATTTGGCTTCCATTTGTTAAGGTTTGATTTTCAATTTCTTAAGTGCCTAGTGGAAGATGGAAATCTAAAAAAAGAAAAAAGAAAAAACACATTTTATGTGTACCATTTTTATGCCTATGTATATGTACTTTATAAAAACATTATAATAAATGAATTGGTTTGTGATTCGCTGACTTGTTTTACTTATGGTATGAAAAGACTTTAGAGGGGTTTTGGTCTTTTTACATATTAAGTTAATAGAGTAACCCATTTTTTTAGGGTCAATAGTTGAAGGAGTCAAATGTCGAGTAATATAGTTTAAGGGGTAACCTGCAAAACCAATTAACTATAAAGGAGTTTAGTGTAATTGTCCATAAATAAAATGTGGTGCTATGTGATATATATATCTAACAACCACGTGAGGAGGTAAAATAAATTCATCATGGAATACCGCTTGTATTACTGTGTTTTGGGAATTCACCTTTGAAGTTTTAGAAGTAAAATCAGACCTATGTTTTAGAATTGGAATCGGAATTAATTAGATTTGATTTATATTATATAGGATGTGACAAGAATCAATTGAATATAGATTATTTTAGATCGAATAAAATAAAAATTAAATAAATTATGCATTTGATGCTACCTCGGATTTGAAGTTTGAATGTAGTACAATGAACAAATATAACTTTGGGAATGAACCAAGTACTTTTTGAACTTTTTTTTTCTTTTGAAGCTATATATATCACTCTAAATAGTACTATAGCAATCCAAATAGAAATTTTTAAACATTTTATATATTTTGTAACAATTTTGATACACTATAAACAAATTTCAAACTGCTAATAGTGTATTTTTTTTTTAACAAATACCCTTGTTTTAAATTTTAAAATATTTGAATTGATTGGTTAATTTTATATTATGAATATAAAATTAAAATGCTTGATATAAACTTTATTTCACAAAAAAAATGGAATACAATAATAAATAGTATGTGAAAAATTAATTTAATTTAATTTATGAAGATTTTCGTTGGTTGAATATCTCACTGTGTTTTTGTTCTTTTTGCGTGATTTTAAAATAGGATTAGATAAATTACGTGATTTATATAATCCGGCAGTATTCGTTTGGATAAATTTTGATATTTTAAAATTTCGTCAAATTTGGAAATCCTACAAATTACGTGATCTCACAATCTGCTCAAAAGGTTGGAATTTTGGAATCTCGTGTTAAATTACAGTGTTTGAATTTGATTAATCTCTTTTTAATTGTATATATTGTTTACTATAGGTCACTAAGAATTTATCTCTTAAACTAAAATACGTAAATGGATAAGAATTCAACTTACATTACTATATTCGATAATTTAAAAATACTTAAGAAAAAATTTGAATATTGTAAAAGAACACCTAAATTCAAAATCATGAAATTTCAAAATTTTGTAAAAAAACCATAGCCTGAATGAATTTAGTTATTTAAAGATGGCAAATAAAGAAGATCAAATCAAAAAATAAATTATTAATTTTTGGTTTTGGTTTTGGTTTTGGTTTTGGTTTTGGTTTTGGTTTGTTTTCTTACATTGAATGGTATAAAATAATTATGCCTCTTAAGTGGTATTATACTATTTGACATTTTGTGGATAAAAGGGTTAAGCGCAATGGCTGATCTAGAATTTTTGGAAGAAGTAGGCTAATGTAAAAGAGGTACACAAAAATTTAAGTGAAGGTTTGACTTTGACAACTAACGAGAATTTTAACGTTGCTAGTAGACGGGTAGAAAAGGGAGAGATGAGTTAGAAACAAAAAGCAAAGTAAAATATGACTCAAACCTGCAATCACAACCATTTTACAAATTCAATAAAGTCTTATGAATTAAACTACAAGCTAATCATGTTTATTTTAGCCTTCTTGTGATGCCCTGAATCCCGTTCTAAGATTTTCACTTTCGGGATCTGGTCAGTCATAGATGCCGTGCGCGACGACGGGTTTATAATACAAAAATCATGACTTTTAAAAACTTTTTCTCGAATAAAATATTATATGCATAAAGTTCATTTTTATAAAATTTCGGCATATGGAGTTCGTTTAAATAACAATCTATCTTGTAACATCTAAAACCATTTTTCACACAAAAGGAATCACATCCAACCACATTTAAATCCACTTCACATAAATGAAAACCATTTTTACAAGTTTAATAATAAATCCATTTACATGCTACAAAACTAAAACTATAAACATACAACAACCCTTATTGGAAAGGACTAAGAGAGGTCCATAAACATCAGAGGCTTCTACAAAAGAGTACCATGCGTTAATCCCATAAGTCCGACTTGTAAAACTGTTAGAAAACAAGAATGACCCAAATCCGGGCTCAGTGGGAACTATATAGGTTTTTGTATAGAAAGTACATATAGCATTCACAAACACGTGCACTTTTATACAGAAAGTAAATACTTTACTTTATTATGATAGTTTGAAACCCATGTAGTGCAATACAATTCATGCGTACGTGTATGTCGAACCCCCCTTAGGATTCCTATTATAGCCACGGGAAGCTCTACCCAACTAACCAGCCTCATCCCTAGACATTCCTTAAAGTAAACCTTTTACGTACTTCTATACCACTAGAGGATCAGAAGTCTAAGCTATCTTATCACAATACTAGCTTCCTAGGGTTCGTCACGCTACGGTGGACTCACTCTCAAGGGTAATCCAACGCTATACTATACTATCCCGTACTTACACCATAAGTCGGTAACTAATAGCCAAACATGAATGGTTTTCTTTTTGCCGTTAGTTCATTATGAATTTTATGCTTGGCCAACTAATAGGCATTGCCACTAGACTATTTGTCTAAGGTTTTATGCTACGGTATCCTCATCTAGTTTATTCATTAGTCATGCTTGCCACTTTAATTATTAATCTCTTATGTTCATTATAATCCGGTCAATTAACCTCATAAGCTAAACGAATTCTCACGCCCAAGTGATATGGTTAAGGGCTAATAGTCATCAACACTTTCTACTTTTGTATTAGTACTTTATGAATGAACAAATGATTTCCTATGTAATTTATTATCCGCTTATCTTACAATAAATTCATCTCGTCCGAGACATTATATGATACAATACTAATAATAAGATAATTCAATCACATCACATCACATCATATCAATCGTATCATATTTCTTGTATAATGCCTTAGTTTCACCCCCACGGTCTAACCAAGCCTAGAACAACGAATTAAGCAAGTACCGAAGAATCCGAGGTTCTTATCCATGTCTCCTCCAGGTGGGGTGGTGGCTCAGGGACTTGGATATCCAAGTAAGTCATTATGAGATAACCATAAAGACATTTTTCCAGGAATAACACTCCGAATAGTTAACGAGAAAAAGACCCATACAAGACTCCACGACACCCAATAGAAACTACACCAGGAGACACCCTAACAGGGTGATATCCATTAGTAGCCTGACTACTTTCTGGGGACTCATCATTGAGTAAGTAGTAGTATACGGGACCTGCTCTGCTTGCCGAAAAAACTTATCTAACCCATAACACATAGTCTTTTGGGAAGGCAAGATATATAGAGTGGGCTATCATTTCGTGGGATTTCAACCACTCGATGTAGTACACCGATCCTCTTTTCTCATGCACGGTTTGTGAAATTTCACCAAGGGGTGGTAATAAGCGGCCCGTCTTCAAGCCAAGCGGGAGAGACCTGGTGCTCGGTTCATAAATTCAGCCCATATGTATGATCGCAATAACTGGAATATATCACATCCATTCGTTGTCACAATGAATATCATCAATCACATCATCCATTACACATATGGCAAACTACATATATATACAATACACAATCGCCCACCATTTATTTATCATCATTAACATCATCGTTAATCATTTATATAAGCGTCATCTAGCTCATTATTGGTGTTGTATCTTGCAATACGTTTCGTGTGTACCAAACTAAGGTCGTAAGTATTTTATGATCATTCTCTAGCCTACAAGTCAAGTTAAATATTAACTATCGTATTTCTAATTCAATCGGTATTTAATTACGGTTCTCCAAGCTAAATGTAATCACGACCAAGGCAACCTATTCATTACCAAGTTATGTATTTCACATTATTATAGTGTATATGATTAGTCTCATCATTAGTATTAACTATAGTCTACATGAAGCGTTAGACTCACAAGTCATTACTTACGATTCAGCTTTCGTGGATTCTTAATGCAAAACTCAAGAAAAATGTTCAATACTCACAACTAATGATATATATATATATATATATGTATCTATCGTCCCTAACCCTCAATCAACCGTTCTATGTGTACTAATCTCAAAACCTCTAATTTATAAGTTAAACATGTGAGTTCAAGACGGGGTTATCATAAATCTTGTGAGATGTAAGTCAAAACGTGTAATTAGTTGTCAAATCATGCAATAGAAGTGTAAACACATTAATATCCATCACTAATCGAAGGTTTGTCTAACCCAAACCCCATGAGATGTAAACAACCTAGGGTTTTAAAGAAAATCCCCAATTTAAGTTCAAATCTCTAATGCATCAAGTAAATATTTGAAAGGCAAGTTTTATAGTAGTATTATCATTTTAAAGGAGTCAAATCTCGGAATTTGGAAGCTTGAATCAAGCCAAGAGCCACCGAGTCGTAAAATCCCCAAATTAGTGCTTTAATCCCTAACTATGAAGGAAGGAAAGATGAAGAAGATGAAGGCTTGAAGATTGAAGTCTTGTTTTGGGGATTAAAGTGGGGTAGAAATCCCTCCGAAAACCCTCTCTAAGGAGCTTTCAACTCTCTCAGAAGTTGTGACTCAAAAATAGGGGAATGGAAGGCTTAAAATGGTGTAAAAATAGTCAAAACTGACTTTTTGGTGTACCATGATCGACCATGGTCTTTCCCATGATCGATCATGAAAGTCCACGATCGGCACAAGCATTTTGGGTCTGGAGCACTGTTCATTATGCCATAACTTTTTACTTGGAACTCCGATTGAGGTGATCTTTATGTCTGCGAAAAGTTAATTGAAAGATCTACAACTTATTATGAGGAAGTTTCCTCCAATTTTGGATGGATAGTTTTCAAAATTTCTCCGAAAACAGTGCTCTATCACTAAGCTATCAAATGAATAGCTTTCAAATCTAATTCGCATGATGTTTTAACCAACGAGATGTATGAATTGGCTTTTGGTTAAAATATGAAAATTTTAGAATGCATCAAAACCTAGACAGAGGCATTAACGAAGACTAAATATGATACGAGACGAAGAAGTTACGATAGGTCAAACTTGACTAAAATTATTAAATCGCGTAGGACCTAAACGCACGATCTACGATTCGAAATTGATTTGGACCACCCAAATCACAAAACGGTCACTCACATGAGAGTAAGCATACTAATATAACTAGTATGAAGTGCTAGAACACTACGAGGCTCCAAAATCCAAGATTTCACCATTCACAGTGAAATAAGCAGACGAACGAAAGCGGTTACAGTGGAAGGAAATAACGAGGTATTACACTTCTCGTTATTTATGAACACAATTTTATACTGGACTATTCCTAAATTAATATCTTAATTATTATTGAGAAAAAAAAATGGGTTTGGCTACGACCTAACTTAGCCTCCCCTTAAATCTGCCCTTAGGAAAGCGAGATTAATTTATCCCATATTGTAGTCCCTATCTAACCTTACACCATATTTTGCACGAAACACTGATAAAATAAATATATCATATTCCTTCTTATATCTTGTACGCCAAACGCATCCTTAAGCCTCGTAATTTGACTTTTGATAAAATAACTAAGATTTTATATTCAAGGAGGAACAATTCACTAAAAACAAAGACAGAGACATAAAAGGATTCTTAGGAGTCGTTTCAATTTCTCCCTATTAAATATGATAATGTATTTAAGGAATTCTTTTTCTTTCTAGGGATTTTGGATTTATTTGAAAAACTCCAACCAAACTTTAGAATTTTAGATGAACACGAGTTTAGGATTCACAAACAATAACGTCATTTTCAACTATTATGTAATAAAGTAAAGCAATGTGTTATGATATCTTATAGTTAATCTTAACTCATATATTGAATGGGCCTTTTTTTTGGTATGTTTTAAATTAAGTGTCCTTTTTTGAAAATAAGCTACAAAAATGGTAGATGTGTCAAAATTAGCTTCAACTACATTTTTTTTTTCAAAATCACTATAATTCCAAATCAAATGAAACCAAAGCAAATAACTATTATGACAATAATGAATCTTAGATTTCCAACTCAAAATAGAAAAAGCAAAATACGCCATTTTATTTCCCTCTCTAAGATTATATTCAATTACAGCTCAAAAACGAGTGAAAGTTGAAAATATTTATTTTAAGATACTCTAATGTGAAATTGGGTATCTAATCTAATAGTATATGCATAAAATGAGATGAATGAGAAGAATTTATTGCATTAAACGTTAATAAGGCTCTTTAGCTATCATGTGTAATTATATTTATATATATACTATTTATATTTAGTTGCACCGTGTATTTATATTTACTGCATTATATATATATATATTAGATTTTAACAAGGCTTTAATATTTTCTTTCTTTTACATGAGTCTTGCACTAAATTTATAATGTTATTGTTTAGTAACAGTCCTTCAGTCCCCTTCCGTTATTTCTATGGAACTCCTACAATTGAAAAAAATAGTTATATATCTCTAATTTAGAGTCCATCTAATAAAAAAATGAGTTAAAAAGTAATATATATATATATATATATATATTTATAAATACGCCCATGCATCGCACATATTAGAAAACTAGTACTAATATTATAAAATGGGAGATGTAGGACTCATTGAATAGGAGCATGCCATGTGTACATCATTATTGAAATTAGTAATTACTTATATTATGTGTTGTAAATATCATTTACGTTTTATGCATCATTTTTTTTCCTATCACATTTCTCATCAATGTGTATCTCTTCATCTTTTAACTTTCTTAACGTTATGTTGTAATCTCTATAAATTACAGCAATTCATTGTTTTTACTCAAAAGACAACCCATTATTCCACCCTTATCATTTTTTTATTCTTACTTCCTCTACTCCATTTAAAGCTTCACATATCTCAATTCCTAGCTCTTAAGTCTTATCTATCCATTTAAATATTCCAATAACCAACCCCTTTTCTGACTAACCCTTTCTTTATCTAAAAATGTGTTAGTATCACTAAAATTGAAAAAACAGAGTTGCATGCTAGAGTTTTCTTAGAGACAAATGATTGAGCCAAAATATTGCATTTTTGTACAAATTTAGATGGCTTAATATGTATCAATTTGATTATAACTATCCTAAATTGTTAATAATTAGGTTTTAATCATGAAATGGGATAGTATGTTTGTTTGTCGTGCATTATAACATTTTTACAAGTTAAAAATGAATAAAAAAAATCCAGAAGTAAATTCTCCCAAAATTAGTCATTGCCGGTCAAATTCGAAGTTAAATTGAATTTAAGAGGTGAACCGAAAGCAAATCTCAAGCTCAAGCATGAAGGAAGTGGCTATAAGAGACTAAGAGAAGCCGATAAATCAATCCCAAGCAAAGAATAGTCATTTTAATCAAACCGATAAATTTTCGAATGAAGAAGAGATTCAGCGCGCAATGCTGATATTCTAGCAAATTATGGTATTTATCCGTGCATAATTTGAACAAAACTCCAAAAATAAAAATTGTAAAGCTTTGAGTTAGCTACGTGTAGGCGAAAACTTTGCATCAATTGGAGTTCGGAGTACAAAGTTATGGCAGAAATAAGATCAGTGCGCCAGTGAATCGGGTTTGAGCGTGAAAGAATAGATAAATTCATAATGTAGATATTTATCGAATGTGGTCCTTAACCTAGATGGCAAGTTGTCAGCTTTCTACTCATGCTAAGTTTATGAGCCAACGAGTTGATAGACGATAAAAGCTATTTTTAGTTTTTAGATTATTTTATTTTATTATTAATAAATTAGTTAGTTTATTTTGAATTTTTAAATGTCAATTGTATTTTAAGTTTGAGGTTTTTGATATAGTAGTTGACATATTCAGTTGACATCCTCAAAAATTTCTAAATTTCTGAATTCCCATATTCATTAGAGAGAGTTTCTGAGAGATTTAATTTATTTCTACCCTTTTGGCTTGTATTGAAGAAGAGACGGAGTTAAATAATAAAGTAAAATATTTCTCCTTCAGTTTTGAGTGCAACCCAATTGGCATCGCAGTTTTTGATATTCTACATAACTGTAAATTTTTTTGAATATTTTTCTTAATTTATTTCAATCAATATTCATTAATGCTTACAGTGTTATTTAATTATGTGTTTGAATGTGATTATTGATTGAAATTTATGCTTAATTTGTAATTTTTATTGGAATTTTATCATAAAATCCCGCATAGAACCCTAAAAATTTGTGTTTTCATATTTTGTTCATAACTTCTTCGTTTTTTATCCGTTTTTGACGATCCACATATCAAAACGACCGTAATTAAATTTTTTACAAAACCATACTGTTTTGGAGTTCCAAATTCCGAAATTTCCAAGACCAGTGGGTTTATTTTGTGTCTAGCAGTGTGTTCATTACTAAAATTCGTTCAAACCGTATTTTTTTATTTATTAATTGTTCTTTATTTCAATTGGCGTGAAATTTTGCATGCTTGCGATTTTAATTAGATTTCAATTTATAAACCTTTATGCGTTGTTTTATTTAATTAATTTATTGTCCATGAATTTATTAGATATATTTAGTTAGTTCATTAGTTAGGGGTCCGTAAGGAGGATATGTTGGAAAAAATGTTTTTGAAATCTTTTTCTTAGCCATTTTGAGGGTAATTTTTAAATGGGGTTTCACAATCGGTTGTGAAAATAAATTATAGATTCGTGTTCTCCTCCGTGAGTACATCGAGATCGTATATTTGTTTGCTTAAAACGGATTTGGGGTGAATGAGAAATTGTCACCCAAAGTGAGCTACTTGAGATGGAAAATAAAATGAAAAATGTTAATCCCACGTTGGAACTTTGGAAAAACGTTTATGAGTTTATAAATGATAACATTTCACTAGCTCATAAGCTTCTAAGAAAAATAAGACTCTTTCTCGCGCACCCAGGCGCAGGGGGTGCAAATCACGGATCGAATTTGGCTTGACACAGGCTTGGCTTGTGTGCGCCCGCACCTGCGGACACGAACGACGCTCCGAAAATGGCCAGCAGCGCGGGGTCATGTTTTGCACTTAGAGTTTTCCAGTTCATTTATTTTTCTTAATGTCACCCATTTTAAATTTTGAATTACTCTTAATTAAGAGATTTCAAATTTAAATTTGATTAAAAAACGTTTGAATTAATTCTTATTAAATTGTAAAAACATTTTTTTTAATTGATGCAATTAACACTAAACATTTTTTATGATTAATGGGATATTAATTATAGAGATCCTCTCCTTGTATAAATTGGAGGCCTTAGAGACCTTATTCCACACAACAAAGGACATACACTTCTACACGAAATCCTCTCTTCTCTATAATAGTTTGGTGGTGTTCAAGTTCATTTCGTGAGTGACACCAAAAGTGCTAAGGTAGACACTCTTTCTATTGTTTCATCTTGGAAGACAAACGTCGTAACTATCCTCAAAGCACTACGGGAGGCGGCGTAATTATTTTAAAGAGATCGTGTGATACACGAGACTCGGTTTCAAATTCTATTTAAATTGTTAATTTTCACGTTTTTGCTTACAATCTTAAAACAATTATGTTTATTTCATAATTAACAATTTCAGTTTTTTTTAGTTAAGCAGATTTGAGAAAAGAATTGTCCCAGTTTCGGAATTTTTATGATTTCTGGAAAAAAAAAGTTTTGAAATACTATTTCTGGAAATTGTTTTTGGTTTACAATTTTTGGAAAAAACAGTTTCTGGTTTACAATTTATAGAAAACTAGTTTTTTGAAAAACAATTTTCAAATACCATTTATGGAAAAACAGTTTTGAAGAAAAAAAAACAGTTTTCTGGAAAATTGTTAGAAAGAAGAAGAAGAAGAAGAAAAAGAAAAAGAAGAAAAAAAATAGTTTCTAGAAAACTGTTCTGGAATAAATTGTTTTGGAAAAACTATTTATGTTTTGAGAAAAAAAAAACAGTTTCGTAACAACAGTTTCATATTAACTGTTTTTAGGAAAAACAGTTTTGTAAAAATTGTTTGTGGAAAAACAGTTTTGGGAGAAAATTATATTTATTCGGTTTACGATTCTAGTTTTATTTGAACTTTTCTAAACTCACTTTTAATAAAAGATTTTTTAGTGTCAAGCACTACTTCACTTTAGGGGTGTTGTCAGAAATCCGAAAACCGAACGAACGAACCGAACCGATCCGTTGCAATCCGAAATTTCCCGAACCGAAAAAAAAATCGAAACCGAAATCAAAAACCGAAACCGATTGATTTGGGTCAGTATGGATTGGGGATTCGGGGTCCCCGAATTGGACCGAAAAAACCGAATCTTTTTAAAAAAAAATATTTGCTAACTTAATGTAATTACTTAAGTTGTCTTATAATATGTTGAAAAAAAATGAAACTTTCTTACAACATTTACATTATATAAATGACCAAACCCTATGGATTATTCATATTTATAAATAGTTACTTAAACTAATTATTAAAATAAATACATTATATAATTTTTTTGTAGCGCTTTTTGAGTGAATTTATATTTTTAGTGTAATTTTGAACTAAAGTTTTAACAATAAAAACAACTGAATGAGACCGAACCGGACCGAAACCGAATAATTTGGGGAGGGTTTGGGTTTCATAGGTATAAAAACCGAAACCGAACCGAACCGAAACCGAACTATAAAATTTGGGGAGGGTTTGGGGTATTCTAATTTTTAACCTGACCGAAACCGAAAACACCCCTACTTCACTTTAATAAACAAGTGTTTTCTGTAAAATTAAGTAATGCGAATTGATTCCATAATTAGTATTGATACGTATAGTTCATGTCACGCATGAATTATTGCAAAAAATACGAGTTTATGAGATCAATTAACTTGTGGATAGGAGGCTGATTTTTAAAGAAAAATTAATTAGAAAAATATTCCTGGTCCACCGAATTGCCTTTTGTACTGCCCGGAACTTATGGATACCCTTGACGCTTTTTATTCTTAATTTTAGTTAAAGTTTTTCACGCGTTTAATTAATTTAGTACATTATTTTTATTATTCATTTTATTTAGCTTTTTTGCATATTTATTTTATGTTGATTTAGTTAATGATCTACATTCCTTTTTCTCCATATTTCATATTTTCTTAATTTTTCTCATCTTCTTCTTGAAATAAACATTGCTAATCCAAAGAATTACCCTTTTCCCCGTGGGTCGACCTTGGACTTACCAAGTATTTATTACTTGACGGACCACTTGCACTTGGATGTAATAACTCGCGTTGTTTTGGCCGAGTCAACCAATTGAAATGTAATTTTATTTATCATTGTGTTTACTTTTAGATCAATGTAAGTTAGTTTAAACCATATGTATAGTAGTTGTGTCATAAATTGATAATATCATTTTTGTTTTGAGACATAATAAATATAGGAATCTCACAATAAAAAATAAAATGCATTGTTTATTGTTAGTTGTGTCAAAATGTATGCTTTGTTTATAAGCACGCTACAGCATAAAAACATAATACAATAACAAGAATAAAAAAAATCAATTCAATTGATGGAATAATATCTGCGTAATTAAACATAAATATAGTTTGTAAAGAACTATTTTGATTCCTCATATATATTTATGTCTTAATAAGTCTCATCATGTGGGGTGGTCTCTCTATCTCATATTAAGAAGAAATGATGTACTAGCTCAAATCAAAGCAATTTTAGCTGAGAAATTAAATGTTAATTTTTTTTTCAAAATAAACTTTATTATATAAGTGTGATTATATTTGTAATAGTTTAGTCACTCAGTTTGTGAGTTTGAAGGGATGAATTAGCAAGTGCCAGAGGATGTTAGTTGGTGTTTGGTTGGGATTTTAAAATCAAAATTTTAAAATTTCTACCAAAAAGTCAGCTTTATGTCATACTTTCCAAAATTCACTTCACTTTACTTTCTTTCTCATAAAATTTTTAAAATACCATAACTTTAAATTCAAAAATCGGAATTAGATAAAAAAAATTGATATCTACTCATCGAGTTGTATAAAATAAGATCTATTGTGACTATTTTTTGAATTTTTTTCATAAGTTTTTTTGAATTGGTTGAAAAAAATTATAACAAACATTAAATTCACTTTTCAACCTATTTTCACACTTTCCAAAAACTTATCTAAAACAAATATTTTAAAATCTCAACCAAACAAGCACTAGTGTTTATTTGACCATTGAGTTCAGTACAACATTGTTGATGTTGATTTATTTACGATTTAAGTATATTTAGGGGGTATATTCAATTCAAATTTTAAAGATTTTTATGGACTTTTTAAAATCCATGGATTATTCTAAATCCATAAATTATTTTAAATCTATATAGAATCTAATAAATTTTAATAAATCCATACATATTCCAACAGATTTTAATAATTGATTATTTAGTATTTTTGTATATTTTAATAAATTCATTGATTATTCTAATTATAATAAAAACTTTAAAGGATAAATTGAATTTTGACGACGATTTAAAGTAATAAGCAAATTAAAAATTCGCAGCAAACGGTTCGGATCAAGTCTAAAAATCCAACATATTAGGGTTTTTTTACCCTTTCTATTTGATTTTCATCTTCTGTCTAAAAAAATTTCATAAAATATGATAAAAAATCAAGAGGGCAACACTTTATATAGTTTCGGAAGGACTAATTGGATAATTAAAACTTTAAAAGTAGCTGTATCTAAAAAAAAAAAAAGTTTTAGACAAAGTGAATGGAGTTAAGGGATTTAAATAGATTATTATAAAGACAAAGAAGAAATAATACGTTGAGTTTGGAAAAAGAAGATGATTTAGATAGAGAAAATGGAGTGGAATGGTTTAATAGATTATAGAGATAAGAAAAAATAATACCCAGGGCTTAGGAGAAAGATGAAAAAGAAATTCATGTGAAATATTCCACTTGAAGAGAAGATTTGTTGGTGGATTTGTTATTTATAAAAATACTCTCAAATCCATCAAAATCAATCAATTTATAAAATCCTTCAAAGTTTATTGAGTTTTGAATACCATAAGATTTTAAAAAACTATTTTTATTCCTAATTGAATACCACAAAATTTTAAAAGACTTTTTAAAATCTTAACTGAATACCATAAGATTTTAAAATACTTTTTAAAATTCCAATTGAATACGCATGAAAAAATCCTATAAAATTTAAATTGAATACACCTCCCTAATTTACTCAAGCACAAATATACATGGAGACTGTTATTCCCGGGTTTGATAAGTTTGAGTAATACTTTAAAATTTATTTTTCTTTGGAATTTTATTTAGTTTATTTCATCTCTTTGCAAATAATAATAATTCCTCATGGTTCACAATGCATTGTAGTATCAATAAAAAAAATTATTTTTAAGTGAAACAACATTATATGATGCATTTTGTATCACGCCTGCACATCGTGCAGAGTTAAAAACTTGTATTAATATGACAATAAAGAGAGCATATAAGAAACATGTTTATCAACGTTAAGACAGTGAACTTTATTTTTGTTTTTGTTTTGTTTTTGTTTCTATTCAAGCGTATTGATGGTTTTGTAGTTGTGCTAAAATTGCTATTGACTTCACACGTGATAATATAGTTAAAACTCTAGCAGTCTAGCCTACTAGCCGAGATGAGCCTATTTTGTTAATTACATAAAATTTTAATTTATTGATAAATTAATAATTTATTGGAAGATGTGCTTTCAATATTATTCTCTTGATCTTCTTTATATTTTAGTTCCTATAAACTTAATTAAGTAAATTATATCATCATTTGATAAATAATTTAAAAGATTTATGATTTCAATATTGCGATATTGTTCTTCCATAAATTTTTATTTCCTACAAACTTAATTAAACAAGTATAGTATCATTTGCTGTATCAAAATTAAGTACCCTTTATAATTTTGCTATGGAGCTTGTTTGTTGAAAGTATATCGTCAAAGCAATAACAACACTAAATAATTTTCTCTTTTAAGATGAAAAAGATGAAAATTGCACATCTAACATGCTTGGAGCATTACATAAAGGTAAGGATGAAATTAAGGCAAACATAAATTTCAGCAAATAACATTATACTCATATTTTAACAACGCATGATAGTATATCTGAAAAGATGAATTATTAATTTATGTAACTGATAGGCATAAGAGGTTCTTATAAAAAAAATATTATCTTATAAATTTAGCGAAAATATCAATTTAACTTTTGGGCTCGAGTCGAGACCGGTAAAATTTATTAATTCATTGAGGCTATTATTTTATCAAGTTTTTACTGTATAAGGATTTGAAATTGGAAGAGACGAACTAAATTGATGTTAGGTGTTTTGTTCGAGTTAAAAAAATAAAATAAAAATCCAGATTCCAGGAAAGCAATTTTTTTGGTATTTGAAATTCTAAACTGATAGTTTGGTTTAGACTTGAATGCAAAAAGAAAAAAAGAAAAAATTACCATTCCTAACATCTATCAATATCTATATTTTATTATATAGTATTACGAGGAAGTTGTAACAATAATTACTCATTAATTATTTTTTTATATTCTTAATGTATAATAAAATAATAATTATGACATTATTTTAATTTACTATATAGTATTATGGAAGAGGTAGCATCATTTAATATACATTTTTTAAAACATTGATTTAAATTAATAGTCTTATCTTTAGTTTGTCATAGCAAATGAGTTGTATCATTAATCATTAATTAAATTGAAATTAAAATCTTCTTGAAAATAACAAAATAAAAGTTGTAAAATTAGTTTGAAATGAACACAATATATATTTTATTTTTCATAAGCAATATATTTAAGCCAATTATTTGGCAAAGCGATAAGATAAACACTATTAAGGTTGCATGTTTGTTTAATAATATGGATATGTAATTTGTATAATAGTAATATCTTTGGGAATAATCCAAGCAAATGAAATAATTTTTTATATTGATATCTAATTTGTTGTGTATGACATAATAATTAGTTTTATGCTGAATTATCACTTTTAAATAGTACCTACTAAATCCACTTTAACTCAAATCTTTAAGTGTGTTTGACGCACTGGATTAAAGAATCGGATGAGATTATTTAATCTCATCCGAAGGGGAAAAAACAATCTCTCTCTTGGTGGGACAAAAAGCTTTAATAAGATAAATAATCCACTCCGATATCCAATCCCGACAATCACCAAACATGGGATATGATAGAATTATCTTATTCCACCCTCTTATCCTACGCGTCAAACGCAGCTTAGTAGAATTAATTTTTTTTCCTACTTTTGATTCATTAATCATTGAATTAGTTTGTCATATTTATTTATGTGTTATGCTAAAATTGTAGGATACCAATAGCAAGAATATGTTTTTTTTTTTTTATTCAAATATGCACCCTTCACATTTTCTCTAATTGATAGTCATATATTAAATATATAATTTTTTTTACTAAATTATATAATACAATGTATGTATGTATATATAACCACAAATAATTTTAAATTACCCACAAATCATGAAAAAAAAACTGCCGTGCATTGCACGTGTTATTAACGAGTTTTATAGTATTGCATGTGTTATTAACGAGTTTTATAATAATAATACAAAAGAAGTGCAATAATTATAATAATAAATGTTTTATATTATAAAGCTTTTATTTACTTTCTTCTTAACTTTTTTAGATTTTGTATTTATATCTATACTTACTATATTAGTATTATATAAGGTAGGAGAAGAAGTAATTATATTTATTGTACTCTTTAATGCGCCTTTTTTTTTTTTTTAAATCTTGGGTATAAGCACAAATTGCATTATTTTTAAGTTTTTTTAGGAAAAATGCATCAGTTTTACATACATTATTTTTTGTACTGGTATTATATATTTTTTTCATTATTACATAATTCTTTTTAATAATTGTTTGGATATAGTTTGTAACTAGTATTAGACAACTCTAGGGATGGCAAAAAATTCTAATCCGGTGGGTTCCCGACCCGACCCGACCCGACCCGAGTGGGGCGGGGTTTTTTAAGCCCGGGTTGGGTTTGGTATTTTTTCAAAAATCCCAGATCGGGTTAAGGTTCTACCTATCTAAAACCCGGCCTACTTGCACATATATATATATATATATATTAAATTAATACATTTATATATATATATAACCCTTATCTTAAGGATCGTCCTTTTTGAGGGAGTAAACGAATGAATTTTTTCATCAAATTTGGTGAAAATTATTTATATAATGAGTAGATCATCTCCGCCAAATTGATATATATGCGCATTTATAGACATTGAAATTTTAGATTTTTAGTTAACCCACTTCTAATTTATAGACGTTGAAATTTTAGATTTTTAGTTAACCCACTTTCCATTTTATTTTTTTGATGAAATTTGGTGGAGATGATCTACTCGTTATAAAAATTATTCTAAATTTCGTGAAAAAATTCACTAAGAGAAGGAACTGTATATATATATTTATATAATAATACAAACAAAGTAACAAACCCTAAAATTACTAAGGGTCTGTTCGGTAATGTTTTCGGAGAATGTTTTTTGAGACTATTTTCAAAAAATGAAAACGAGAAAACGAATTTTCCGAGAACAAAAACAGTGAAAACATTTTCCGAGAACGAAAACAGTGAAAACAAAGATTGCAAGAGTGAGAATGGAGAGAACGTCATTTTGGCGTTTTTGCGTTTTATGCTTTAAACGTGAATTCATTCTCCGAAAACATTTTCCGTGTTTTTGTTAACATCCCACCGAACGCATTTTTTATCCATTTTTTGCCTCAAAAAACAAAAACGGGCCTTTAAAAACGCTATCGAACGGACCCTAATTGTCTCTCAAACTCTCACTCTCACTGCCGCCTCCCTCTGTTAGTCTGTCCCTCATGAGCGAGCTGAGCTGCCGACTGCCGAGCTCTGTCAATCGTTCTCCACTGATTTGTCCTCACTCTCTCACTCTCACTCACGCCAGCACACCATCAGACTTCTGGCGTGGATCTCTGAGCCGTTCAATCGTTCACTTTCGCCCTCTCTTCTCTTCGTCTCTCACTCTCTCACTGACGCCGGCACACCATCACACCTCCGGCGAGGATCTCTGAGCCATTCAGTCTTTCACTCTCACTCACGCAGGGTGGGGCTCCTATACATGTACGCAAGACGGGTTTGGATTTTCAAAGAAAAACCCATCTCGGGTTCGGGGTGGCGTAGTATACATACGGGTCGGGTTTGGTATTGACCAAACCTGCCCCATACCCAACCCGTTACTATTCCTAGACAACTCCTTGAAGTTATAATGTTATATCGTACTTTTGTTCAACCTGTTTTATCCTTCTGACTTTTTTTTTACCCATAACAAAAATGTTAAAAACAAGAATCAAACTCTCGCCATTTTACATTATAAGTTTACCGCTGTACCATCCGGCACTTTTGCTAAAACATTATCATAAAATTTTATTTATTGACGAACACTCATCCATGCCCAAATCCTTAGTTTATTGATGAACACTGGATTCAATTGCTAGCATATTACACACAAATGGGAAATATTTCAATTCCTTGGAAATGAAATTTGAGGTTTTGCTTAGACTGAGATGAACGCGCGTGACATGACAGCAGTGCATTGGTCGAGCCCGATCCCCACCACTCCACACGCACAGACCAGTGCAATATTGCCACATCACATCACTTTGTCACGATTACATCTAAGCTTCAACTACTCTTGCGCATATTACGCATATTAGGACATTCATTCCACTTCTCCTGTGCCATTTAAGTTGTTGCAACCTGGTACAAAGAGTTCGAGTGAGTAAACAACATATAAATTTCACAAGCATTCTTTGTGTTTTTATCCTTGTGGAAATTATTTTCAGTATAAAAAGTTTTACATGCAAATATGATGGTCTGTATTTCTAAGGGTGGGAGACTGATTTTTTTTTAATACAAGCGGCAAATAGATCCAAGTGGTTTGGGGGTTTGGGTTGGGGGGGGGGATGGCTCAAACCTTGGGTGCCTTATCCGAATAGTCATACTTTCAATTACTTGGGCTTAAACATGGATCTGTGAGGGAGATTAACTTCGATTCACAAAGTACTAGATAGCACCACCTTGAACAGTTTTGGTGTGGCTTATCTAATAAATTTGGTTTTTGGTTGACGTAATTTTTTTCTCAACTTCATAGCGTGCAGATGGTTTGCATCTACACGTGAAAAGCTGTGTAAGGCAAATCACTCGCTTGCTATTAACGCCGGTCAAATGCCTTGCATTTTCCTTGCAAACCAATCTTCTCACAACATTTACACGTAGTCAAACACAGCACTGAAATTCGGGCCTTTTTAGCGCTTGAAATTCAAACCTTGGCTTATGATAGTATACGCAAGTTTATTAATTTATGATAGAATTCCTGGAAAGAACACAAATTAGAACTAAACAAGCACGAAGGAAAAAAGGAAAAGGGGTGCACCTGCAGCAATCAAGTCTGGTGATAGGTGGGTATAGCAACACCTGACGCTTCTGTTAGCTCTTTGTAAGCTTTTTGTAATCTTCGCGTAATAGGTCCCACCTGCCCATCACCTATTATGCGCCCGTCTATCTTCACAACCTGGTAAAAGGCAATCCATTTAAACCATAGGTAATTTAGGATGATTATACGTACATTATGACATATAAAAAATAGATGCATATACATGCATGTTTGAACTCATTATAAATCGATTAATTTGTTTGAAAACCCTCCAAAACAGTGAACATATTTTGATTCAAAAGTTGGAGAAGGGGTTCGTCTTAGGATTTGGCTCCTCTAGAGTGTCGCACTAGTGTAAAGTAGTAAATCTAGACCGTTCTCGGATGGCTAGATTTTAACAGATAATATTTGCTCTGGTGAGGACTCATTTAAACAGAACTGTCAAAATCTAAACCATTTAAACTAATTATTCCAATTTCATCAATTCTCAGCCCGATAACCATAGGGTTTTCTAAGAAATAAGGAAAGTTCTTGGTTCATCTTCTTGGATAGTCACGCATGACCTAGTTCATCTATCATTGTGCTTCAATTTAGGTTCATGGAAAAGATGAGGGCTTTTTGTACAAAATATACCGGAGGTCCAAATATCTAAAACATAGCATTAATAACACAAGTAAATCAAAATGGCCAATTTAGTGTCATAAATAAACACACACAACCCAAATTCAAGAAGGTAAAAACTAGAAAGCATTTGCGAAAAAAGGTCTTAGAAAGTCCGATGCATAACACTAGTATGTATTTATAGAACATACCGGGCTGAGTTCACCCATTGTTCCTGTTGTCCAAACCTGCAACAGCACCACGCATGCTAAGGATTATCTGAATGCATGTGTAGGAAGGGTAATGCAAATATTTGAAACCTTAGTGCTTAATTGCCAATATTTTCCATACAAAATACACAAGATTTTTTATTCTACAACTTTTGCGAATAAGAGTGTAAAAACCTCATCGGCAGTGTGGAATTCTGACAGGCTGATTCGTCGTTCTTCTAAAACAAACTTTTCTTTTTCTACGAGTTCCATAACCTGCAATGTATAAGATACATTTTGTTAATCAGACATCAAACTGTAGTGCATCTAGTTAAGCTTATCAGTAACAAAAAGCATAGCTAAAGCACATGACATTGCATTGAACGGAAAAGACACCCATTGAGTTAGGGCTTTTTTTTAACTTGCCCCTTGTTCTTAATGCATAATTTGATTTACGCCATGTTTTCATAGTCATTAGACTTTGCCCTGAGGGGGAAACTCAAAAGAATTACGTAAAAATGGGGGGAATGTCTAATTTTTTTTCCTTTTTTCCTTTTTGTGGGAATGTCTAATTTTTCAACGCCATCCTTTCACTTAACCACAATTTTTTATGTAATTCTTTGAGATTTCCCGCCATGCAACGGCATCGTCTAACGATTATGAAAATAGGGAGCAAGTGCAATTTCGCATATAAAATGGCGGGCAAAAGTCAAAAAAGCCCTTTAGTTACCCTTCTAATAAATGGTAAGTTTGGTAACTCACATCAACTTATGACTGACTTTTAGAAATTGGACTTTTAGTTTGAGATGCCCTGAAAAAGGAATGTGGGACTCTTCATTTGAGACCGGGGGAGTAGAAATTTAATCCATATAGAACACAACTACAAAAAGAAGGCTTTCATACAACTCTGTCAATTCCTATGCATGATTGCAGGCACTAATATTTATTTAAGAAAGATATTTAAAAATAAGATGAAATAAAATTCTTGACTATAACAAATAAAATCTGCAAAGATTAAAAGAGGGAAATCCATGAAACTTACAGTTGCTCGTGTAATTCCAGGAAGACAGTAATCAGCATGAGGTGTTAAAACCCGGCCTTTCTTTACTAAGAACTGCAAATTTCCAATTAATGATATATATTGATATCTACCAATATTGTGTCCCATTATTTACAAATAATGTATTTCATTCTGAAGATTCTTTTGACACTGTTTCGAGTAAAACATATGCTATTTTGGGATAACGGTCAATGCTTTCGTTTTAGGAAATATTTTCGGGAAAACATCATTTCAGGAAACATGGAATAGCTATTTTTGGATGCTTTCAAACAAAAGAAGGAAAAATGGGTTACAGTTTTTACAAAACACTTTCGTCATTGTAGTATAGGCTGTTGTGTGCTTGAGGTGTAAAGGAATTTTTCTTATTTTTTTTCTTTTAAAAAGATCTGGTTACTTGGCCCAGGGGTAGATCAGTGGAAGTTATTGTAAATGGCCAAGTCGAGCCCCCTTGTGAATATTTTCTAGAGGGAGACACGATGAGGACACGTTTAGAGGACCCAATGACGTGTCATCAATACATGGATCAGGTAATTAAGCTTCCTACAAGTGGATCATGTAAAAGCTCCATTATGAACTAATACACGAGCGACACATCACTGTGTCCTCAAAATGTGTCATCTTAAGTTATTGGGAAACTAGAGCCGGAGCTTGGATCTAAAGCAAAGGATAGCTTACAATGTTTGTAGCATTTGTTTCAGATACATAACCATCCTTGTCAAGCATGACAGCATCATCGGCATTCGCATTATTCCCTTCTATCTGTGCCAACTCATAAAAAATCAATGTTTAAGAAACAGTATTAACAAAGGACAGGGTGATAATATAGTACAATACTGAAACCGATTCTCATGTACTCCATTAGATACTCCATCTGTCTCAAATTGATAGTCCCACTTTGACTTCGGTACTTTTTATGAAAACACTAATTTCTACCTAATCAACGGTTAGAATAAAATTTATTTTCTATTGTGAGATTTGGTACGTCGATTATGTCCTAAAAAGGAAATGGGACGGAAAGAGAAGTGGGACTATCAATTTGAGAAATGAAATTCACAAGAAGGATGTCGAAATAATAGAGTGAGAAATAAGAATGTCACAAAAGCAGGTAATGATTGATCTTGTATGTTGAATAGCCTAATTGATTTGGGTATTGCCATGTTTAGAATTGTTTAGTCTTTAGATAGCAACTTATGGGAAAATAATCATTCAAATCACCAATAATAAAGTTTATCAAGTATCGTAAGGTGAAAATTGTCATCTCCAGTTAGTAGACTTGTGAATAGAACAATACCTTTGCAAGTATGTTGTTAAGGAGATTGTTATGGTGGATCTTTGAATCCAAATTCTGCAAAAAAGAAGCAAATAATAAAATCAGTCAATAATCTAGAACAAAAGCCTATCAATCACCAAGAACTCCTTGAGTTTTATTTTATTTTTACATCACTAAGTCATTTTTTAATAGAGTTGATTCAGATGAACAAAAAAGATGTCCCTTTCAGTTTCAAACTTGAAAGCTGAATAGCTGACTTGAAATATCTGATTAAGAGAGAGAGAGAGAGATGCCATGATCTTACATTGGGTGAATTACGGCGTGTAGTTGCAGTCACCAGAGTAATACCCTTTGTGTTGTCATATACAGGCGGCTTCCATTCAGCAAGCACTGCATTCAAATTAATAGTCTCACTTTCTTTTTCGGGATATCTTATACTGATGGTCCCATTTCCTTTCCGGGACATAATAAATGGACCAAATCTTACAACAGAAAATACGTGTACTCTTGACCACTGATTCCATTGAAATTAGTGTTACCTTAAAAATACCCAAAGTCACAACAGGAATATTAATTCGAGATAGACGGAGTACATGTTTGCTGTCAAACAAGTCAAAACACGACCACATGGGGAAAAGACAACGACCATAATTAACACGCATTAGGATATTAAGAATCAGTAATAATTGTTACCTATTAAAGTGCATCCATAAAGATTGAAAGCCGGGCTCATTCCAGAAGTAACCTGAAAAAATAAAAGAAAATAATTCAATAAGTAAAACATATGCTATTTAAGCTATAAGAATACTCAACATTCCTTTATAATAAAGAGAGATATATAAGAACAAATTAATTACCTTCTTGCCGCGTGTTAAACTTAGCCGGATATGTGAATTATCAAACATTCCATTCCTAATGAGAGTGTTGAAAATGGCGTCCTTAACCTGAAAGTTTTGTACAGACACTATAAAAAATTAACATCCAGTAAAGGGAACTAAAGTATTCCAAAAAGTTTAAATATGCACATAAATAATTCTCAACAATCTTGAAAGAAGAAAATGAAAAAATCAAAGAAACCTCACCTCTTCACGAGTTGGAACATTCTTAAACGCTAATGCTTTTGCCGAGTCAAACATCCTGATAGTAGAAGAATGCATTCAGCAAATAAGTTTTAGCGACTAGAGAGAGAGAATTGATAACTTGTCTTTTCTACATACTATCCAAATTGCCAGGGATGCATAGGTTTTTTAAGTACTTAAATATGAATCATAAATAACTTACCAATAATCACTAAAAACATATTTTGGTTTGCACACTTCATAAATTTCATTTTCATTATCTCTTACGTAATTTTCAAATTGATTTAAATTTGTTAATATTCTAGAATCAAGTATTTCAGAATATACATGATCACTTATTTTAAATCACTCGCTAGTTCATGCAAGTCCCTGACCCAAAAAACAATCTCCAATTTTTGCTTTTCAATCACTAACCTATCTAAATGCTCCTCAAGTTTAAATATCTTCCCCTTGTAAATTCGAAGTCCCTCCCAAACTGAATCGCCACCTTGGACAACAGAGTCAAACACTGAAACCTTAAAAAAGTTAAACGGGTAAGAACAAAATTCAAGAAACTTCGCAACACATCGAACACAAGAAACAGGAAGATAGGGCTTTTTTTACTTTGTCCCTGTTCTTAATGCGAAATTAGATTTACCCCCTGCATGCGAGTGAATCTCAAATAATTGTGTAAGAATACGGGGGCAATGTCTAATCTTTTTAATGCAATCCTTTGAGTAAACAGCCCCATTTTTCTATAATTCTTTTAGATTCCCTTACATGTTGGGGGCAAAGTCTAACGATTATGAAAACAAAGTGGTAAGTTTAATTTCACATTAGGAACAGGGGCAAAGTTAACAAAGCTCTTCAATATATGTTGATAATAGCTAAGATAATCTTGAAGTTTGGTGTAAAAATACCTTGGCACTAGCACGAGGTACAATCTCATCACCAACCCAAGCAAGCAGCTTCTCATTAGCTGGAACAGGTAGAGTGGGACGAGATAACGGGGACAGAGAGAAATGTGATGTCTTCCTTGCATGTTTCTTAAGCATGTTGTAGAAAGGTAAACTTTGCTCCAGCAAGTCATATAGAGAAGGCGGAAAAGGCTGAACAAAGGGGACGGTAACATTTCAAAAAGGTTCTCAAGGATACGCTAATTTCAAATGATAAACGGTCGGAAAAAAAAACTTGGTTATTATCTTGAGCATTGATTATATTATTAGAATTCGGGACATCCAACCCAAACCCATATGGCAATACTTATATTGGGTGATGTGGAGTCTATGTGGCCATTGGGCGACTAACCCGCCTCTGATACCATATTAGAGTTAGGAGCACCCAACCAAAACAACTGGCAATGAGTGGAGTAGCCGCTTTATCTTATATAATTGCTTTGTGAGGATATGCTTTCCCAATGTGGGATTTACAGTTTGAACATTTATGTCAACAAGGAAACTGGACTCTTAACTAGGGATGACCCAAAAAGGAATAGTCGACTCTTAATTTGGGAAGGAGGAAGTATTGTTTAAGCATCTATTAAAGATGTTCCTGTATATGTAATTCCACACACTAACATGGTGTCTCTGTGTGTTTATTTGCATGCACGCGGGCAAGAGATAGAGGATTTGCAAGGAATTGTGTTCTTACTGAAATATACTACAAAAATTACATACCGAAGGATACTTTTTTGCTTGGGTAAATCCTGTCGATTTTTGTACACTTTCATACCACCATGGGGCCCAAATTCCATCTACTGATTTTGGCCCAGCTTCCCATCTGAAAAAAATATTTGGTTTACAATTTGTCATTCACATATTTTAAAAGACAAGTATGAGGGCGTGATAGAACAGATTTATTGATAGTTGGAATTTAAGAAAACTTCATAACCATTTGTGTTATTAATAAAAGTAGAAGATGAACCCTCAAATGCTACCAAAATGCCTTTGTCTCAAATTAAGAGTCCCACTTTCCCTTTCAAGGGATCTCAAATTAAGAGTCTCGTCTCCTTTTTCGGATATAATCCACATACCAAATCTTGCATTAGAAATATGTTGTGTCCTTGACAATTGATTAGGTTGAAAGTAGTGTTTTCTTACAAAGTATCAAAGTCAAAGTGGGGTTCCTAATTTGAGATGACAGAGTATGTGTTTTTGGCATTTTGCACCCTTAGGGTGTGCAATCCCCAATTCCAGATATTGGATTACCCCTGCCATACCAAATTAAGAGTCCATTATCCTATTTGGGATGTCCCAAATTAAGAGTTTCCTTTTCAGAACATAATCAACATATCAGAACTATTCTAGACCATTGATTGTGATGAAATTACTGCATTCATAAAAATGTGAAAGTCAAACATGGACTTGAATAACTTTGGCATACTTGAGCATTGCAGGTTGAAAGGGAATACCAAGAGCTTCACAAAGACCATGTAATGCAGCCTGCACATCGGACAAGAAGAACAAATGTCATTGCAAACACAAAATAACAAATAGAGAATGATCGGGATCTACAGTTTCAAATATCCTGAACTAATTGGATAAATATATATATATATATATATAATAATCCATTTACGTATAACCATTTATGGCTTGTTTGGTTCAAGATTTAAACTATTCCGGGAATGCTAAATTCCATTCTGAAACGATTCCCGTGTTTGGTTCAAGTTTTAAGTCCGGAATAAATGATTCCAGGAACAAACCTTTCCCCCCAAGTTCTCCCATTTAAATCATAAGGAATAAACCATTACCAATGGGCATCTTTTTTAATTTTTCATGTTAGGACTAAAATAACTCTCTTCCTTATGAATAAATAATTCTTTTTCCATTCGTGTATGAAAATATTGTTTGGAACTTTTTTTTTAGTTACACTGCTGCACAAAAATGAAAAAAAAAATTATTTCGAACTTTTTTCTTTTCTTTTTTCCTATTGTAAATTTTTTTTTAATTACAAAAATTGTAATTTTTGTAGAATAGTTATTAGCTAGGCATGTGTAATTTTTGTAATTTATTATAGTAATTGTCTCTTTTGAAAAATTAGTTGGAGATGTCTTCTCATCTTATAAAAAGAAGGTTATTTTTATAATTGATACTTTATTCCATTCCTATTCCCGGTTGAACCAAACATCGGCATGGCATCCTAGATGCCAGGAAAAAAACTTTCCAGGAATCAAGTATGCCCATTCCATTCCCAAAACTCGAACCAAAAGAGCCCTCAATGCCTCTTTGGTATCATTTTTCTTAATAGATGCTGGATATTTTGTACCATAACCTGTGTAGCATACATTTAATGTCAGCCATTAGAACTTAATCCAACATTTGATATAATTCAGTCCATACATAGTAAGCCCAAATATTTAGAGAAAACATGGCCTCATTTTTAATTTGGGCCTAGCTTATATTGCAAGGCTGGGTTTTAACAGAACAATATAGTTCTCGTTTTTTGAGTTCAGTAACATAGTCCTCTTGGTGGGTATGCTACTTTTTGCGTAAAAGGAGGAAAGAGAGAGGGAGGGGGGGTTTGGGTACGGGAACAGGTATGGGGTACCTAATTCACAGGACGCTTTGGTATGTGGTACGAGTATGGGGTACGGTATCTAGCCCATTATGCAGTGCGGTGGGGGTACCCTTGGTTGGAACGCTATTTCGGTTAAATACATGTGTTTTATCATCTCTTCTATACAGAAATTTATGTAGTCTAGCGGAATCCTTGATATTTCTGATATATGTGTATGTATATATTCGCGTGTTGGTACATACAAAAAAATATGTCTCTTCAGCTGTCTATGCAAGTCAAAATAGAGGGTCAACAGGGTTGGTGTTTTGGGTCTCGCACCTGCACCCTGATTGGGGTCAGTGCACCCAATTCGCAAAGGGCAAGGAGAGATCAATGAATTAGGCAACACTACATAGTCATTACAGATCTATATGCATATAGATATGTTGATACTTCTATTCATTTCTAAGGAAAAAGAAACATTTCATGATGCAGGAAGTACATTCAAGTGTAGTGTCCAAACATAGCCGTACATAATGCACATGGAAGGAAATGAAAACGCCTAAAAAACGAGAGAGAGGTTATTTAGAAGAATTTTCAAAACCTCGGGATCTTTTTGAAGTTCTTCTGAATCAATGATGGGAGGGGGATTTCCTGCTTCACATAGCTCACTATATATGGAGACCAGGCCTGCTAATCCTAGCTCAATAAAGGATGGAGGAACAACCTTATCAAATGATACCTGACAACACAAAATAGATAAAACGTATGTATTGTGTGTATATATATGTGTGTGAAAAAGTGGACAAGTACGACAAATATATCCACACACATAGCATAGGACTACCTAATTGAGAGTCCATGTTTGACTTTCACATTTTCTATGAATGCAATAATATCATCACAATCAATGTTTTAGAACAAAACTCGTTTCCTACTGTTAGTTTTGATATGTTGATTATGTTCTAAAAAGGAAAATGGACTAAAAGATATAAATTTTCATATTTCAGTTAATAAAATTAATACCAGTCTAATTGCCTTGATACAGACTAATAATTTTAGAAATACACCAATCAAACAGGGACAAGCATGCAATAAGGAATAACCACATACCAAAATGTCAAGGGGATTTCGTATTAATATGAAGTGCTTTCCTTTCTTCATCAACTCGTCAGTCAAACCAGGTAGCCTTTGTTTTGCCATATGCTGTATAATAATAATAATAAATACAAAGTGAAATCTATTCATAAAAATCATTCCAGTCGGAGAGAGCAAGATATATATTGTTGACCCACTGCCTAACAATTTAAGCTTTTGGGAGAGAAGGTCTCTAACGTGGCGTCAGAGCTCAAGTTTTGCAGGGTTCAAATCTTTTCACTTGCATTTGTTTCCCCTTTGTTGTTTGTGCACTAAGTGCACCTTGGTTTGGTTTCTCTCCACGTGCGCGAGTGGGGGTCGCATCGCATATGATGGCGTGTGTTGGAGAGAGCGGGACATACATGTCGGTCCACTAGCTAATAGCTTAAGCTTTTTGCATGAAATGTTTCTAACACCGCTTGATGCCGTTATTTAAATCCATCAATAATTAGAAATAAATAATTGAAAAGTCATATATACTTTCAATTGATGTTATCCCTTTTTGTGTTTTTTTTTTCTTTTTCTGTGGGGAATCAAACCTACAACCTCCCACACTAGAAGAGGGACCATTATCTAACAAAGTTTTGAAAACCATATGCAATAATGTATTATTCTACCACTTGACAAATGACTCCAAACCATGAATTTGAAGGGGATACGATTAGCACAAAATCTAGTTCCCGCTGACTACTAAAGTTGAGAAGTCTTGATTAATGATAGAAAATTAGATGGTTACCTTACAGTACCGATACTTTTTCACACCGGGACCAAAAATGACATCTTTCACAACCTTATTTCCATCAGATTCCTGTTTATTTCAGAATATCAATTATACACAAATATACAAATTCAAAACCACAAGGAGAAAAAAATGCAATTGTAGATCATAATAGTGCAAAGTTGAAATGGGAGAGTAATAGCTAAAACATGCAACTAATCGTACCACTTTTGATAGTAGTTCTTCTCGATAGGGCCTTTCGATTCCGGTTACACGAAGGAAATTTGCGTATAGGGGTTCATCAATCACTTTTGTATCATCCCTCTGCGGATAACCGAAAATGAAGAAGACGAAAAAATTATTAGTACTATATCAACAAGCCAAGATCTTTTAACATGAACAATGCACCAAAAATTTGACGTCCTAGTATTTGAAGTTTTGGACCATCAAATAATACTCCCTCCTTTAAATAAGATTCCAGTTAGAAAGTCAAACATGTATACTATTAAATAAAATAAGGACGTATTTCAACTTCCCGGCATATTTTTGATTTCCAATTTTACCCCTACAATCTTGATTTTCAAAATTAATAACAAAATTAAATCCCTCACTACTAAGAAAGTTAAACACGCATTTGACGACTAGGCCACTTATCAGGTTTGTTCATTGTTAATTATTTTATTCAAATTATATTTATACTAGTCGCACACGCGTCACTTGTGCAGGGTAAGCTAGTATTGTAAATATTAGTAACGACCTGGTTAAACCCTAGGTTGAAGAAGGAACATCTTAACGTTAAACAACTACCCCATTTATTATAAAGCTTTCGTTTTAAATTAGATGGTGTCCGAGCATAAACAGCTTGTACATACATTTGTGTGTGCGATTTTACTAGTGTACAATTAAAAAGAAGTAGCATACTGATCAAATACTTGCTAGTATCCGAGTAATTTGATCTTTTGCAAGAATGCTAAAAAATCAAGATTGCTAATTGAAAAGAAAAGAAAAAAACACCAGAAGTACAAGGAAAATACTAGCCTGAATCAAATTCAATGCTTCTTTGATTGAAATAAGCACACTCTATAACCAACTCACTCTAAAAAAAAAAAAAGTATAGGGCGTATCCAATTCTTTGCATAGGGCGGAAAAAAAAAAAATTAATCCATTTCTCACCTGGTCATAAAAGAAAAACAGGGGAAAAGGAAAAAGAATAAAGTTTTTCTTTATGCTGATGAATAGTTATTTATTAATTAGGTAGACTGTAGAAGTGTATGTGTGATACTAAGATTGTATTTGTACCTGGGCAAAAGAGTACATAAGGCTGGTGCTGAGGGATCTAGGAGCAGACCATGAGTGAATCACCTCAATTTCTTCACTTCTTCCTTCCATTTCTCCTCTCTCTCTCTCTCTCTCTCACACACTCTCCGGTTTGAAGATTTGATTGTGAAATGAGTTTCGAGAAGAGTATATATATGCATAGATAGATACAGACAAATACTTTTGGTACGTTCGGTGGGTGTTTTAAGCTGAATTTAAAATCAAGGTAACTTTTGCGTTTTTTAAAATTTATTTTATTTGTATTTATTTAAAAATTAAAATTAAATAAAGAAAATATTTAAAATTTATTGATGAGAATTATAAAATAAGATTAATTATAGTTATTTTTTAAAAAAAAATAATTTTTTTTTAATTAATTAAAAAAATTCAAATAAAAATTAAATTCATTTTTAACATATTTTTAAATTTTATTAAATATTATAATTTAAAAATTCAACTCAAAATATTAACCGAACATCACTTAAATAATATAATCCAAAGTTTTGAGTTGTGTCAACGATTGGTTTGTCATTTTCTATTTTTGTTACTGTCCGAAATCCGAATCCCAATTTCACCTCTTTACCCACCCCACGCCACGCCACTGCCACTTTACTATATTTTTTACCATTTTAATGTAATTTTCACCGTCCAACCATTTACTCGGAGAGGTTTTTTTAATTTTTTAGGCTTCGTTTAATTACAAAAAAAAAAAAAATAATTAGTTAATTTATGTGAAAAAATATAAAATAAAGTGAGAGATGTTACTCATTTTATGAGTATATATCTTCCGTCTTTTAATATTTTTGGTGAAAAATTTTTACTCACCACCAAGCAAAAAAAATTTATTCGTGAAAAAACTTAAAAATCAAGAGGATGTCGCCTATATCACTCAACTTATTTTTCATATTTTCACCAAAACTAACTCAATTTATTTTCCTTTTCCACCTTGCAATCAAACAGAGCCTTATAGTGAAAAGAAAATATTTTGACTTTTTCTTAAATAAAAAATCTACAATTCTAAATTAAAGTTTTAATTTTAATTTAATATTTTTTTTAACAAATTAGCGTGGCTTAGCTAGTAGGAGACCAATCAATTTTTACATTTTGTTGTGTTTTGAACAGTCTAGAGATGTTAAAATGTTTGGTTTGGTTACTATAATTTTTATGGTTAAATTATTAAGTTGAGAGAGTTTTTAGTTATTTGTAATTAATATATGAGATTTATTTATTATTATTTTTAAAAATATATGTAGATCCAAATTAAAGTTTTAATTTGAGTTTAATATTTTTTTGTTTAAAATTTAATGCAGTTCACCTAGTAGAGAGCATTTCAATTTCGCATTTTATTGTGTTTTGAACTCTTAGGGATGGAATTAGATCATTTTAAAAATATTGTCGACTTGAACCTACACGTGATCATAACTGGGTTTATTTTTAACTCACTATATTTACTATACGAGTGGTCTCAAACTTGCCACACCTATTGTAATTATGCTAAATTTTTGTGTATATGCGATACATGTATAAGTGATTTGAATAGGACAAGTTAAAAAAGTAGTAATTGCCCTTATAGTTGAGGGTCTTAATACCGTTACAAGTGGAATTGTACGTGTAAGTGCCAAATTTTTGGATCTCCCCGCAATAGAATAAGGGAGCACACTACATAACAATAAAAACAAGAATAACCAAAGTATGAGATTAGAGATTTATTGAAAGATGGTTCCTCCTGTTAATGTGCTATCAATTTGGTACTCCACCTTGTGTGTGTATATTTGCTTAAAGTAGCAAGAAATAGTTTATATATTAGCTACCGGATTAGTTCTTACATTTTCTCTTTCTAAAGTTAGTTATCTAAAATTTTAAAGTATTGTAATGTGCTTCACGCTTTTTATTTATAAATATAAAATTAAAGTAAGGGTGTTCAAAATCCAATCCAAACCGAGAAACCGATCCAATCCAATCCAATCCAATCCATTTTTTCTGGATTTTATGGATGATTGGATTGGATCGGATGCAAAATTTGAAAACCGAAAAAATTGGATCGATTTCGGTTTTATGTGCTCTAGAAACCGATCCAATTCAATCCAATCCATTATTAGAGTTGTCACTTTGTAATATTCATAAGATAAGGGGTTACTTTGTAATATTTATAAGATAAGGGTTTTCAATTAAAAAATATTATAAATTTTTTTCATTTTATATTTCTATCACATACATAATGATTTATAGTTGGTTTAATTATGTATTTTTAGTTAGGCAGTAGACTTTTTAACTTAGCTATTTAGTTAACTCTTTGGTTGAACACTTGAACTTGATTTGTAATGAATTAGAATTGAAAATTTCAAAAATATAATATATCTTATTTTAAACTTCTAATCGGATCGGATGGAAACCGATCCAATCCAACATTTAATTGGATTGGATTTCTAAAGTACGTTGGATTGGATTGGATGCTAAAACCTAAAACCGACATCGGATCGGATCGGATGCGGATGATTTAAAATGACCGGATCGGATGGACACCCCTAAATTAAAGTTTATAATGAACCATTAGAATAAATAGTAAAAGACCAAAAATAATAAACTTAAGTTATATTTTGACACTACGTGTAACTTTATCATTATTCACAATCCATAATATAAGTTAACCTTGTTTATATTACAAAAGTGATATATCCATACTATTACGACCATCTCGACCAACGCATTACGTCAGCATGCCATCCTAGCTAATTACGGACCTTCTTAGCTGGCCTAGACCACCTTGACGTAGATGGATTTTGGGACCTGTGACCTGTGACCTGTGCCCTCTTTAAATGATTCTTTAATAATGCGCCAAGCTTGGTTGAAAGGGTGGACCAATAGTCCAATAAGGGCCAATTAGGCAATTACATTTTTTGGGCTTCCTTAGTATGAACTACATTACTTGTAATAAAATTGTAAACATTTTTGTGATTGAAGATTGGAAGGTAAATATTGAAAGCTCAGAAATTTGGCACAGTTTTAAATTTATATGATATAACAATAATAGAATGATTTATATATATATTTATTGATAGAACAATCATAGCAAAGGCGGGAAACAAAGACTAAACATCATAAATACCCTTAAAGATTAACAAAGAAAGTTGGTGAGGAACATGATTAAAATCGACATTTCAAGACCCCGAGGCAAGTGCATGGCTAGCCATCCAATTGGCTAGTAGATTGGTCGATCATCATGTGGTAACAAAAGAGATTTAAATGGAAGAAGCAAGCAATTTGATATCCTCAATGACAACTTTAATTTCCGAAGGGGGAACTCGATTCACTTCTAAGCACCAAAAAATCACCGTGGCGTTATCGCTCTCTACACAAACTCGAGATAAGCCAGCTTTTAAGCAAAAAATGCAAGATTCTCTAACGACAATAACTTCAACAACCAGCACAAACGAACCTGGAGCAATAAACTTACCAAAGCCATCCAACAAAGAACCCGAACTGTTGCAGACAGCACACGCAATGGCAGCCGACCCGTTCTTAACTTATAAGAATTTTTAATTCAAAACTCAAACCTCTGTTCAAAAAACATGTCCCGTTAAAATAAAGCCTTTTTCTTTTTTGGCACGAGTCAAGCCTGGTTAAAAACTCGTTGAATTGGGCCTTTTTGCGTACACCAGCTTATTTTTAATTTTTAAAACAAAGTATTTTTAACCCGGTCCAAAATATGAAGGCGGCTCTCAAATTTGGTTTCCCTACTTTAACAAACCTTTTGCTCTGCATCAACTTATTCCCGCCAACTGAGAAAAATCTCCATCGCCGAACCCTAACGCAACTGCACTCTACACGTAATCTATATCTCTATTTCTATTTCTCTTTCTCTCTCTCAAACATCATATCAATCTGATGATTACTTGCATTTGATGTTTTTAGTTTGTGCTATCTCAATTTTATTAGAAAATGTAAACATCTCACATACTTAATTTGAGTTTCCGGTTTTTCTACTCAGATCAATCCGATAATTAATTATAGTTTGGTTTTTTCGTTTCTGCTATCTCAATTTTATTCTTGGACGCAGAGAATGTGAATATCTCGTAACTTCATTTGAATTCCTGGTTTTTGTACTCGGATCAATCTGATAATTAATTGTAGTTGATGTTTTTAGTTTTTGCTCTCTCATTTTAGTTAGAAAATTCAGAAAAAGTAAAATCTCATAACTTTAACTTGAATCTCCTATTTTTTTTTTCTACTCAGATCAATCTGATAACTATTTTTAGTTGATGTTTTAGTTTAAGCAATCTCAGTTTTCCTAGAAAATGCAGAAAAATTAAACAACCGATAGTCTTATTTGAATCTCCTTCTTTTCTACTATTTGGAGCAGAGAAAGCTACTGCTACTACTTTCTCTTAGGTTCCGTTTGATAACAACATGCAAAATTATAAGGAAAAAACTTGACTTGTGTAAAAAGTTAGAAAATAGGTTGAGGCATGTGATGAGATGCTCTTCATCTCATGCTCATTTTTATGAATAAATATCCTCCATCCTTCATTATTTTTTGTGGAATAATTTTCTTCCTCAACCACCAAGAATTTTTCCACCGAAAAAGCCTCAAAGTAAGAACACATCTCACCACATGCCACATGTCTCAACTTATTTTCCAACTTCTCACAAAAATCAACTATTTTTATTTTCCTTTTTCATGTTGTTATCAAACGGACCCTTATTTTCCTTTGTTTTCTCAGTAACCACATGAAGGATGAAATGCTCTTAATTGTTGATTCTGGTTATACAGAAGCACACACATATATCCACCTTATATGCCTATATCCATATATTTTTGTCTATTATCTGTAGGTACTACATTTGTGAATATGATATTGACATATGAATAGCTCTGTAGTCTCTCATTTTTTACTAACTTGTGTAAGGTTCTGAATCAATTTCATTGTGAAACAGAATTTTTCCGCTTTGTAATCAGATGTCAAACATTACGGTCTGCGCACGATTCAGACCTCTGAATTCTAAAGAGAGAAGAGATCATGGCGACAATATCTGCATTCGAGGCCTTGATGCTGAAACTTTCATTTTCAAGGTTCTTCACCGGAATAATTTCTACATGTGTCTATATATGTACATAATATATATATATATATATATATATAATAAGGGGCAATGGTTTTTGAATTTTAAAAATATATAAGGGATAAAGAATTGTGTGGCTTAGATTTAAGATACTTTTTAAATGGTTGATAGTGCCTTTGGCACGGGTTACCACCTACATATGCAAAGTAACTGCTCATTGTAATTGCATTGATGTGCCATAGGATGAGAAGGATGAGGAGTTTACGTTTAGCTTTGATGGGGTCTTCTACCAAGGATCTCAACAAGCCGATGTCTACGAATTTCTAGCTCGACCTATTGTTCGGGGTACTTATTGCAATATATTTCTGTTTTTAAGTATTCTTTAGTGGTTGATCTTAAGCTTTCAAGGTTCTAAATTTAAATCCTTGAAAATCCATCCTACTTATTGGTTTTTTCTTTTAATTCGATGAAAAACAGATACTGTTAATGCAATAAATGGGACAATCATCACATATGGACAGGTGAACTCTATTTTATTTTGTTAATTTTTTCATAGGATTTGTTATCATGTGATTTGCTTCTCGTTTTCCCCTTATTTTCCTAAGTAGATTTTTATTTTACTATAGTTAGATCTATGTGCAAGAACATGCATTCACAAATTACTGATCACAATAGTTGCAATTTGCAAAGGGTAAGATGCGATTAAATCATCAATATAATCTGATGATGCCTACGTCTGCATTACTGGATACTCAACTCAAGAAATAAAAGCCATTTCACATTTACTTTGGGCTGGCTAAGTGAAACCTATGTCTAGCACAACTTCTTATGTTAAGCCATGATATGAAACGGTCATCTGTACCTTTACTATCTCTATCCAAGTTTATATCTGCTGCGTTTCAAGGATATGTGGCATAATGTATATTGCACCCTTGTCCATCCCAAAGCTGTCGAAATGCAATTGCAATTAGCCACGTATGAGATTTGTTAGAAGTATGTTTCATTTTCCTCCAAGGTGCGGAGGTTACGTTTTAGACTTAGTATTATAAAACTTCTCTCTCTCTCTCTCTCTCCAGCTGTGAATTTTTTTCTTTCCCATGCTGAATTGATTGCATGTACTCGATTTATCTAATATTAGACACAGCTGATTTGGAACTAATAAATTGAATTGCTTAGTAGTGATTGATACAACATGAAGTCCATCGAATTGCTTAGTAGTGACTGATACAACATGAAGTCCATCCCAATGAATCTTGCTAAGGGAATTACATATTTAAATTATCGCATTTGGTATGATTGAAATGGAACTGAAAAAACGTGTGTTGATTAAGAGGGATCTTTTGAAAATGAATTTGGTTGCATAGCACTGGCTTTTAAATAGCTTGATAATGTACTTGGGGACAAACAGAGAAAGAACAGATACATTTGATCTTTTTGTTTGTTTATTAAACTTTCTCAATAAAATATACTGATTCATCCTGCTTTTATCTCAACTGACAAACTTCTTGCGCATTTTGGTTACAGACAGGAGCTGGGAAGACATATAGCATGGAGGTATTGTGAGATACAAAAGAAATGCTTCAAATAGGATGGTTATATATATTTGACACGACCTTTTGGTTCAGGGACCCAGCATCACAGATTGTGATGAGCGGAAAATGGGTTTATTGCCAAGAGTTGTAGATGGGCTTTTTGAGGCTATTAAACTTTCTGGTGAAACGACCAAGTACACAATCAAATTGTCAATGGTATCAAGACACATTTCCTATGATCTTGCGCCATGAGTAGAATATCTTGCAAGTTTTCCCTTTAAAATTTGGAATATTTTTCTGTGACTCTTACAGGTAGAGATCTATATGGAGAAAGTAAGGTTTGTATTACTAAAATATCTTTATCATGTGATCCCTTGCAAAAGTGCTAGCGGCAACTATGTAACCAGTGATGCATAAGTTAGTTTTGATGGAACTGAAGATTCTTTAGTTTTCACAATCCTAATTCTTTTCATATTTTCTTAGGGACCTTTATGATTTATCGAAGGACAACATACAGATTAAGGAACATAAAGTACAGGGAATATTGCTGGCTGGAGTAACAGAGGTGCTTAATAATATTTCACTTATTATGTACCTCAAAGAACATAAGTCCGTTTAGATCAACTTTCTATATGGCTTGGTTGTAGAGTTTAACTCCAAGAGTCTTTAACCTTACTTTTTCCAGATTCCAATTTTTGACCGGGATGAAGCCCTACAAAGCCTATCTGTAAGATAGAAGTGATATTTAATGATCTCTGATTTAATGTTACTTAGATCTGCTTCTTATGTTAACATCGGTAATGTAGAGTGGTATTGCTAACAGAGCAGTTGGAGAGACCCGTAAGCTTCTTTTCAATTTTTTCTTTATTTCCAGTTGCAAATAGTATATTATTTCTACATGGAATATGATTGTTATTCTGAATCCAATTTTAAATCTTGAAAACATACAGAAATGAACATGGAAAGCAGTAGAAGTCATTGCGTTTACATATTTACTGTTGAACAGGAAATAACAAATGATAAGAGGTACTCTTTCTTCCTCAATAGCTTTTGAACTCCCTCTGATTGACATGGGAGAAAGGGAAGGAAATGATTTGTCAGTAAAGAAAGGAAAGGAAATGAATTATCAGTAAAGAAAGGAAAGGAATGTTTACAATGCAGCTGAAAGGAAGGGACTTTTGTTTGGAGAAGCTAAAGGAATGGAGAGAAAGGACTCTTTAATTATTAATAAGAGTATTATTTGAATAATAGAAGTTTCATTACAGTTTTTTCCTCCCCTCCCTTCTTCCCTTTCATATTTCACGAAACAAATTGAGTATATGAAGCATGAGTAATCCTCCCTTTCCATCATCTTTCCCTTTTATTATTAATCCAAACACAATCTATCCAATCAATCCAAATGGTGTGCGAAGATTCAAATAACTATGGCTTAAACATTTTGAAACTGTGGACAGGGTCAAAACAGGAAAGTTGATTCTTGTAGATTTGGCTGGGTCGGAGAAAGTTGAGAAGACTGGAGCTGAAGGGAGAGTTCTAGAAGAAGCCAAGACCATTAACAAGTCGCTTTCAGCACTAGGGAATGTAATAAATGCTTTGACTTGTGGCCAACAAGGGAAAGCAAGCCACGTTCCATATCGTGATTCTAAGCTTACTCGGATCCTACAAGATGCTCTTGTTAGTTTCCTCCTCTCATTTTCATATCACTAACACTTTAGGTTCCGTTTGACAAAAATGTTGGAAAATAATTGAAAAACATTACCAAATTTATTAGAAGTTGGAAAAGAAGACAAGTGATTTGTTTAAATGTTATCCATTTTTCTCTGTTTTTTGATTTTTTCATGGAATTTTTTTCTTACCTATCACCCAAGGAATTGGAAAAAACTAAAAAGGTACTAAAACACCTCACCTCACCTCGCCAAATCATTAATTTCTTTTTTCAACTTCTCATAAATTTAGTAGTATTTTCAATAATTTCCATTTTATTTATTTATTTGATTTTTATCAAACATGCCCTAGTAATCTGTATTGAAGAGTGAAGTCAACTGGTTTTCATTTTTCAGGGAGGCAACTCTCAAACTGCATTACTGTGTTGTTGCTCACCGAGCCCTTCAAATGCCTCAGAGAGTCTCTCAACCCTTCGCTTTGGTGCAAGGTATGTCGATCTAACTCTGCTGTTATGCTTTGTTATTGAGTTCCAACTGAAAAAGGGTAATGGCGTACGTGATTTTCATGAAATGCTACAGGAAGTTTGAATTCTAAAGATAATTTAACATCAAGTTTGATTCACCTAAGATAAAATGACTTGGTGATTCAGTCAATATTAACAAAGCACATAAATGAAATCTGTAATAGTTGTAAAAAAGTTAAAAGTTTTGTATGCGGGAAGCCGGGAACCTTCGGCTATTCATTTCTAGGACACAATTGTTTCCCCAAATAGACAATAGACTAAATATTTATCATGCTCATGTTCTTGATGTGGGCCCTCTCATTCCTTCCAAATCTAGATAGAATTGGATCAGACAAAAGTGGAAGATGGAATCGGGCTGCACCATCTGCTTAAAGAGAGAAGATAAGGAAGCGAAACCTCCGTATGAAACCACCCCTTATCTAGTATGGGCATTGCAGCCAGCTTCTAAAACGGGTTCCAAACTTCAGCAGAGCCATCTGAAATGTGCGAAACTTCTAAGCTGTTTCAAAAAAACCCTCAAATGCGGAATTATAAAACGACTTACATTTTGAAACTTAGGATAACAAATTTTTGAATTTCAGAGCAGCCAACCCAGAAAACCATATATATATTTGATCACAGACAAAGAGCTTTATTAATACTAATAAAGATCTGTAACAACAGATTGTACCAAGCCGGAGGATCGGGAATCCACCTAAATAATCAACCCAAAAATCCATATATCTCTTTGCAAGGCTTTGAATTCTCGATGTGGAAGATTGTACAACATGCTCCTCACATGTAGTGCCCTCTGATACAATATTAAAGTTCAGACCATCAAACCCAAACTAATTGCCAATGGGTAGATTAGTCCCATGAACTATATTTTGCTTTGCAGGGCTTTGAATTCCCGATGCGCAATTGACAACAACTTCTTAACTGGCACTTCTTTTGTGGGTTTGCGGGTTTTCACAACTTGCCTAGTAGTCCCACGAACTATATTTTGCTTTGCAAGGCTTTGAATTCCCGATGTGCAATTGACAACTTCTTCTTAACTGTCGCTTTTTTTGCGAGTTTGTCGTTTGTCACAACTTGCCTCTCAATGAATTTCCTATATAATTAGAGAGTCCAGAATGTCACAATTTGTCCTAAAATTGTATTTTCCGATTTGGGCTTCAGGGCTTTATTTAATCTTACGTTGCCTGTGGAACCCAATAACTAGGACAGCCTCTGAGTTTTCAGGATCCTTATTTGTTCAGACCTATAGCCTATGAATAACTGAGTTGACTCCGTAATAGAAGGAGTATGTTGTAAACCAATTCCAAGCTTTGGAATTGGAGCAAAAATATAGTTCGCATTCAAAGTTCGGAAGGAGGAAGAAAATGGCTAATTTACTCTCAACTTGGCAGAGCAAAGCACATAAAGGCATCTCCACGAGTCAATTGCAAGGAAGACAAATACACTAAGAAGCCTGAAACTTCCTCCTTGACTAAAGATGAGTCCTATGATAGAATTCTAAACAAGGTCGGATCCATACTTCAAACTTTGACCTTCAACATTTTAAATTCTTAATTTATAAGCATTACGCTTTCATTTACACAGTTGAGAGAGAGATTGTATGTTGAGGATGTGAAATTACTCGAGGAATTGTTCATTCTCGAGGGAATTTTCTTTGATCCCAATTCAGTTGAAGACCTGGAATCAGCTTTCGAAGATGTTACGTTAAGAACAATATCCTCATTGCAACAAACTGTTGAAGAACTCGTTGGTACTGTTGACAAGGTAAGAGAAATCTCCTCTGCAGCATTTTCATGGAGTTATGATTTATGCTTATAGTTGTCTTTGAATCCATAAACAGTGGCTTCTCTCATGTTTTAATAATAACAAACGTATATTGAAAAGAAAGGATGAAAGCAGTAAAGTGATCCAGTTTTAATTGAAGTTGGATTGCCAAAAGCAATCCCAATCTGCTTCTCTTTCAATTGCTGCTGTAAATATTATTAGAAACATCATATGAAGAATAGACACGAACACACACATACACGACTTGACATGCCGGAAAATCCTGGAAACAGAGCCAGGATTTCACTTTTTTGGGGCGAAGATATATATAACTCGTAATAAATAAGAGAGTAGGTTTTGATACAAATTTTAGCGGCAATTTTTTTTTCGCTTCCAGGTTTCCATTAAATATTTAGCCGGCGAAAGTATTTGGTGCTATTGTTTTATAACATAAGTGCTCATTTTTAAAGAAATTTTTGTTTTTCTCTTTACACGTTTTGCCACAAAAAATCATTTTTATTGTGGCAATTAAATATTAATACCAAGGCTTTGGCTATAAATAAGATAATACTTATTATATATATATATCTATATTTATTTTTTGGTTGGGGGGTGGTGTTGGGTTTATTTAATTTCTTTAAAAAAAATTGAGGGATAAAAACTTCATAGCCAGAAATTTTCAGATATTTGGATCCCTTGTTTCGGGGAATCAGTTTTCATAATGCAACTTGTTTCAGTCTACTTTTTCCTTTTTTTCAACCACCTCCATTTCCTATTGTTTTCCATAAAAAAAACTTTTTTTATCAAAAGTAAATAAGTAATCAAATCTTTTCCGCGTAAGCCAATGAAACGCTCGGTAGAGCTCTTGATTCTTCATAAAATCGACTCCCGGCTCACGCCTATGATTTACTATGAGTTGATTACGTGATAGCGGAAAATCTTATCAAATATATGTAATTTAATTAAGTTCCACTGTTGGGTTTTGTACTTTTCTTAACAGCTTAAGAGAGAGAACGATGCCCTCAAGGCCAGATTGGAAGCTGGTGAAAGATCTGGTGCTCTTCGAAAAGAGGAGGGAGAAAATATAACTTTTCTATTTAGGAATTTACACACCAGATTTCTCAGGCACTGGTCCGATTAATCCTTTCTCTTCCTCCGGTAGGTAAAATGAGAACATGCAAGTGTTCATGCGCAGGAATTGCATTTGTGGTTCTCAAGTTTAGTAAAAAACTGAAAATTAAAAAAATTGTTTGTTTAGTTTTAAAAATTGTATTTGAAAAAATATTGTTTATTTGAATATAATACATCTAAAAACTGAAATTTTTTTAATATGATAATTTTGTCCTTATTATTTTATAAAATTCCATTAATATATATGTATGTATGAGAGTGGGAGGGTAAAATGGATATTTTATGCCTTTTAAAATTAAGTTTCAGATTTAAGTGTTGAAGTTGTTGCTTAAATTTTTTGATGAACATTTTAAGTTTTAAGTGGTAAAAATTAAATGGCCATTTAATTTCTTGGATTACTAAATAACTTTTTAAACCACTTAAATTTGAAAATTTTAAGTTTTCAGATTTAAGTGGCATTTTAAGTGCCAAATGAACGTCCCCTAATTTTATTGAAACCAACATGATTGAAGCAAAAGAAATGATTTCTTTTGTTTGGACATAGCAAAAAACAATATACATAACCAAAAAAAGTGATAATATATGTTCGTTCTGTGTATAGGGAAAAGAATGATATGTACTCTTTTAGCTGGGATTGGGATTATGGGTTTTCTTGAGGGTAGAATATGAGATTTATTGTTAGGGCAACCATGTGAACGTAGTGAAGTCATCCATGTGATTACGGCGAAGAATGTGTGTGCTTGTCTGTATTGTATGAGTAAGTATCCTACATAATGAGACTGTAATTGTATTGTTGGAATCAGTGAATTATATCAAATTTGCTTTATCTTTAAATTTGAATTCTCTTTATTTTTTTATGAGCTTCTTCTCTATCTCTCTTTTCACCCCATTTCACTATCCAAATTCTCAACAAATCATCTTTTTAATTTTTAAATTCTCATATAACCTTTCACCTCACCATCTGAAAATCTCAATCACAAATAATTCTAAGTGTTTGGATCTGATAATTACTCAGATCCTTATAAGTGGTATCAAAGGTACTCCGACCTTGTTCGGTATTTTATAGTTGGTGTACAACAGTTAACTAATTGAAAGGGCAGATGGAATCCAATAAAGTAAAAAACAAGGTTGTGCAACATAGAAATGGTGAGAGGCTAGATCAGAAGTAAGACTTAATTGATTTTCTCACGACAAAAATTAAACCATGGATGAAGATGCAAATGGAGGTTCGATTTGAAGATGGTCCAAATTTTGCAATAGTAGAGTCAAAATATAAGGGTTTATTTGGAGTTTCTCCACTAACATCTAATGGGGCTTAGATTGAACTAAATTAGGAGCACAAGGAAAATATACTCATTAATATAAGTAATCAGCCGAATTCCAAAGTCTCTAAGGTCGAATTTATTCCTAGCATGTTAATAATTGAAGATTTTAATGAAAATATGATTGAGAAAATTGGTGATTGCAATGGTAATTCCACTGATATTGTACCAACCAAGACAAATTATGCAGAGAACAAGGATTTGGGTAACTTGAATCCTTTGGGTGATGGTTTTAGATTAGTCCAGAGGCTTTTATATTTTAAATGTAGTAATTTTTATGCAAAAATACCATTAAATATGGGGGTTTCAAAACTTGTTGAGCATGTAAGTGCTATTAAAGTAAATGATTTTATGAGGAACTCAGAGTTTGAATTGACAATTGAGGTATACATCATCAAGGCTTTAATATGCAAAGGAGAATTTAGAATTATACCTGATTCGAGTGATATTTGAATTATCTACAACATAAGCCCAACAAGCTACATGAAGATGGAATTGATACTTGACATCTATTCTTTTTTTCCAATTATGTTTAATCCAAGAGGAATTGTGGGGTTAAAAGGTTATTTATATTTCAATCCTTGAGGATAAGTATTATAAAAAAGGAAGGCAATGTCAGGATTGGGATTATGAGTTTACTTTAGGGTAGAATTTGTGAGTGTAGTGAGGTCATCCATGTAGTCATTCATGTGAGTGTGTTGAGGAATGTGTGTGTTTGTGTGAGTGAGTAATCTTATATAATAAGGCTAGAATTGTATTGTTGGAATCAATGAATTATATCAAATTTACTATCTCTCTAAATTTGAATTTTCTTTAGTTTTTTTATGATCTTCTTCTCTATCCATCTTTTCACCCTATTTCTCTATCCAAATTTTCAACAAATTATCTCTCTAATTCTTAAATCCCATATATAATCTTTCCCTTCAGCTTTTATGAATTTAAGTAAGAAAATAATTTTAAGTGTTTGGATTTGAGAATTACTCAGATCCTTACATAGTTAAGATTTTATATGAAGCAATAATGATTGTAGTTATAAAGTATTGATTTTACAATACTTTTGGATCTTGAAAATTGTAGAGAAGAAAGGGAAATGATACATTAAAAGATAGGATAACTTGTACTTTAGATATTTTAAATTATATGAGTCGTACTTTTCTACTCCAGAGTAAAGCAGTATAGCATAGTTCTTGTTGTAATTGCATGAAGCCCTTATCACATTAAAACTAGTTAAGATTTGGATCTTGAAAACTATAGAGGAGAAAGGGAAAACAAATGCACTAAAAGTTATGATAACTTTTACCTTAGTGTTTTAAATTATATGCATCACACTTTTCTACTCCAGAGTGAAGCAGTATAGCATAATTCTTGCCATAATTGCATGAAGCCCTTTTCACTATAAGAATACATAAGATTTGGATCTGGAAATTTGTAAAGAATAAAGGCAAAGAAAATGCATTAAAAGGTATGATGACTTTTACTTAGCTATTTTAAATTATGTAAATCGCATTTTTCTATTTCAGAGTAAAGCGGTATAGCATAGAACTTGCTGTAATTGCATGAAACCTTTTTCATATTAAGAATAGTTAAGATTTGGATTTTGAAATCTGTAAAGAAGAAATGAGAAAAAAAATGCATTAAAAGGTATAATGAGTTTTACTTGGCTATTTTAAATTATGTAAATCGTATTTTTCTATTTCAAAGTAAAACGGTATAGTATAGTTCTTGCCGTAATTGCACAAAACCCTTTTCACATTAAGAATAACTAAGATTTGGATCTTGAAAACTATAGGAAATAAAGGGGAAAAAACGTAGTAAAAGCCAAAAGGTATGATAAATTTTACTTTAACTGTTTGAAATTGTACGAGTCGCACTTTCTACTTCAAAGTGAAGCGGTATAGCATAGTTCTTACCTTAATTGCATGAACCCCTTTTTACATTAAGAATAGTTAAGAACAAACGCATGTTCACATCCCTATAATTTGTATCTTATATGATTTAATATCACAAGGTAATAAGACAGATCTAAAAGAATATAAAAGAAGAATAATTTGATAAAATGATATATGCATAATCTACTACATTCACGTGTTTATATAAAATATTTAAGTATAGTAATAAATGGTAGCTTTATCTACTATTCTATAAAAGGTGTAATGCATTTTGGAGTTATTGAAGCTGTGCCAATTTTTTTGTTTTACAATTTTATTTTTGTGATTTTTTTCCATTATAATGTAAACAACAAGGCTTTAATTTTTGTCGTTGATGAGAGTAATAAGATTCTTGACTACTTGACTTTTTTTGAAATTATATATATTTAAATAGCATGTGCACGAATATAGTATATATAACAAGTGTGCAACCCATATGATGTGTGAACGCTTTAAAACATTTACTTTTTATAAAAAAATAATTGAAGCTATACTTTTTATAATTTAGTTCATAAAGATACACATTTAAAAAATAAATATACTATTAAATATTATTGCATGAGAAATGCCATATAACAAAAGCAAAATAGGCTTTTTTAAAAGTAACTGACCTATGCGCTACAACTTTTCTTGATCCTCCAAAGATATATTATATATAATAACTGAAATGATGCAAATTTTTATTTTTTATTATATAACTAAATTCCTTAAAATTTGCATCATTAAAATATTGAAAAATATCAGCTACACAAATAAATTAAGGAACGATCTAATTCGTTTGCTAAGTTCGTGCATTCACCATTAATATAATGAATAAAATGTACGAAGTTGATAATGAATTATAATACCTTAAGAATTTGAATGCCTTACTATTCACTAACAACTTAAACAAAAATAGTTACTTTGCAAATAAATTATGAAATTGATGTAAGAAAATTCTTACATGGGTGATTATAAAAACTACACATGGATAAAACAAAACCCAATAACAATAAAAGAGAATCGCGTTCACAAATATTTTAGAGGTTAAACGTTCACAAAACTAACCACCTATGTACTAAATAACTTTAAAATAAAAATATATAAATCCAAAATATATTTTAAAATACAATTTTATGATAAATTACGTTTCTATATGGTGTATTGAACAATATAGATGGATAATAAAAAATGCAATAATCATAAACTAAAAAAAATGTTAAAAATAAATAAATAACAACTTATCTAAGTTTTGATGTCTTGAAAAACATTGTAGAAGATAAAATCTTCAATACCAAAAAATAAGGTTAATTATAAAGAAAAATATACAATAATTTATGATGAATTCAGGATTCCAACCTTTTGTGTTTAAATTTTGAAGTAAAGAAAACATCTAACAAGGATCGCAAGGAAAAGTTGCGATGCCCCGTATTGAAGTAAAGAACTAAATTTAGGTTCCATGGATAATGATCAAGCGAATATCTAATATTTATGTATAAATAAATGCCTTATATACCTTCGTAATCTTCTTAATTCCACTTCAATGTGAAATCTGTTACCTGAATTAATTGTGCATCAATGGTTAATTAAGCTTTATACATTCTTAACCTTTTTTAGTTACTTAAAAAAAGAAACTAAAGAAACTTTTAGTTTTATTTTTAAACATGTTCATTTTCACATTTCATCGGTTACACATTTGAATTTAATAAACTTTATTGCCAATTCACTTATTTAAAGGAGCAAGTGGAGTATTGCACTAAGTTGTGAGCTAATAAATGAATTGCCACGTGGCAACACCAAAATGAAAGAGAGCATTTTACTATTACTTTATTTATATGACATGACATGATATGTAAGACATATATAAGTTCATTATATTTCTTTCAATAACGCTATTTTGAATATATTTTATTTCATATTTTGATTTAAACTATTTAAAACTCTAAATTTCTCTCATACCATTTTTTTAGAAAAAAGAATTTAAAGCAACACCATTTGTATTTGTGTTGTGTCCATCAGTCAAAGTAAAAGTGTTGCCAAAAATAATTTTAAAGTGTTATGCTCTTTTTGATAATAATATAAAAAAATATAAATAAAATAATTGATTTGTGTGAAAGTGGAAAATAAGTTGAAGCATATAGTGAGATTAATTCTTATTTTTTGCCTTTTTCCATGGTAAAATTTCTTTTAGGAGTGAGGAAGAAAAATATAAATATTTTGTTTTTTTCTATTATTATTATTATTATATGGAGTTTTAAAGTACCTTTTGAGATACTAGTAAAATTAATGAGTATCGAACCATAGCTTTCATATTCAGGTTATAGGTGTAATGGATATTTCATTTATGAGTTTTTGAAGTATTATGGTATTTAGCTAGGGGTATTCATATTAAAAAGTTGTAATGTATGTTTCTAGTATTATATGTTAACGTGAGTCCATTAGAGAAGATTGTGTTCACATATAGACAATATTGTGTTCACATTGTAATATTGTATAGTTACTTTTTGTATAATTGTGTCCATATTTAGATTAGAGTTTATTAGTTTCCTTTTTTGTATCTCATACAAGCCTTATATAAAGGGTACTATATATTATGTTAATTATTCAATATAATAAATTCTCTCTTTATAATATCTGACTTGGTATCAAATGGTATAATCTTTGTTGTTAAGGTTCATCAAAGAGATCGATTTCGTCGTAAAAATGACTGTATTTATTCTCGTTTTTATTCCTGTTATCTCGCAACTCTTTATTGCTTCGTTCATCCACCACTGAGCTCCAAATAATACCAAACTATACCAAAATATTCCCCTTTAAAACGATCAATTCGGCTTTTGAATATCCTCAATCAAACCTCCCACGCGCCGCTGTTTGCCAAGTATTTTTCGACTGTTCAAATATAAACTTACATGTATTAAATCCCCAAACTTTTTACACCATCAGAATCATCTTTACCAAACAATCGCAATGCAAAAAAAATCAGCCCGAAACATCCCTTCAAGCGCGGCTAGAAGTTCTAGCGTTCCGCCTCCACGCGCTGCCATATGTATGTTAACTTTAACGGTGTCAGTTAACGACGTTAGCTGTTATTGTCAAACGTTATGGCGTTAGCTGACACCGTTAATTCTAACGGCGTCAACCTAGCAGGTTTGGTTATTTGCAATTTGACCCCAAAAGTTTATGTCATTCTTAGTTTGACCCTGAAAGTTTATGTTATTTGCAGTTTAACCCCAAAAAGTTTTTTCTTTCCAATTTTTTCTGTTATTCTTAACCCCAGAAGTTTGTGTTATCTGCAGTTTGTTTAAAAAAATATATTTATATTCTATCCACTTTGACTACACAATTTTTTTTGGCTATTTACCGTAAAGTACAATGCTGATGGTTATTTAAATCAATATAAAGTCCGACTTATAGCCCAGAGGCTTACTCAAACATATGTGATAGACTATGATGAGACATTTGCTCATGTTGCAAAAATGAACACTATTTGGGTTTTACTATCATTTGCAGCGAATTTTAATTGGCTTCTTCAATAGTTTAATGTCAAGAATGCATTTATTCATGGAGAGTTAGTTGAAGAAGTGTACATGGTTCTTCCACCAGGGTTTGTAAATTGGAGAAATTATTGTATGAGCTCAAACAGTCACCTCATGCGTGGTTTGAAATGAAGAATGTGAGTTATAGATAGAGTAACTCATACCACACCTTGTTCCTTAAACACCAACAAGGGAAAGTAATAGCTCTGATTATTTATGTTGATAATATGGTGATTACTGGTGATAATACTGTTGAAATGGATAAATTGCAGAAACAGTTGGCCTTTGAGTTTAAGATGAATGACTTAGGTGAACTTAAGTATTTCTTAGGGATCGAGGTAGCAAGGGGGACTGAAAGAATCTATTTGGGCTAGAGAAAGTACATATTTGACTTACTGGCAGAAACTGGTATGTTGGATTGTAAACTAATTGACACTCCTATTGAACATAATCATTGCTTAACAGAGTATTCAGACCAAATACCTACTGATTGAGTCTTTTATCAGAGATTGGTTGGGCTTATAATTTATTTGGCCTATACCTGACCAGATGTAGCTTATGCTATTAGTGTGGTAAGTTAGTTCATGCATAATCCAAGTGAGGTCCACATAGGTGATGTAATCCGAATTCTAAGATACTTGAAGTCATCCATAAAAAGATGAGTGATATTTTGTAAACACAACGGCTGTCTCAAAATTTGGGGTTTCACGGATGCGGATTTGGCCGGGAGTGTTATTAATAGAAAGTCGACGTCAGGGTATTTTACCTTTGCATGAGGTAATCTTATTACATGGAAGAGTAAAAAAAGTAGAAAGTTGTGGCTAGATCGAGTGCTGAGATTGAATATAGAGAGATGGCTCTAGGAGTATGCGAGTTGATATGGTTGAGAAATTTGATGTGTGATTTGGGTTTCGAACATAAGAACGATATGCAGTTGTATTTTTACAACTGGACAATTATTGATATATCACAGAATCCAGTCCATCACAATCGTACTAAGTATGTGGAGGTTGATCGTCAATTTATAAAGAAAAAGCTATATACCGGCTTTATTAGCTTCTTTTCGTCTTTACTGAAGAACAACTTGTAAATATTCTCACAAAAGGGGTTTCCAGAAAAACATTCTACGACTTACTGAACAAGTTGGACATGATTGATGTGTATACCCTAACTTGAGGGGGAGTGTTAACGTGAGTCTATTAGAGAAGAGTGTGTTCACACTATATAGTTACCTTTTGTATAATTGTGTCCATATTTAGATTAGGGTTTATTAGTTTCTTTTTTTGTATCTCATACAAACCCTATATAAAAGGTACTATGTATTATGTTAATTATTCAATACAATAAATTCTCTCTCTAGAATATTTGACTTTATACATTTTTTGGCAATAACTAATCATATTTACTTCGGTAATATTGAGCAACCCCCCCGCGCGCGCGGCTAACTAATAACATTCATATCATGCAAGAGTCAGAAAAGTAAGTTTGTTTTTTAATCAAAAACTCAATTGAGTATAAATTATTATAAATTTAAAGAATTTTTCATGTAAACACAACGTTTTGTGATGGTTTGGTTGACAACGGTGATAAGTGTAAAATCAACTATATCATCTTTTTAGTATGAAGTTGGTTTACATTAAATAAATGAAAAAATAATAAAAATAAAACACAATCTTTTAAGTTACATCGTCAATTAAATCCCCATTTTTTTAAAAAAAATATTTTTCACCTTAAAGAAGGCATTTGAACTAGTCATTATTATTATTATTACTATTACTACCATCATTTTTATAGTGGCTATGCATAAATTTGGGGGAGCTCACTTTTGTTCTGACCATAGAAACAAACACCACTAAACCACTGTACTACAATTTAGTTATTAAGTTATTTATTTATTTTAAAATAGTATTGTCTTGCCTTGCACAAATTGAAAAAGAAAAAGGGAGACGCGTGGTAGTAGTGGCCGCGGGGGGGGGGGGGGGGGGGGGGGGGGGGTCAATAGTCTAATCTCATCTTTGTATTCTTATATAAATGCATGATGAAAGAATATACGAATAAAAATATCGAAGATTTAACCATCTAGTTTTGCAACAGAGTTTTCTAGGAATATTTTAAACTGATAATGATTATTTTTCTTAATTTTCTAAACATGATATGAATACAACAAATTCATTTAAAAATAATATACCTTCTTTGTCCCAAATTAAAATTCATAATTTTTGAACTTTTGATAGATACACTTATTTTGATATAATTAATAGTGTGCAAAAATAAAACTTGCTATCGTGAGATTTTATATGTTGTCTGAGTCTTATTAAAAAAACTGACTCATAATTTTAGACATAAAAAAAGAGTCAGCTTTATATATCTTTTTTAATTTTTTCATATTAGGACTAAAATAACACTCTTCCTTATGAATAAATAATTCTTTTTTCATCAGTGTATGAAAATATTGTTTGAATTTTTTTTTTAATTACGCTGCTGCACAAAAATGAAAAAAAAAATTATTTGGAACTTTTTTCTTTTCTTTTTTCCTGTTGTAATTTTTTTTTAATTACAAAAATTGTAATTTTTGTCGGATAGTTATTAGTTAGGTATGTGTAATTTTTGTAATTTATTATAGTAATTGTCTCTTTTGAAAAATTAGTAGGTGATAGTTTTCTCATCTTATAAAAAGAAGGGTATTTGTGTAATTGATACTTTGTTCCATTCCTATTCCCGGTTGAACCAAACATTGGCATGGCATCCTAGATGCCAGGAAAATAACTTTTCAGGAATCAAATATTCTCATTCCATGTCCATTCCATTTTCAAAACTCGAACCAAACGAGCCCTTAAAGTACAATACCAATTTGTATGTTTGTTATACAACAGTTGCTCCTTTTAGAACTAAATAATAAAATCTTGGGCCACTGTGGAAACTTGCTTTTGTTTTCCGTTTTAGTCAAATTGTATTTTAATACAATTTTTTTTTTTTTTAAACATTTCAAAATAAATCTCCGTTACAATTTTTTTTTTTTTATAGTTTCAACAAAATTCACAACATGACATCACAACCATCAAGAAAAAAATTTGTTTTCAAAATAGCGAAAAGTAAGCAGAAAATCAGATGTGTGTGTCAGATTTTTTTTTCTATTTCCTTTTTTTTTTTTTTTTTCTTTTTAGGGTGGGGGCGCACACAGCTGTCTTGGACACAATTGTTATTCTTCAAAAAGGTGTGGGGTTTGATGGTACGTAGATTGTTGAAAGTTGAAACAAGCCTCAAGTTTGCCATGCCTGGAAGCAAATTTCAATATTTTGCTTGCACAAATAGACATGAATTTGATTTCATTGCTTTTACATTTGCATTTTTATTTATTTTTCATTTTCCAGAATTGTACACAAACATCAATTTATTGCCAAAACTGTCCTCCATAGTTTTGCATTTTAATACTTGTTTTAGTAAGATTACTATTTTGGGAAGCCAAGATTCCCTCAACAAGATAGGAGAGTGGTCCTCCATTATTCTAGGACAAGGCACTAGTTTCTCGGTTACCATTCTACAATTTTTGATGATCTAATCCTTTTTGGATAAGTTGATGACAATAAGTCGAAAAGAATTAGACCATACATTACAAAGAAAGCAATTTAAGTTTTGATCTTCAAAGCTGGGAGACTGTTTCCACTCCGTTTATAATGAATGTTTTAGAGTTTGATTTATTATAAGTTTTGCTTTTTTCTTGTTAAAAAGAGTTTTGACATTATCTCTATTTAAATAAATTATCACTAAAGGCAAAATCTTTTAAAAAAATTTGAGCCATTAATTTTCCTAATCGATGGTCAAACTATTACTCTACCATAAAGTGATTTATTACTCTAAAAGAGCCGGTTTTGTGATGATTCACATCACACTATTGTTCTAACATTTTTAGCTTTACTTGGTTCAAAAGCAATTATAAAATCACTTAGACATAAATTACGTAGAATATGATATGATAAGAATTTGCCATATAAGATATATGAGCTAGAATAACATACGAGTTTATTAAATAGGATTATATCAACTTTGAGTTTAGAGTGCAGTTTCTAATTAAAATCCTGGATATAATATAAATAAATTAAGGCAACCTCTGGAATGGACGAACGTTACTAAATTTTGTCCAAAATTTGAAGAATACTATTATTTTTTGCATTAGAACATATTTTTTTCTCAAATTGTTTATAAAGATCAATTATATTATATCTTTCTCAAACCATTTTTTCTTTGCTCTTTGCCCAATCCCTTCTTTTTAAAATATCTACATATAATTAAAACATTATGCAATGCCCATGTTATATATCACGGGTTTGTAAACTTGTTTTATACCATAAAGCCAAAAATCTTGTTTGTCATTGTCAAATGTCAAGTATACTAAATAAATATGAATCACCAACCTACCAAACACTTCATTAACCAAAAACCATAAAACAGCTACACTTTACTATAAACTCTCATTATTTACCAATGATCCAATAGAGGATATCCCAGTAATTACAAAAAAACGAATAGTATACTTCTATTTTCTGCATTCTCCTCCAAACCTTACTTTAAATACACACAAAACCCCCTCAACTTTTCCTTTAATTACCACAGCAGAAAGGTACCAACGCACAACACAAACAAACTGCAAAAGAGACAACAAGGTGTTTGTGAATTACCCTCACTCAAAATGGCTCTCAAAACCCACAAAATCCTCCTCACATTCCTGTTCTTGTTTTGCCTCCCTCTTGCTTCTTATTCTATTGCTTTAAACTACCCTGCAGTTTTCAACTTTGGTGACTCTAATTCTGACACTGGCGACCTCGTCGCTGGTCTTGGAGTTCAGCTCGACCCACCCAATGGGCAGACTTACTTCCGGAAGACGGCTGGGAGGTTCTCCGATGGCCGGTTAATTGTAGATTTCTTGAGTGAGTTTTCTCATAGTTTTTTCAGAGTTTTGGTTTTGCTCTGTTTTGTACATTCCCCGGTTTTTCTTGATGGTGAAATTTGATATTTTCTACTCATGATATATAAATATATATATAGTTCAATACAATATGTATAAATATATATACAGTTCAGTACAATATGCACATTTTTCTAAGGGGTATGTTATTGGCAAAACACTTTCTGCTTCCGCCAAAGTAAACAGTGGTACATTATGTTTAAAAGACAGCATATTGCTCTGTCAATACTTATATCAATCATTTATTCATTTTCAATTCCTGTCCTATTCTATGAGAAACAATGCAAGTTCAAATTCAATAATTACATACAAACACATCTGAAAATGGCCGAATAGAGGCCTAGTCTCTAAACTTTGCACCCTCAATAAAAATTCCTAATATTGCTTTTATATTTTGCAGTGAATGCATTGAAACTGCCATTTCTAAATCCCTATTTGGATGCCATTGGAGCGCCAAGTTTCCTAAGAGGATGCAACTTTGCAGCAGCAGGATCCACCATACTTCCAGCAACAGCATCCTCGGTCAGCCCCTTCTCTTTCCACATTCAAGTTTCTCAGTTTCTCCGGTTCAAAGCTCGTGTTCTTGAACTCCAATCAAAATGTACGAAAACTCAACACGCATAAAAAATCATATGCTCTATCCTCCAAATGAATTTTCATTCCCCTTTTCTAACAGAATTTTTTCCCATATTTTGCGCTAAATATTGTTGTAGCAGCTAAAAAGCTAGCCAAGTACCTTCCTGCAAAAGAATATTTTGAGAAGGGGCTTTACATGTTTGATATAGGACAGAATGATCTTGCTGGTGCTTTCTACTCAAAGTCACTTGATCAAATCCTTGCTTCAATCCCAACAATCTTGATAGAATTCGAAACGGGAATCAACGTTGGTTTTCCTATCATACTTTCTATCACATTTCCTGGAAAATTTTAAATAAACTCTCTCATACTCTTTATTTTGTTTTCTTGATCTTCTATTTTCCCAGAACTTATATGAGCAAGGGGGGAGAAAATTTTGGATTCACAACACAGGTCCTCTTGGTTGCTTAGCTCAAAATATCGCGAGGTTTGGATCTGATCCTTCAAAGCTTGATGAACTCGGATGTGTTAGCACACATAACCAAGCTGCTAAGCTTTTTAATCTCCAGCTTCATGCGCTAACCGCAAAATTGGAGAGACAATATTCGGATGCAAATTTCACCTACGTTGACATTTTCTCGATAAAGTCTAATCTCATTGCGAACTATTCTGCATCCGGTTAGTATATCTATCGACTCTACAGGATGAAAAAATCTAGAATCCTTCTTGTTAAAACTTCCTCCAGATCGTTGTTCCAAGTATGAAAGTTTCAAATGCTTTTGTGGACAAATGGTGCCATATCATTTTATTGTGTACTTAGAAATTAGGGCAAACTTGATACGTACATGTGTTAAAATTGACGAGGACACATTTAAAGGACATTATCTACATTTGTTGTATATTTCATACGCTGTAGTTATCTAGAAGGACATGTTTAGAAGACACAATGACGCGTCATCAATACATTGGCCAGGCGTGAACTAACCACAGCTGGATTTATGTATAAGATCCACTGTGAACCAACACATGAGCGACACATCACGCTATCATCTTAAATTATTGATTATATTAATCTTCTTATTCGATTCACAATAATGATTCCAGATTCACATTTTGATTCATGATACAGTTCACGATTTTGAGAGCTGGCATTGACAATGGCTGTGAATTTGCAGGATTCGAACAGCCAATAATGGTGTGTTGCGGAACCGGAGGTCCACCTTTAAACTACGACAGCCGAATTTCTTGTGGTCAAACAAAAACCCTAAACGGGACCGTGGTCACGGCGAATGGGTGCAGTAACAGTAGTAAGTATGTGAATTGGGATGGGATTCATTACACAGAGGCTGCAAATAAGTATGTTTCATCACAAATCCTCACTGGCAAATTTTCTGATCCGCCTTTCTCCCTTAATGTTGCCATTACTTTTCCTTCTCAAGTTGTAAACACCTAAAACTTTTCCTTATTATCATCATTTTCTTTTCCATGATCTCTTTATCTGTATTGATGTAACTTACAAATAAATTTGATTTCGTTCTAAAATGGGGATTTCCATGCGACTGGAAGCCACATTCTGTGTGATTTTCATATAAATTAATAATTGTGTTCTAAATGTGACTAGGGCAACAGTAGGGTTGTTCCTGATCGAACCCAACAAATATTGTCCGTTTCACTTCAGTTTACCACACCCAGGCTATATGGGATGACATCCACCTCCCTCAGGCCTAACTTCCTAATACCATTTTGTAACGTCCAGACCTAACCCGGTAAGATCTTGCCCACATTGGGCCCAAGTCCTCATGATTTTACTTTTCGTCAAAAGGCCTCTTACTATGAAGGCGATGTGAGATGAACATCCATTATTTGTAGCCTACCAGAGCACCTACAGCAGCCCTCCACTATTAGAAAATGAAGAAAAAAAAAATACACAAATATTCAATGGTCAATATTTTCTAGAATGAGAGAAAAATTCAATGGCCAATTTTCTACACATTCTAGAAAATGTTGATTTTTTGAATGGTTTGGTGAAATTTTTTCAAAATATGCTAACTAAGGATGTAAAATTTCAAAGTTGGTGGATGCTTGTTGGTGTATAAATAGGGGTGTACTTGTATGCATTTGATCATCAACAACAAGAGCTTTAAATTAAGAAGAGAGCAAAAGAGAGAGTAGAGAGAAAAATTAGAAGTGAAGTGTCTAGAGAAGAGCTTTACAGTTTCTAATCTTTTCAGAGTGTTGAGTGAGAAATAGAAGCAATTTTCTAGGTGAGAAAAATTGCAGTGTTTATTTTTGAGTATTGAGAGATACACAGTGTGCATGTATATGTCTACTGACCAGTCTTGTAAACCATTCCTTTTTTTGATATAGTGAATTTGATGTGCTCTGTGGACTAGTAAAAATTTGCCGATACCACGTAATTCTTTGTGTTGTGAGATTGGTGTATTGTTGTGCAAAATAATTTTATTGTGCAATTTTCTTTCGTCATTTATATCCCAAGATTCTACTCGAAAACTAGTAGCGTCTAGTTTGTTCCCAACATCCACAACACTAGGGTTGTTATAGTTATCTTATACTTTTGTTCTCCGCTCGCACTCCTATCCTAATACTTTGAGCTTTTGTGAAGCCACACCCTGACCTGACATTCACACATTTTGACAAATTACCATAATTTCCCCCCTTTTTATTAGTTTTGTATCTTTATTAGGCCTGTGTTTATGCATAACGTAGTAATTCAAATCCATCCCCTACTTCCTATGAAAAATATACATTCCAGCTTTCAAATAAATATTCACCAATACAATTGTAACTATGACGTGGTATACTGAAAAAGTGAGAAGTATTAGATTGGTGAAATTAGGCCTGGAACTTTGAAGCTACAGTTGCAATAGAGGGCTGTTTTATTTACAAAACAGAAAGAGTCCTTGACATAATTTGGACCACCCTTGATTCTTTATCTGATGGCTCTTGTCCAATCCCATGTTTGCTTGAAAGACTGAGCTGAGTGCAAATTTGATTAAGAAATGTGGTTGGCACATGAATTTGTGGGTCCAAGCGAGTGCAAATTTGTTGCGTGGCAAAACTAGGGCTATGGTGACCCTCAAATCTCATTGATGGATACAACAAAAGCATTGAAAACAGTTTTGGTGGTTTTTGTAGTGGGTTTGACGCACCATAACCCTAGTTTTAGTTTTAAGTGGGTCAACAAATTTGCGCTCCTTTAACAATACTGGTGTTTCGCCATTATTTTGAGCCTACAACCACATAAGTAATCAGAAACTCCGTTTTGATCCTATAACCGCAAGTTTCTCATGAACCAAATGTTCAACATGACCATTTATACATCATTTTATACACGCTTTCTTGGAGAAAAATAGAAAGGTAACTGGAACACAAATCTAAAAAGTCAAAGAACATATCACTTCCTTGAAACATAAGCATAGTACTGCGCCATAGGAACAACAAAAGCAATCACTAACAAACCTCCAACAACGAGAGAGAATTGTCCTCGTTTCTCATCCGTTTCTTCCTTTGTTTTGAAGTTGGATTCTCTCTTGTTGTCCTTAACCGAGGGCCCGCCTGGGTCGGGTAGGCCGTCGATGGCGGCTACAAGCCGTTTGGCGCTGCTATAAATTGCTTCATTGTACTTCTCGTCTGTAGCTAACACTGCAATTTGACACCCGATGTTTGATCATCAGAACTAGGATATGGTAAGAAATATGACACGATGAGCAATAAGAAAGCAAAGATAAATCACATACGGACAAAGAGATTTACATGGTTCACTGAATGGAAGAATTAAAACTCACGAGAGTATGGGCTTGTCCTAGTGGTAAAGGACCTCAACCTGGAGTTCCCAGGTATGAGTCTCACCAGCTGTAGGTACAGTGTTTACCCCCCGCCACAATGTTATAGTGTAGGCTTGCTAAACATAGGCTTGGAATCCATAGTGTAATGACAAACGAGTACAGTGAGACCTTAGACAAACTCTCTTTATATACTAGAGAATTAGCGTTGACTACAAGACAATTAGCACTAACTAGCTATAATAACATCCGATAGAATATTACCAGTGCGAAATTTCAAAAGCAACCCGATTTACTTCACCTTGGGGCTCTCGTCCCATTCCAACGCCCTGTCTACCTTACTGTGGGTTGATCCGCAGTCGTGGAAAATGTGTATAGTACAATTAGGCACCACACAAACCAACATAATATTTTTGCCTGGCATTTTACTTCATGCACTCCATTGAGCAAATAATCGACTGATTCACTCCTAAGATAACTAGTTTGTTGTTTCAACTCATAGATTGAGCCATCTAAATTGGTAACTTGAAAACAAATAATTTCAGGCATTTGTATTTAAACGAAGTGAATCAAACACACCCGTCAACCTAGTAGATGAATCGGAAATATGATTGCAATTTTCAAGAAAACAATGTAGAAATATGTGCATACCTGGAAGATTCTCTGATACAGTGGCATCAAGGATTGTATCACCTACAGCCTGGACAAAAGACGGTCCACCTGTGATTGCACCTTCCTTTTGACTGGTAACGAGCACGACAATCCCCTTGTTGTTGCCTTCTTCAACCGAGGGATACCAACGCTCCAAAACTTGGTCAGCATACTCAAAAGCATCAGCTTTGCTCTACAAGCAAGAAATATAATATTTGAATCAATTATTGCACACAAAAAAGTGAACAGAATAATTGCGATTTCTAGCTTCAAATTGAGTTATTTTCAAAGAAAATGTTAATGTGTGCCTTTAGGGCACATGTTAAGGATACTACAAATGGAAATATTAAAACACGATTGTCAGTGCCAGAATTAATACTTGTTGGAACCTTGTTGTTCTTTGCATTTAACGTGTGCATTCAACATTGCTATTATAATGGAGCTTGAGTGGCTGTTGAATAGGTCTCCCTTTATATCATATTAGAGTTCAAAGCATCTACCCGCAACCAATTGGCACCAGGTGAAGTAGCTCATTTATCTTACATATTGCTTTGCTTTGTGAGGTTTCGATTTCCTGATGTGGGATTTATGCCTCAACAAATTTCAGGCACAGGCATCCGGAAAAGGAAAGTGGAACTAACAATTTGCGATGAAGTGAGTACCACTGTTACCATCATATTCTAATACCAGAGTTAGATTACATTACAACAAACAGTTGGCAGTGTAGAATGAACTCACAGTGAGTTTGCGAACGGTGACAAAATTGATATGGAAGTTCTTCCTCGACTCCAAATCCGACAACAATCTCTTCAAATCCGACTTTGTGACCCGATTAAGCACCCCCGCATCATCAACCAAATACGAATCTTTTGGCGGGCCATCATTTAACACATCAAATTCAGAGGCATGGGCAGAATCACATACAATTGGGCTAAAACTGAGTGCCAAAGAGATGGCCAAAGCTGCCAATCCATGGTGCAGATGAGATAACCAACTAGTGGGTGTTGAAAAAGATTTTTTGAATGAAACAAGAGGGTGTTTTGTGAGGGAAGAACAAATGGGTTCAGAGAAAGAAAGTGAGTTTCCTGATTTGGGTTGGAGGGAAGAAGAGAGGAGGGTTTTGGAAGAGATGGGTTTGTTGGGGTTGAAGAGAGGGATGAAGGAGTGAGGGGAGAGAATAGTTTCCATGGGGGATGAGAGAGAGAGAGAGATTGGGGATCAGAAATGGTGGAAGGTGAGAGAGAAGGATTTGGACATAGAAAGAATGTGTGTTTTGTTTCTGGTTCTTGATCTGTTTCTGCTGTGCTTAATTGTGTTGTGTTCTGGGTGGTTTGGATTTGGTTCTGTTTTGGTTGGCTGATTTTGAAAGTGGATAACGTCTAGCGGATCCAAGGAAACGTACCAGGGGTATTTTTGGGATATCGAAATTGCCCTGAATATTTTGGGACCATTATTTTCTTAAATTAAATGTTCCACGGCACTATAATTATTGTGAAGTGATATATAATGTTAAAATTAAAATTATATATGATACAATTTATTAGAGTTTTACAATGCTTTGCTAAATATATAATTGCTTTGTTAATAGGGCTATAATTAGTATACTATTCAAGTAAAATGGCATACAAATTTCCAATTTTCATTAAATAACACCCTTTATATAAGGTATAAATAACAATTTATATAAGATTTACATAAAACTCAATACGGCCCATACTGAGTAATTATAATAGTAAATTCTAACTAATTTATCATATCTTGATGATGGCACATATAGGGATGGCAACGGATCGGGTTTATAATTTTCATTTTCGCCCCCAACACCAAAAATCATCCCCATTCTCGCATTAATCCCCGATTCAAGGTATCTGGCAATCCCCATCCCTATTTGATAATGGGTCCCAGCAGATATACCTAACAATTTTCTTTTTTAAAAAAGAAAATAGAAAAATAAAGAAGAAGAAAAATGGAGTTATAAATAATATAATGTTATACAATATATATAAATAAAATTATATATTTACACAATCAACAATGAACTAATTATATAAACACACATATATAAACAAAAAAAAAATACAAAATTAAGTATATTGGGGCGAATACGGGGTGGAGAAACACATATGCGGACCCGACTAACTTAAAAAATCCCCAATCCTAACTCGCCACCGATTACTTATTCCCATACCCGCCTCCATCGAGTTGGGGATCCGCGGACACCCGAACCCACGGGTATTTTTGCCATTTGTAGGTATATAATGTATTTTCTTTTAACATATACCATCAAAATTTTCCATTAATAAATTATTGTTATTCTTAATCATCAAATGAGTAGTGCATCTCAATCACTCGTAACTTTCTCTCTATTAAATTCCGGTGCGGTTATATGGTTGAAATTCATTTTAGTTATAATTTTTGGATTTACCTATCATTTTTCTCATTAAATCAGCCAAAGAGAGCAGCAACCCTAGAAGTATGAGTTGAAACTTGATTTTTGAAGTTATAATATTATATTTTTTCACACTTATACCATTATGCAAAATTTAAAATAATGAATTGTGGGACCATTGTTTTTTTTTAAGGCAACTATGCCAATATGTTTAAGCATCTACCATAGGTATGCTAAGTAAGCTAAATACAATAAATATACTTTATCTATATGAGAATGAAATTGTTATAATTCGTAGGTTAAAGTATTATATTCGTAAGTTAGTAATGTATGAACATAAATTATCATATCAATTTCATACAAATTTTATGGCTTGTTTTGGTGTCATTTTAAAAATGAGCGTATTTAAGGTGTTGTTTGATAACACCACTTAAATTTGAAAACTCTAAATTTTGAAATTTAAGTGGTTTTAAAGTTATTTGTTAACAAAAATAAAATAAAATTAAGTACCAACTTAATTTTCTCCACTTAAAACCAATAATTTTCATTTAAAGTTTTAAGTGATAAATTTTTTACTTAAAACTGAAAATTTTATCAACTTACATTTAAATAAATTATCATATTATTCAGTAACCCTTTAATTTTACTTTTAACTGTTTAGGGTAAAATTGTCAATTGAAAAAAAAATAATTCTTAAATATATTATATTCAAATAAACAATAATCTTTTTTAAAATAAACGAACGGTCTTTTTAATTTTAATCTTCGGGTTCAATTTTTTTTTTATCCAACGTGACCTAAGTTGACAGCTAAATTAGTTAGTTGAAATGACAGGAACTACCCCTGTCCCCACATTATCTACTACTCCCTCCACCTCCACCATTATCAGCATCCCATGAATTCTCCATCTCCTCTCTCATTCTCATGGCCACGGCCACACTTGCCTTCCTCTCGTCCCCCCACCCCCCAAAACCTCACCAAAACTCTAATAAACCCTCTATTCCTTCTTCAAACTCCTCAAGGAGACAATTGTTCTTCAGCACTGCTTCACTCACTCTCCTCTCCTTAACCCTACAGTTCCCAATTCCGCAATCTTCTTCTTATGCAGCTCAAACATCTCCCTCAAAGTCAATTCTCTCCGGTATTGCCAACACTAAGTCATGGTTTCAGTTCTTCGGCAGCGGATTCGCCATTCGGGTCCCCCCCGAATTCGAGGACATGACGGAGCCAGATGTATGTATTTATTTGGAAAACGTTAGGATTACTCAATTTTTGTACAAACCTTTTGATGTATGTATTTATTCTGTAAAGTAGTTGCTTATTTTAAGTTGGGTTTAATTTATAAATAGGATTATTGATATGGGCATTTGGTGTTTGTTAATGCGCTTAATTTATGGTGCTTTAGTTCCATCGTTGGTCTTGTCTTGTTGCACCATTTGAGGAAGTATATTTTGGTTTGTCTATAAAGATAGCTGAAGAGAACATGTACAGAGATCCTATTTCCACCGACAGCCCCAGTTCCACTGTGAAAAATAAGTACCTTATAAGAGAGGTTTTAACAATAACATCATACCTTAATCAGTGTAATCGTTGTACACTTTCTCTCCTAGCTGAATTGAAGTTCAGTATGTAAGTTCTCTCCATCTTTGGATCTTAACTATTGATGAACCCCCAACAAAGAAAATTATCTCTTAGCATACTCGGCCTTAGGCAAGACCATGGTAATGGGGGAAATCTCTCACCCCTCAATCCCTAAGCTCGCCTATGACATAGACTCACATCTCTTTTTTTTGTTTTTATTTTTTTGTTTGTGGTCAAGCTTCCCTAATTGAGTTCAAGAAGCGTTCAAACTTAAGAACATATAAAATTGGGGTAAAGACAAAATGAGAATTTCCAAATCCTTTGTAAGAGTAACAAAAACATTTCTAATAAAGATTCTGTTAAGTTTTTGGGTGAATCATTAGATGGCAAAGACATATAAGAACATATAAAATTTACCATCAAATGAAATGTTGTATGTTGCGTGTTAATAATTTGTCAATTCCAACTATAAAATTTTAGATTCACTATTACGTTCATTGCTTGTGTGCAACAACTAGTGTGTGTGTATATATATGAACAAACTTGGGTTCCATTTCATGACTTGAATCTCGAAGTCCCTCTTTTGAGGTACTAGCGTTGGAGGCGACCACTATCACTCGTGCAAGTGCTGTGGTTGTGATATAGATGAACGCCTTTTTTTTTTGAAGGGAAGGTCTAAGTCTCTTCCCTATACTGCAATAATAATGAAAATCCTCACCCCCACCCCGGATGAGACTTGAACTCAGGACCTCTCTTGAGTTTGGGTGGGTGCTTTGGGAGCTAGGTTTAGCGTGATACATTATTTAAAAGCAGTTTTAGTTTATGTTTCTTATGATTTCATAATCAACATTTTGTCGATTAATGGAATTCCCTTTGCTATTTTTCTAGGATTATAATGCTGGTTTATCTCTTTATGGAGATAAGGCTAAAACAAAGACCTATGCAGCTCGATTTTCGTCTCCAGACGGGTAAATCTCCATTTGAGTTCCATTAACTTCATGTCTTCTCTCCATTTTTGACTGAAAAAGAAGTTGTTGGTGTACATAATAAAACTTAAATCTTCCAACTGTTTTGCTTTCATTGTATACATGTTAGTCTATAAGTTTATGTATCTTTCATTAACCATATGAGAACTGTCATTATCTAATGGTTAATTGGATTGATTGAAGACAACAGCAAAGAACACTAATCTTCTTTGCAGACGAGGTGGTTCCTTGAAGAACCCCTTCTTTTGCAGAAGGTTCACTGACTATGCCTATCTGCAAACGTAATTGGATATTCAAAATTACTTAAATGCCCATGGTTTTGAGTTTAGTGTAGGGGTGACATTGCATCGCTTATGGTAGTTGAAGGAATAAATTATATAAAGGGTAAGACACAAACGTTGTAGTTTAGGGGCCAGTTAGTTCATTTACTACTTTTCTTAACTTCTTTATATTCAACTTTGTTTGTACTAATGTTGTACTGCTCCATTGATTATATATTCTTCCATGGTTGATACAGATCTGAAGTTGTGACTGTTGTCATCCGCCCATCTAATCAACTCAAGATCACATTCTTAGAGGTTTGTCTAGTGACACTAACGGTTATTTTAATTTTTTGGCTGTTATTACTCATTGCACACACCAAAAGAAAATGAGAAATAGATAATGCACATATTTAAACATAGAACCCCCTCGTAAATAAGAAAAGTTCTCCCAAGTTCCAACCAAGCTATCCAACTTCATTGCGCTGTAGTGATTAACGAGAAGAGAAAATAGAGGGAACTCTTTCTGAGATATGGCTGATTGATTCAAAGCTTCTAGCACCACCTTCAAGATCCATATATTGTTATTTAAAACAAAAAATTACCCATGATATTTGATTTAAAACCCCTGTGCTAAGAAGCTAAAAATATGTGACTGTATTGTACATTATTCAACACACACCCTAATTTTGTCCAATGTTCTAAATGCACTAGGCAGTGGCAGAAGGGCGCCCTAGGCTATGACTAGGCATTGAGGTGCTACATGATCCTTCAGTTATTTATTTATTACTTTTATACTGTGAACATAAACACAAAATAATTTTCAAAACAAAATCTGGAGAGCAAAGCTCCACCCATCCTGCCTAGTCCAAGCTGCTGACTTCTGCCTTGGCAGGGATTTATAGAAGAGTGATGGTTCTTTTAAGTATCCTCCTTTTCTCTTTGATCTTATTTCCTAGGTTAAGCCGAGCAATTGATTGGGTTTTTACATATTTTAACAGGCCAAAGATATTACTGATATGGGTTCACTGAAGGAGGCAGCAAAATTATTTGTTCCTGGTACGGTGATTTGACTTCTGGAATTTCCTGTTCTTTTTTTATTTCTCTCTATAGGAAAGGCATTTGACATTTCCCAATCCCATTGAAATTCCTCTTTTGTATAGCAAATGTTACATTCGCACAATCTCTTGAGAGAGAGAGAGAGAGTTAATTTCAGCTTTGTGCTAACAAAGTGTTGTGGCAGGTGGGTCGACTCTATACTCTGCCCGCACAATAAAAATCAAGGAAGATGAAGGTTTCAGGTAAGTTTATCTTCAAACTGACATCACGGCTGCTATGCTGATTTCATTAGATCAATTAGAATACTACCATTAATTCTCATGGGCTTTTGGGAAAATGTTGGAAGTTAATATATACCTATGAACCCTCAAACTCTAGAAAGCCTTTGCCCAAGGAATGAACAGTTTAAATTGGGATTACTTGCCACCGTGTCTGGAGCTTCATTACTATACCTAATTGAGGCGTTGTTTGAATGCTGCTCCGCATATATTTCCACCACTTTTGGTCCTTTACATGGCTCTCTAGTAGGCCTTTCTTACTGATTCTTTCACGAATGGACATACTGCAATTACAATGTAGTTGAACCTGGATTTGTACTTCACCAAGGCTAGGGGATGGGATTTTGTACACCCATTCTTTTCTACATTTGTTCAATATGCAACACTCTAGTTTTATTGAAGGTTTATTTGTAGTGAGGCTATATGTTTTCCTTGTGAGGGTATTTTAGGGAATCTTATTATATGATGCAACCCTAATTGAATATTATATGTAAAATGTTATAGTGAGAGGAGAGATATGACTCTCACACTTGGCTTTTCTCTTAATTTATTCTCTCATAAAATTAAACTCTAACCACTCGGGGTATTTTATTTTACCCTTTTAGGGGGGTAAAGAATTCTTCATCTTGAGCAAGAATCCAGATGCACTTTCTTTTTAACATATGAATGACCCCCATACTTTATGATTAAAATCAATTGAAACATTTGGTCAAATCATTTGCGATGGTTTCCTAATAGATGCTGGTCGCTGTTTCGGTCTTGTTTCAGGACTTACTACTTCTATGAGTTTGGCAGAGATGAAGTTCATTTTGCACTGGTAGCTACCGTTAACAGCGGAAAGGTGCAATTTCTCATGCTGTTCAATTTCAGAATCCTTCTCGAGTGCTTTTAAATAGACCCACAATTTTCATAAGTAGCCCCACCAATTTTTTTAAAACTCACCCTTGTAGCCTAGTGGCTCCCTGTCTTGTACGAAAGTAGATCTTTGGTTTTGATTCCTCATAGATGAGGTAATAAACACTTTTTTGTACTGGTGGTAGTCTAATAGCCTTGTATGTACTTTAAGCCCCACTTTGCGCATTGAGGAAACCTACCCAACCCCATATTCCATCACTTTTATAAAAAGATATATATGCATATATAGGTTATCACTGAACAGCCCATGTTGGATTTATGCATGAAAGTTCGTAACTAATGCCAACTAATATGTGAGTCTATTCCAATCTCGTGAGATAATTTTGTCCTTGGCTGTATATTTTTGTAGGTATTTATCTCCGGATCAGCAGCCCCGGAGTCTAAGTGGGAGGATGATGGTGTGAAACTTCGTTCTGCTGCTATTTCACTTACAGTTTTATAATCTCATACCCCAAAATTCATTTAGCAGGTTTGTGGAGCAACTTATCTTCACTGTTTGGGGTATAATATTTTTCACTTGGGTGATAGCTGCTGGAATATTTCACTTTTTGTTTGAACTTTTGTACCATGGAATTAGGTAGAATCGGAATTGCCTAGAAAATTAGGAATGGAAGGTTACAAAATTTCCAAGTTTTCCATATCAAACACTCCCTTATTTTTCATGGAAAATGCTTTAACACCTCATATCTTCCAAAAGGAGACCAAAGGTATATTCTGAGCATTTTCTGTAAAAAGAAGTGCAACTAAATGCTGCCTAAGAAATTCCAACTTTTTTCTGCATAAACCAATCAGTCCGCTGTATAACAAGATACCAAAACTCATGATTGGAAACAAATTTTGTTCTAAACCATTGCTTGTGATGCAATTAGCGCGTAGTTATAAAATGTGGAAGTCAAACATGGGCTCTTAATTAGAGATGGAAAGATTGTCATTTGCTCAAATTGATAGCAGACTAGAACTCATAAAAAAATTTAGAAGTAATTTCAGATATTTTTACAAATATGTTCTTATGATTGATCATTTCAGCTTGTGATAAGATAGAAAATGCTAAATGATGCTGTTGCCAAAGTGCCTCTGGGGCCATTCGAACGAAGAAATATTGAGAGTTGGCCGGTGTTTTTTACAATTTCCAGCCAAGTTCTTCAGCCAGAATCCCAATCCTGGGTTTAATGACTGTCAATGGAGGAGCTGGGCCGTGTTGAACTTGAGATTATGGTGCTGAAATTTTTTGTAATGCAGTAATTGGGCGAAACTATGAATTGTGAATTGGTACAACATGCACATGTAATTGTACCGCCAGGTTATTTTTTCATATTCTTTCTTCCTTTGTTGCTGTCATTTAGACATGACAGAAGTAGCATACTACTCGATCTACGAGTCATGCAGAGCATCTCATACCGAAAATGTAGAGGGGAGCATATCAATACTTGTAGACGCAACTTTAATTCAAAACTACAAAGATTTGTAATTGCTATTTTCTTATGTTATTTTTGCATTATTTTAGTGTTTAGTAGTCAAATGTACTTGGTTTGGGGTACTTTTAAAGGTCATTTTCTATCTTGGGGAGTTTCTTATAAGATTTTATTGAATGTATACATAAAAACGAAGATATGGATGCCTATATGCGAAAATGGCTTACTGAATTATATAAAGAGAAAAAGGAAGATAAAAATAAAAGCCGAGACAAAAAGGGTAAAGGTCTATAACAATGAAGCAAGCCAGACAAAAGCTTAAAGCATCTTTATTTAAGTTTTTGCTTTATTAAAGCAATTGTTGTCATCTTGGATCTTGCTCAAACGACTGAGCCCTGACACTATATTAGAACTAGGATTTTCTTTGAACAAACAAATTCTTACTCTAACTAAAAATGAATTTAAATATGATATACTTATTGTAGTAAATAATTTATGTAACCAAAATATATTTCTTTTAGAAAATGGTTTTTTTAGTAATTTTACTAAAACTGATCAACAATCTTTTAAAACTATGTTTTATGATTATGTTGATGAAAACAAAAAGGTTATACCTTTTGTTGTATGGTTTTATGATCGTTATAATCAGGATTTCCCCGCTATTTGTGTTATTGATGAATTTTATAAAACTCTTTCTAGTAGAAATATTAAGTCTATACATCCTCTTATTGAAACTTTAAAGATTGATTTCGAAAATAACCAAAGTCTTGAAACAAGCCTAATTTTCTGTCAAAAATGATTTTAAGTCATGGCTTAATAATATAAAAATAATTTTTAAATTATGACCCAACAATATAAAATAAGCCCAATTATTCAAGTCCAAAACAGACAAAAATTGATTAACTAAATTCCGACCATTTTAAGCCTTCGCCGATTTGGTTTGATTGACCGCTGTCTCAAACCGATATGTCAATTTGATTGACTTTGAAATAGTTCTGTTAACCAAATCACGCGGCACTAGTTTTTTTATATTTTTTGACCAAAGAGAACCCAGAGAGTGGGCACAAAAGACTAACCACCCCTACTACAATCTAGATCAATTAAGGACAAAAACTTCTTGTGACAGTAAAATTCCCATTACTTACCCTAACAAAATCTTTGAGAAAAAAAGACACACAAGGGTATGTGAACAATTTTGTGTGCTGTAGTATCTTAATTTTAATATAAATTGTGATTCGGAACAAAATAATTGTTTAGATAAATTTCGGTGCATAACTGCATATTTATTTATGTGTGAAAAAATGGAGTTATTTCCCTAAAGTCATATCTAACTTTTGTCCTTAATGTTTTAATTTGTTTATATAAAATCTCAATATTTAGGGTCCGCTTGATAATAAGATAGAAAATAATAAAAAATACTTATTAATTTGTGTGACAAGTTGAAAAATAAGTTAAGTGATGTCGTAACATATTCTCCATCTCATGTTAAATTTTATGACTAGATGTATTACATCTTACTCTATTTTTTGTGAAAATTTCAAAGAAAAAGCCAAAAAACAAGTTAATATCTTCCATCCCTATAACTTGTTTTATAACTTTTCACAAAAACACCTTGTTTTTTATTTTTTATTTTTTTATTTTCTATGTTGTTTTTAGATGTACCCTTAGACATATTATAATTTAATTAAATTGTAGCGAAAATCATACTTATGTGTCATGTCCCATTTCCTAAGAACAAAGCAAGTATTTAACTTTATAAATTTCTCGCTTATTAATTGATTGTGTATTTAAAGGGTTAAATATATGTTTTGTTCGTGAGATTCAGGCAAATGTTGCGCACGTGTGATTTCAATTGACAATTTTAAAGGGTGATTTTATTTTCACTTTTAATAATACTTGATTTTTCTTTCGGGACTTGTTATTTAGTTCTTAAAAGTTAAGTATAAGTCTGACAATACTTTATTCGGTTTATAATAACCAAGTAATAAGTTTATACTTAATTTTTAAAATTTGTATAACGTGCTTTTACTCAGTACTTAAAGATTGAATGAAAAGTTACAGTGTAACTAAGCATTACTAAGGTGAATATAACTCATTTTAATCGGATTATATAATTGGACTTAGGGGGTGTTTGTTTTTCCCTCTTAATGCTTAATAAGAGTGTTTTAAGCATTCAGAGTCATATAATATTATTTATTTTTTTAACGGTTGAGAGATTAACGGTCATATTTTTTAAAAATTAAACATTAAGCATTAAGGCCTCATTTGGTTCACGGATTTTAGTACTCGGGAAAGGAAAGTCGTTCCTTTCCTTTGTTTGGTAAGCACAAATTCCGGAAACACTTTCTCGAGAGAGGGAAAAGTAGGGGGTAAAACCATTCCTCCCAAAACACATGGGATTGATTTTCCCATGTGATTTTCCAAGCATTTATTACACAAATTTTAGACAATAATACTCTTTCCTAAATACTTTCCATGGTTTACCAAACACAAGAAAAAAAATTTGACAGAAAATTTACTTTCCCACCTCCATTAAGTACTCCCAATCCTACTGAATACTTAATGCTTAATTTAAAATCTTTTCTTTTCTCTCTTTTTACCCTTATAATTTTAATTTAAATTACACAAACTTGTGGGTTACGATGTTAGGTTTTTTTTCATTCGGTATTTAGAACTAATTTGATTTAAACAAACACATGCTATTCAAAGATTCATTTAAAATAAAAATAAATAGCATTTTCAAAATCTACCTCCGGCCCTTAACATTCCACATTTATAGTTTAAAAAAAAGGTGGTGATGTTGGCACCCCCAAAAACACTTGGTAACACTCTCACTTTAATTCGGTCATTCGCAACCGAGTAAAGTGTCTATTATTCGGTTGTTGAGGACTGAATATAAGTTTATATATTCGGTTCTTGACAACTGAATAAGGCATTTTCATTTTTTTTCAAAATTTTTGTAAGTTTATATTCAGTTCTTCACAACCAAATAACATATACATTATTCAGTTGTTAAAGACCGAATAAAAAGTGAGAATATTTTTAAGACATTTTGAGGTTGCCAACGTCACCACCCTAAAAAAAGCAAAGGAACCCTTAATTTGAATAATGTCTGAGGATTTATGTAATCAAATAAATATACAGGGAGAAACTCGGAAAATTAAATTGAACACAATCAACGAGGAAAGTTAGCTACAGTTCTTAAACCCTTAAAACCCCAAAACCTCTTTCTCGGATCCCTAATTTTTCTCTCTCCAATCGATGATGGCGTTTGGGCGACTTCAGACTATACGAAATCTTTACCGAGCGGTCGAAATTCGCGATTTTTCTTACTTGTAATTCCGTAATGTCCCTCTTAACCCTCTCTCTTTGGTTGCTGAGAAAAATTCAATATTTGATTCATATTTTTATCAGTAAATCATGAAAAAAAATCAATATTGGGATTTGGGACTCAAAGAAGCGATTCGATGATCATGTGGCATTACTGTATTATTGGTCGCTAAGTGGAGTCTATACTCTTACTCACCCATACCAATGCAATGATACCACATAATCTAATTCACATTATAAGACGTGGCATTAGTGCATTGTCACCTACACTCTATCATTTTACTCGGGACGATTTAATGATACCGAGTCACTTTTTTGTGTACGTGGCATTAGTGTATTGGCCTGTGCGCCGAGGTTTACACTTTTATCACTTTTCTTGGACCAATGCAATGATTTGATATCATCTGAGCAACTTCTTTGATTCTCAATCATGAGTGTATTTTTATGTCACTCAATTGCTTGATGTCAATCTATGCTGGCGGAAATGTGGTATTATTGGCTTCAGTTTAGCTTTGGTTTTTTATTTTCAAGGTTAGAAATTAGTAATCCACCATTTCTTAATTATTCTCAATTTTTTTTCTCGGCAACCAAGGATTGGAAGCATTTTTGTTTAACTAAATAATTCTGGATTTCAGACTCAGAAGCTCGAGAAGCTATTCAAATATTATTGCAAACGGTAAATCTGCACACTTGATAGCAAATAAGTTTTGTTACTGATATTATTTTGCGAAATTCTGACACCGACCCTTAATTTGGGATCAATGATTATGTTGAAGTTGAAAGTATTGTGTGAAAGTTAGATGCAAACCCTTTATTTGGGATCATTAATTATGTTGAAGTTGAAACTATTGTGAGAAAGTCACAGACCCTTAATTTGAGATCATTGATTATGTTGATGTTGAAATTATTGTGCGAAAAGTTCGATGGTGGCTCTTAATTTGGGACGGAGGTAGTATAGTTAAGAAATGATTGTTTATTTTTGTCTGCTTATTATTGTCAGTGGTGGCACTGGGCATTGGAACTACATCATATTCTAAGTTGAAGGTAACTGTGTCATAACTAGGTTGAATGGATTGTATTTGTGAACTAGTTTTTGTCATTATTTTTTAGTTAGATAGACTATATTAGTACATAGCAAATCATTGAGTGGGATAGGCTTATTGAATTCATTTATGTCTATTCATTGAATGTGATTTACCAGATATTGGTTGTAGAGATCTAGAGTGTTGACTTGGGAGATTTTGAGAGCGTAGGCAGTGTGTAACTACTGTTAGTTGCAGGTTAAATGAGCGAATTATAAAAGAATTATCTGAAACAGGGAAATAAGCAAAGATATGATGGTTTGGAACTATTTTTATTTGCTCTAGAATCACAAATAATTTCATGTAAAACTTGAAGGACCATTATTTCAGCAGTTTGCCTATAAATACTGAAAATTTTCTAACTCTTTTGTATGGTGTTTTTTTCTTAGAAATGCCACAATGCTCAGTTTTTCATCTTTGAAAGTATGTAAAAAGTCCAATATACTAAAGTAATTTTCTTTTAAGTAGTCCCTGAAGTTAATAGCAGAAAAGACTTTTCTTGCGTATATAAAGGCCCCAGGGATTTATATCGGACTTATGGAGACACGAAGACTCTTCGCTCGACAGTGGTAATTTTCTGAATACAGAATTCAAAGCAATTTGTAAATGCTAATTTGCCCATCACTTCTTTTGGTACACTTGTTTACTATCCTTCCTTTTTTTAAATCTTTGTACAGTTTCCTTCCCCTCCCTTCCATTGCTCTCTACCCCCAAGAGAAATATAGAAGGAAACCAAAAATTCCAAATCTCTGTTCCTCCTCCAATTCCAAAACCTGTTTAATATTAATTATCATTTGCGGTGAGTCATTTAAAGGCACCAGCAGAGCCAAGTGTGTTACAAGGGGGGAATTGCCCCCTTGACTTTTTAGATTTGTTTTACAGGTAGTGAATGCGTCTTTTTACTTTAAAGAAAACTTTGTCTCACTTCTCATCTATTCCCATGAATACTGTCCTGCCCCTCTTATAGTTAAATCCTGTCTCCGCGCTGCTTAAAGATACATTCCATTCCAGTTTATTGAGCACCTTCTGTTCCTTGATGTGTAGGCTGCTGGCTTATCAATTATCTTGAGTGACAAGAGATTGCTTTCAACGCAAGCAAAAGCTCCTGCCCAAGCGCGGCAAATGGTATGTTGATTTTCGGCTGCACATTTTTATATTCTCACCTTTTTGTGTTGTTTTGAGTATTATGTTGAGTGAGTAAGTTTAGTTTGGCTTACAAAAAAGTCATACCCAGCTTATATCCGAGGTCTGTTCCTATTGAGTGGAGGGGGCAATTGCCAGCCCCCTCCCCCTTTAACTTTTGGAAAAAAAAACACTACTGCGCACCCTCCACCCCCCAATAAATACTCCATCTATTCTTAATAAGAGTTTTTTTTTTGGTTTTTGGTTTTTGATATTCAAAATTAAGAGTTCAATTTTTTACTATGTTAAAATTAGTGTTCTCTTTAGAAGGTAGCAAAGTCAATGCGATATTGATGTGAGAGAATACTATATCTATATCTATCTATACTATATATAAAAGTACGAATAACTTAAGTGTTTTTCCCTTTTTTTGTAAAGACAAATATGCCCCTTGATTTTAAGTACAAGATTTTAAGATTTACATTAAATACAAAAGTATATATCCCCTTGATTTTAGCACAAGATTTTAAAATTTACATTAAATAAAAAAGTATAACTCCATATATTTTTATATTAATATAAGTATTTAAGATAAATTTAAACTCTACTTTATCTGGCTAAAATAGTTAAATAAATATTTTAAAATTTACATTAAACAAATAAAAAAGTATAAGCAAATATTTTAAATTTTACATTAAATAAAACAGTATAAATTGATTTTAAGATTTACATTAAATAAAAAGTATATGTCCCCCTTGATTTTAAGCACAAGATTTTAAGATTTACATTAAATAAAAAAGTATAACTCCATATATTTGTATATTAGTAGTATTCCAGATAAATTTAAACTCTACTTCATTTGGTTAAAATAATAAACAAATATTTTAAACTTTACGTTAAATAAAACAGCATAAATCCACATATTTTTGTATTAGTATTTTAGATAAATTTAAACTCTACTTTATTCGACTAAAATAATTTAACAATTTGAATTTTTTTTTTGAATTATATGTATTGTATAAGACTTCTATATAATTTGATAACAAACTTTCATAGAAAGAAAGTATTTAATAGGTCATACTATATTCTAAAACTTGTTTGTTTATTTATAGTAATGTTTAGTGTTTAAAAAAAAAACATTTATTAAAAGAATTCAATGCGACAAAATTTTATCATATATTTATAATATTTTTCTATAGTGACCAAATCTATGATTTTCTTATAATTAAAAAATATTTGTTATTATTTTTATTTTACACTTAATGCTAACTATTTAATTCTTTCTATAGTTTACTAATTATATGAGTTTCTTGTAAATATTAAGTTAATTTTACACTTGATGCTATGTTTTTATTTATTTGTCATTATTTTTATTTCATACTAATTATTCAATTCTTACCATATACGTTTTCATTAATAGATTTAATGACGTTTGTCAAACACTAAAACCACGTGCACAAAAACTAGTTATTTTAAAAAGCCGTAAAATATAAGATCATTTTTGTAATCTTTATTGGAACAAAAATAAAATAAAATAATGCACGTTATGTATTCCCCCCCCCCCCCCCCCCCCCCCTCCCTTTCTGTCTCCTCTTCAACCCCACTCTGCTTTTTAGTTAAATTCTTGCTTCCTACCTTGTTTGATGAAATTAGGCTTAAGCCCCTATCATGAGTAAGAATGTTATGTAATATGTATAGTATGTCATGATCCAAAGGCCCAAGGTATTAGCCTACTTCCATAAGATTGGGTGATAAAGAAGCCCTTCGCAGTAGAGTCCAAACCAACATTCACACTAGAACAGTCTCACCGACACCAATGGAGCATACCTGAAAGGGGAAGACGAATATGGATTTGGGCATGCCCTTTACTACTCTAGTTTGAGTGAAACAGAAGGGGAAGACAATGACCATATCTTTGAAATTAAAAAGAAAAACCAAAATGTGGTCGAGAATACAGCTTAAGTTGAAGGGGTTTATTTGCTATTATTACTTGGTAATCGCGTGGACCATTTTATGGATTTAAATTGTTCTGGGTGTGCTTGAGGAATGTGGAGTATCTTCCTTATTTATTTTTGTAGGTTTTTGTTTGACTGTTTAAAATGGAAAGTTTAGCCTTTATGGTTAGCCTTTTCTTAGTTTGACATGTAGTATGGCATACCTCAACTAGAAGCACTGGTACAGACCCTCTCAAGAAAAGTTCACCAACTCCTCTCAGTAACAGGCATCAGGCCCTAGAAAGGGGGTTTCACTAGGCTTGTAGACTATGGTTTCAAGGAAGTTTCATCAAACCAATTGTAAAAGAAGTCACTTCGGCAGAACAGGGGGTTAGCTCCTCATTATATCAAGGATCAACCACCTGCCATTTACGCTTTCCAGCAACCTTCCTACTTCTCTCTAAAGAGTTCGAGGTCTTCATTTGATAACACTTAAAATCCCCCCCCCCCCCTCGATATATATGGTGGTTCCTGTTTTTTATCATCTTTAAATGGTGCTTGTGCTCCAGTCCTTTTCACCAAGGCCCTTGTTCTTTGAGGATTTCAGCATCATTTCCACGAAGAAGGTTTTATACAGGCTTTGCCCCACCCCCTTTCTCTTCTTTTTTGTGGGAGTTTATATTATCTGTTACATATCAATAATGAAAAGAAGTTTTACTTCAGGGTTGAATTGCAAAACGTTTCCATTTTGGGTTGTGGGGCTTGTGGGGGTTCTGTATTTTCTGAATTATATTTTATTAAGTGTCATTGTTTACTAATTTCTAGGCACGAGTAGTAATAAGAGTTCACTAGACTTTCTAGTCTATAAATAGGTGTGTAATTATATTCAGTAGAGTTGAATTATGAGAATGCACTAGAAAGATCGATACCTATGCTATTGGACTCCCCATGAAAAATAAAAAAAACATTTTTTTATACATGAATGATTAGATGCATATCTTGTGGTTTGGCTGCACGCGAACTTTACATTGTGGCAGATCCATTGCATTTATATATCTTATGGAAGAATAGAAATACAGCCTATGGGAGTGCTTGAGCAGAAATTACAACCTCGAGTGGAATAACCTATTTGGATGTTATTTGAGGTAATTTCATTGCCAAATCACAAGGAATTTCTCATGTTTCTAGTAATTAACCATGGAGCCCTTTAACATAGCATGGAGCACAAGTCCGAAATTTTAGCAAGTTATGCTAACCAATAAAACAAATCTCAGAAGATTTATGACTTGTGTTATATCAACTTAAAAGGTGTCGCCTCCTATATCAAAGATTGTGGGCCCTACAATAGTAAAGAAATCTAAAGGGAAGTTTCCTTGGCATATATAGGTTTATCATGTTCTATTAGGGTTATTAAGCTGTTCATCCAATCTATATTTCATTATGTTTAGGTCTCCATGCTTCCTGCTCTGGAGTTTTAGTTTTAGTGCTAGTGTATAAAGAAGTCCAGTTACCTACACATTTGCATTAATCACTCCATTCCAATTAGATTTAAATTACAGGAATACGGCTAATGCGGTTGTTTCTCATACTTGTGTTTGGGTTAATTTTGCTGCATATGTGCTAAAAATTATTCATACATGCTCTCGATTTCTTTAGCAGTTTCAAGAAGTATTTTACAAAAAACTTCTGTTTTTCTTTTTTAAGAAAGATTGATCATACACATATCTATGCAGGGCTCCTTCAAAGTGTCCATGCTGAGTCCTGGAATCATCTACGAGCCATATGCATCTCGTGAACAACTCTCTTTTTGGCGAAGGTTGGTTAGATTTTGAGCGGGTCATTCATAGAACGTAAAGATCTTTTTGACCCACCATTTCACTAGATTAGCTTGAAAGATTCAAAACATCCATTAACATGTTAGCAATTGTAGTTCTTTTTTGGGCCAAATTGTAATTATTTAGTCAATGGCCTTTAGCAATTCTGCTATGCAATTGATCAATACGTGAAATTTGACAACATGGGTGAAACAGAAATTCACTGTCTTTCTGATCTGGCCAGTTTCCTTATGTAAATAGTTCAAAAGGTATAATACTATTCAATCGTATCATGCTATTTCTATTTTTCTAGTGCAGTTTGGGCAATTTATATATAATTTTAGTTATCACTGAATATCCGAAACCTACCTATTTTGCATTAAAAGTATTCTTTCCTCTTAGGCTCTTACATTTTTTGTCAACATGTTAGATGACTAGAATTTTGCTTCACTTTTCCCTTTGATAAAGTCTAATTTCTAGTATGCTTTTATAGCAAATATCAAAAGAAAAAAAAAGGGAAAATGAATCTTAAATATCTGGGTTGAAACAAATGTAGTGCAGAAGTACAGACTTGTGCATTCAAAACTGAAATCGTCAAAACCAAGCATTGGAGTTTAACCTTAAGAAATTAACCTTGCCTGTCCAAAATGAAGTTAGAGTTGGACACTTTAGGGGCATTGTGTGGTTAAGGGGATGATTCAACTAGTTTATTTCATATGATCAAGCATGATGTAGCATCTTCCATTGGAAAGCAGTCTGATTTCCTACTGGTAGAACCTTGTGTTGGCCTTATTTACAGATAAAGTATAGTGGAGAAAAGTTAATAAGGTCTTAAGATTGCTGTTCAGTGTTCGTGTATGGTTTTTCCGCTCCTCATAGGAAAAAGGAGTATCTAAATTGCATGACATAATGAAATGCCTATGGAGCTTGGTGCCAACTCCCAGTAACCAAAAAAATATCTCTGCCACTCTGCCCCTTTGTACAAAGACTAAGAGGCCCCTTATCTGGCCAAAGCATCTGCTCCCTTGCTTGCCAACTAGTCAGCCACTCCAACCTCCCTATCTAAAAATATGTACAAGCCCAAAACCAACTTGAAGATTTGTAGGCTCAATATCTCTATGATCTTTGGACACTGCCAGAGAGTCAGAGTTTGACACGAACGAGTAGCAACTTCAACATCTAGAATGTTATAATCGCTATGGTTAGGCAAAAAGTTGCCACAAATTTCTTACCAATTTTGCATTTTGATTGTTGTTGAGGGTAGGGCATATACTGGTCATTGTCTGCTCCTTGTTTTTTATAAAAAAACACGGGGTCCTCCATTTGATATATTTTAATGAAGCAAGATTCTATGGCAAGATAAATTGTAATGTCCACCATTTGGTTATGAGAAAGGTTGCTACTTCTGGTTATTTGGGAGGTGACATTTGGTTATTGGCCAAGGGTAGCTAAATTTTGGTTTTGCCACTAGAAGGGTTTTTGGGTTCAACCTTGCTAACTTTTGCTATTTCTTAAATTCGACCATTAGAGATGTTTCTAGGAAGGTTATATTAAACTTTTGGCCTCTGGATTGTTGATATTGATTCTTACTCTTGAATTCAAGTAATACGTGTGCCGTAAATATATAGGTGGTCTCTTTCTTATAAATTATAATGGCTTCCACCATGTTTTGTGGCACCCCATGGTGAATTTTCTTACTTAAGAAACAAAATGATAAGAGAAAAAGGATACAACACTACAGTTTCTTCCACTGGAAAAATGATTGGGACAATATTTCTCATTTTAGGATCAACGGAAATGTGATACTTTTCTGAACGACCCTAGTGTTGTGCGTGGGCTGCTCTATGTGCCTTTATGTGGCTGGAATAGGTGCTGGCGGGCTACACACTATGCTTGTAGTTATTGTACAGCCTATCAGCACCGAATGCTTGTAGCTATTGTACAGACGATATCATATTAAGAGCATGCAAAATTAACAATTTATTATGGCTTTCCAAAGCTAATTAATTATTAGATTTACAGGTCTGCATGATTACCATGCAGGTCTGAACTTTTCATAAGTTTTGTTTCTGATTTTGCCAATCAATATAAGCTTTGTTTCTGATAAAAAAAAATATTAAGTTTTAAGAAAGTGAGATCTAGTAGCTTATCTCTGATGAGTTTGATCTGCAGTTAGGCCTCCTTGAGCCAATTTTCAGCAATTTAGTTAGGGCCCTTTGGTTGTCCCCCAAGTTGTCAATTAGACAATGCATACTGCCATTTACTAGTTTTACATTTATTTGTGTTTAGTTGTGAAAAGTAAAATTTAGTCATTCCAAGTAAAACTTAAAATTGCCTAATTCTAGAACTAGGGAATTCACATAACCATATACTTCTAAGAGATCTAGTGTCTGCACTGGATGATTGATACCTCTAGACAATATTTTAAATGATAGAGAGGAATTTAGTACATGTTTTTATCCTAACATTTGGAATTTCTTTAAGTGTTTCAACACTTGATGAATTAGAATCGAGTTATTTCTAAATTCACAATTGTTTTTGAAAGTGAACTTTTAAATTTTTTGGGCAATTAATGGAACCAAAGGGGACCTTAGTATACGGCTTGCCACGCTTATTACAGCCCCAGTGCTGGTGATCTCATGCTTGGAGTCTAGGACGTGTCCAAATGCACCTTCACAATTCCTTATCTCCTGCATATACAGTAAACAAACCTTCTATTTTTAATGACATTATTTTTTAAAACTGATCCTTTGAGTGATAGAATCTAATTTGCTCTCCTGCACTTGTGATGCTGTGTGCAGATGGTTCACAAGAAGTGGTTGGAAAAGAACAAAAGAGGATGTTATTCTAGAGGTGATTTTCTCTCGCACTATAAGTTCATAACATGCCTCAGACCATTTTAGGCTGCCTGCTTGCTGTTACAAGAGTTAAAAGAATAAAAGCAAAAGATTCTTTGAATTGATTTTAGTCATGTTTGTCATTATTGGTTTCCATCATCTTTATTTAGTCACATTAAAAAAATGATGGAGTGAGAAAATCCAGTTCTGCATTAAATAGTAACACTTCCAGTTTGCTTGTCTACAGCTCAAAAGTGCATATGCCATTGCTAAATTACGGAAGACTGGATATTCAAAACAGAAATTCTACAAAGAAGCCTTCGAATTGTACAAAGAGGTACGATTATGTTATCTTTGGAATAGAATACATGATTCTTGTTGCTTAATTGAACTTCATTTTCAAATTTGATTCTCTTCACTACTTGTTTTAAAAACAAATTAGATATTATTCTAGTAAGGAAAGTAATATTTTCTTTTTTGCTATATGGTTGTTATACGGTTGTTAATCTAGGGTGAGACAATTGATTTGGTTTAATTCAAGGAAATTTTTGCTGAAAGCTATTATCTTAGTGATCTTTTGTCTATCCCAAACTCTAAATTTCAAGGATATTGCAATTTTCTTCTGTTCATATAAATGGATTAGATAAAGAGACTATCAATCTTAAAGATACAATGGCTGTCAAAGTGAGGTTAGATTAACAAAAGAAATCACTGTCCCTACACGATGGAGTGATGATTCTTGTCCTCCTATAGTATACAGATTCATTTTTCTTTCAATAAAAATAGTTTCTTATCGAATATGAAAAAAAAAAAACTTTGTCGCATAAATTGTGGCTCTTTCAAGGTTCCGTTTATTATTCAATTAGAGTGATGTTGATACGATGAGTTTCTGTCTTTTGAGTAGATGTTCAATGAGAATGTTGGTAAAATAATTTCCATGTTCATATTTTAAAAACTCCCTCCATCCTAAATTAGGAGTCCACTGTTCCTCTTTGGCCTTTAGGACATCTTAAATTAAGAGAGTCCAGTTTCTTTTTTGGGACATAATCAATGTACTAAATCTTACAATAGGTAAACAAGGTTCGTTCTCAACCACACCATATTGAACTTAGTCTATTCTTAAAAATTGTGGGAAAGTCTACATGGACTCTTAATTTGGGACGGAGGGAGTATATGTAACTGTTCTCTCATTGACATTTTATTCTTCTCAGATAAATACACAAATGGCGAATGGTGACAAAGCGTCTTTGAGGAAAGCAGTTACAGAGAAGATGTATTCTGTATGTCTCTACTTGCTTACTCTTTTTCACTTGCTTTCCTGCTGTAGGATAATTCAAATGCATTACGTTTTTCAGCTGTAGTCTCGATGTATTCTGTATGTCCCTACTTGCTTACTCTTTTTCGCTTGCTTTCCTGCTGTAGGATAATTCAAATGCATTACGTTTTTCAGCTGTAGTCTCGTTGCCATCCTTCTTAACATAGCTATACTTCGAGGAATAACCTAATCTTTTTATGTCAATCATGTTTTTTCCATGAGACAGGCTCTCAAGAATGAAATTAAACAAAGATAATCTATTTTTCACTTGCTTTCATGCTGCAGGATAATTCAAATGCCTTACGTTTTTCAGCTGTAGTCTTGTTGCCATCTTTCTTAACATAGCTATACTTCAAGGAATAACCTAATCTTTTTATGTCAATTGTGTTTTTTCCATGAGACAGGCTCTCAAGAATGAAATTAAACAAAGAGAATCCATGTGGAGTGCTGTTTATTGGGAATTACTAGAACCTGCTGTTAAAATACGAACACTGCGAGCTCGATTGGTAATTATCACTGCATAGGCTTATGGAATGTTCTAATATTTGTTGACATAACAAATATTAGTATCAGCATTGCAGTTCTTTCCCTAGTTTTTAGGAACCCCAGCAATGTTGCTTTTGTATCCTATACTCTTATTATGCATTTCATTTGATAAATGACTTCACATTTACCTCTTGAGCTAGTATTCTGGAATAATAGCATTTTTCTTATTATTGGTTGTTGGGAGAGGGGATTTGTCATTTTTTCCAAGTCAGATTGGCATTTGTGTCTAGAGGTGTAACAAGTTGAGTCAAGCCGAGCAGTGGCTTGTCAAAGCTTGGTTCATAAAATTTGTTGAGCTTAATAAAAACATGTTGAAGCGTTGCTTGTTTAGCTTCCAAACCCAGCTTAAACGAGCTTTTAACTGAGCCGAGCTCGATTTGTTTGATCAAGCGTTGCTTGTTTAGTTTTGATTCATTTTAGAGCCTGATTTGAGTCCAATGGAAAGGGCGAATTTTTGCCTAGTGGTATTGATTTCGACTACTTGAGCGAACCTAGGAAACCGACCTATATGTTTGACCTTGCTACAGAAAATGTTTCCGTATTTTTTTAAATTTTGAGACCTATTTCTTTTCCAGATTGGTGTTGATCGTGATGACCTCAGCAAAGTGTTCATACAGCTTACACTTGAGTTTCTGACTAAGCAGGTACACTGGCTGCACTTTGAATTACGTTTTCATTTTTCTATAATAATTTTAAAATTGTTAATTTGATCATGTGCTGTTGTAGCATACTTAACCTTAACTTTTTTTTTTTTTTGCATGTGTAGGATTTGATTTATTGAAATTAGGTTAAATGAAAAGAATTATTATAACGTGAGGACCATTCTCTTTAGAGCTGTGTTGTATATATGCATACACACTTGTGTACATATACAAAGAGTCAACGGTCCTTTTAATTAATTGAAGGACCTCCCTTTTGAGGGGATAAATAATTGGATTTCTTGATGATATTTGGTGTATATGATGTTTCTTATAGCTAGTAGATCATCTCCACAAAATTTTATCAAGAAATTTAATGATTTATTGGCTGATAGAAGCCTGATCTTGTGGTTGGACTCTGTCCATATTTTTTGCTTCGTTTTTCGTAGAGGATTGTATTTAAAGCACTATGTCGTGTTCTTGCAGAAGTTTGAGGCATATGATTCAAAAGGTGCTGCTGTTGCTGGAGATAAAAATAAGGAGGTATGGGTTTTAATCAATGTACCAAATTAACAGTCCACTACTACCTTTTTTGATATCCCGAATTACGAGTCCGGATTCCTTTTAGGGATATAATCAATGCACCAATTCCCACTATAGTAAATAAGTTTTGTTCTTTACCATTGATTATGTTGGAATGAGTGTGAATCTCAAAGATGACGGAGGGAGTTTTGGGAGAGCACAGTGTCTTTTTTTGGCATTTAGGATACTGTACCTCCTTGTGCCCGTATTTTATTGTAGTATTTCAAATATTGAGCCTTTTTAGTCTTTTAGAAGTAATAGAAACCTTTGTTCAAAGAGATGATACAGATGAGTAAGAATGAGCAGAAAGAAGATTTCCCTATCTGCAAATCCTCCCAAAATCTTGCACTAGATCTTACATGCACATTAGTACAACTATATATACTTGTACTCTATACGCGTTTGTTAGTTCAAATACATTTAGCCTTTTCTCCTCTTTTAACCAAAGTGGGCAAAAGCCACCCAGAGATTTTATTAATAAAGCAAAAAAGGAAAATACAACTCAACTTCTCCTCACATTCTCTCTCTTTTTTTTTATTCTGACCCGGGGGGTGTTGTGCGCTTGTGGCATTGACATTTCTCTCTCACTGCAATTTTTACATTTGCTTCTTGTACTTGCCTGTAGATCCTTGTTCGTGATATCTGGGTTTTTGAGAAATCGATGTTCCACACCGGAGCTTACTGGCGTCTTTGTGGACGAATTCAACTAAAGCCAGTTCCTTGACCAAGAACACAAATCTGACATTTCCCCGGCAAATATATGATCGGCTCCAAAGTTTTGTAAGTTAAATAGATTGCGATATATATGCTTGTGTTGGTATCTTCTTTATATTTAGCAAGCTTTGAGGTATCCAGAACCCGCAGGTCCGGTAATCCAGTTCCCGATCGTGGACATTTCAGTCTTGGACATTACTGTGTTGAAAAAAATGGATGTAATTTATTTTTAGTTTGAATTATTTTTTTTGAGTAATAAAATGACATTTGGATCAACAATTTTTTTTTTGGAAATAACATTTGGATCAACATATCTTTGCTTTTCTACACTATCGTCATCAACCCCTAATGATAAATTTAAAGCAAGGGCATGAAAGTTTATAGTAAGATTTACCAAAAATTAGGCACACCTCAATTTTAAGGAACTATATTTTTTATGCACATGTTATACATGTGTAATTATATATAAATAATTTAAAGATTTTTTTTTTTTTATTATTAAATTAGTGAGCGGTTTGGCGATTGGAACAAACGCTATCCTGATGTAATGGTAAGCATTCAAACCCATTGCTTATGCGTAGTTATAAAAGAAAAGTTGTGAAATAAAAGTCCATAAGGACAAAATCTAAAATTAAATTTTTTAATGTGTAGAAATAAATTCCAGCTTTATTTAGTGGATTAATAACAAGCAATTCAACCATATGTTTGGATGAAATAATTTTAAAATTTATAAAAATTGTAAAAGAAAGAAAAATAAAAAAAAGTAATAAGTGGTCTAGTGATTAAGGAGTCTTATAACCCTTACAAATCTTATTACTTGTGCTAAGATAATAAACTTTTTGTGAGATTAAAGCACGCAAAGACAAATTGAAAGATCAAAAAATCTGACATAGTTTCAATAGCAAATGAAATCACTTCCTACTTTATATAATAGCAGATAATATTTAACAAATTTGTTTTAAAATAAAGAGTTAGACCAAGATTAAGAATATTTAATTATTAAAATTATTTTATGTATGGCTTTTCTTTTTACCATAAATTTTCCAATTTTTTTTATTTAGCTCATGACGTTTGATTATAATGACAATTTCAGTATCGATTTTTTTCTCAAAACCCGCGTTCGCTGTGATTGGTTTAATGGTTTTCATCCAATTCACCTCACTTATTTTCTTTTATCGTTAGCAACATAGTTATCCAGTTTAAAATTGGAGGATTGTTTTAGTTTCAGCCAAAGGCATTGATTATGATATATATTTTATGTGAGAAACTTATATACAAAATGTCAGTTTTTGCCACCACATTTGATATTATTTATTTATTTATTATACATTTCAGTGAGTTTTTTAGTTATTCAATTCCTAGAATACGTTACCTCTATTAGTTTCTCTCTCTAATTTACACGCCTTTTCTTTAATTATATTTTGCACCACCAATGCATAATTTCATTAAATTTCTGGAGCACATTACAAACTAAAATTATGGTCTGCAAAAATTTCACAAAACACAGGTTGTGTGTGTGTGTTTCTGTGTTTGGGGTGGTTATGAAAATAAAAACATCTAACGGGCTAACTTGTATAATCCACACATTTAAGGGCTAACTCGTAAGAACCTGCCTTTTGTACAAATTAAATAAAAGGTTGTAGGTGTTTAAAATGTGACATTAAGGGTACATTTGATGACAATATGAAAAATAAAAATAAAATAAAAACTGTTGATTTTTGTGAAAAGCTGGAAAATAAATTGAAACATGTGGTGAGATGTTTTCTTATTTTGTGAGTTTTCAATAGAAATTTTTTCTTTGATGGTTGAGAAAGAAAATTTTTCAACAAAAAATAATGAATGATGGATGAGATCTATATCCCATATTTCAATTTATTTTCTAATTTCTTATACAAATCAAATATTTTTTTTATCATTTTTTATTATTATTATCAAACGGAGTTTAATAAACTTTCAAACTAAAAAAAGGTGACATTAATTAGCTAGGATGAAACCCTTGAAGGTTTGGTTTTCTCTGAAGAAAAGTAAAGAACAAAAAGCAAGTACACTTCTTTACTTCACTCAACCTCTTTCTCTTGAGGAAAAGTATCTTCAAAGTTAAAAACTGTTCATGAACCAAATTAACTAACTTCTTCCTATCTCAGATAACATACAATCAAACAAACAAATCCCTAACTTCTCTTTTCACTAAGAAAATTTATATATGGATGATCATACAACTAACCATCACCAACCCCTTGCCATTTTCCATAGATTCTACAACTTCACCACCCAAAGCCTTATGAACTTGGGATGTCCTTTGTGCAATTGTTTGTCTACTTATAGTAGAATTTTCGGCTTTAGGGCATTTTATGGATGTCCTCTTTGCCGTGTATTCATTATTTTTCATACATTACTAGAGTTTTTCATTGAGAGTCTATCAGTACAGGCAATTAAAACAGTGACTTTGGGCGGTCCCACGCTTTCTAGTTCACCAACACAAGTGACTAACTTTGATGCTGCATCGAACGGTGTGGGAGCTCTAGGTGGCCAAATCGTGGGCCTTATGGACCATAGCACGCCCTATGGAGGCTTGGGGCTAGAAGGGAGCCTTTCTTCGGCACCTATAAGTGCACCTCAAGAAAGAAGGCCAAAGAAGATGGTGAGTATTAGTGAAACTGTGGAGGAGATCGGCACGAGTTCGAAGAATTGGAAAAAGAAGGATGTGGAAAAGAGACCTTCCATGGAGGGAGGGAAAGAGGCGGTAAAGCCATTGAAGTCAATTCTAAAGGTGGGTTCAATTTCAAATGTAAATGAGAAACAATCATGAGAGTCGATCATTCAATTCTTATAAAAATGGGGCGGGTACAAATTCAAATAACATACTCCTTTACCCTCTCTTAACTTATTTATTTATTGCTCGCCAAAATATGGTTGTACTAAACTTTATGCATTCGATGGGGAATCAATTCTAACTTTAATTAATTATACTTTTTCTTTTTTATTTAGAATAAATCAATTCTAAGTTTACCACCCATGATAAATGCAGCATGCATGGGCTGATTTGCTAACTTTTATGATAAGTGAGAATCAAGAGAGTGATTAGGATGATCTCCGTCTTTTTCGTATTTTTTATGAGAAAATTGCCTTACCTATCGACCACATACACAAAGAATATTACCTTATAGAAAAATCAAGAAGCGATATAACTTTTAACTATTAATCGTCTCTTTTTCTAACTTCTCATACAAATTAATAATATTTTATCATTTTCTAACTTTATTTTATTAAACGCACCCTAAACATATTTCTATAGTCCCTGAAGAAATTAAAAATGCGCTCGTTACCACATGAACCCAAAAACATGCACCTAATTTAGACCTGTCAATGGGTCGGTTCGGATCGTGTTCGTGTCGATTTTTATCGTGTTTCGGGTGTTATCATTTCGGGTCTAAATGGGTGGCTTTTTTATCGGGTGTTATCGTGTTTCGAGTGTTATCTTTTCGGGTTTTAACGAATTACCCGACATGACCCGTTATTACCCGTTAAGTATATATATAATAAAAAAACATGTTTGTTTATATAATATTGTATGTATATATTGTAAGTTTACCTTGAATTAACATATATATATGTAATACTTATATAAATTATACACATTTATATTAAAAATTTAAATATATATATATATATATACATGTACATTTATAATATTAGACAACTATGTATATTATTAACGTGTTCAAACGGGTTATTATCGTGTTAACGAATATTAACTGACCCGACCTGTTAACTTATCGTGTCTTATTGGGTTGGCACCGATACGACCCGAAACTGTTAAGGCCTCACCTATTGACTTATAACTTCGTGTCGGTTCGTGTCGTGTTATCGTGTCACGTGTTGTTTTGCCAGATCTAACCTAATTAACAGAAGGTGTTCATCACATAAGCTTAGCTTACCACAAAACAAACTAAAAGGCAGGGCCATATGCCTTCCCCAAAAATCAACATCATTGATCTCAAATGCTAGACCAAAAAAAACCCCAAAAGAGAAGAAAATTACGAATAAGTAAAAATATAAATAAACTATATATATATATTCTATATATAAAAGTACGAATAACCTTAAGTGTTTTTCTCTTTTTTTGTATAGATAAATATACCATTTTATTCTACTCAAAATGAAATTCATGGTGTAATCCTTTTATTCTACTCAAAATAAAATTAAAATCTTCTACTCAAAATGAGATGGTATCATATTAATTTGGTTTAAACTCTACTTATTTTAGTTTCTCTACTCTTCCAATGTGAAAGTGAAGTAAAAAGAATAATTGTTCTTTAAAAAGTAACAGATTCGATGCCTGGTGCGTTTACTGATATTGTAAAAGTGACGAGATCACATATATTAACTGCAAATATGCTTGCAAGGTTAGAATTGCTCAAAAAGGGGCATGACTCACAGACAGAGATGCTGCAACCACACATCTCTCACATCCGTCACATCTTAATTTATTTTAACTACAATTTCAATTCGCAAACTTATGTATACGCACATAAGCCATATTAGAAAATAAAAGACATATTACTAACTTCTCGAGTTATACACGATTTGGTCTATCTCTTCGTACATATTATTATTATTGAAATTGTCCTATTTTTATGATCGACATATTTTTTTATTATTTATCTTCAACTGATTCAAGTTTTGAACTTTTGATTGTGTTTTTGTGCTTCCTCATTTTGCTATTAGGTTGGTTTATTGATCCATTGATCTGTCGAATTATATTCCATACTCTTTTCGAACTATATGGTTTATTTAGCTAGAGTCATATATACTTCTATCAAGAATTTGTTTACCTTAAGTAAATATTGTCTTAAACATGAAGGGTATATATTATATCAAGGAATGAAAAAGGGGAAAAAACACTTTATATTCGTTTTTTGTAGCCATGCTTAATTCAGTTTCAATGTTCACTATGATTGGAAAAGTAATTGAGAAATCATTGAACAACATTGTTTGGAGTAAATGAATTTTTTTTTAGTATTTTAATAATTTACATATTATATAACCTTTTTATTGATATGTTGTATTATTATTTGCTACTTTGCATTATACTCCTACACATAGAATTAACTCTCTACTAATTTTAAAGGCTTTCTAAAAATATATATTTCTTCCGTATCTCTAATTAAGAAACAATACTTTAAATATATACTATAATAACAAATAGCTATCTCTTAGGAGTTTTAAATACATATTATTTGTTATTACATGTATCTCTTATTTGCAATAATATATATATATATATATACACCAAATAACTACCTCTATCTTATAAAACCCTCCCCATCCCCACCCCATGTAAGATTCAAACCCGGGACCTCCTGTTGTTCAGGTGAGAGCCTTACCACTAGGCTACACACTCCCCCAGCTTTATCTCGTATATCTCTTGCTTGTTTTTTGCTTTTGTATGGGTTGATTTATTTGAAATTATTCTTATTTTAACACAATTCCTTATGTTTTCATATCTAGCATTTTTTTAATTGAAGCAATGGCATTACAACAAATAAGGTTAGTTAATTCTCTGACTATTAAAGCCATAGTACTACGACAATAACTGGTAAAGACATTCAATAATTAAATAAGAAAGATTAAAAAAAATGAGTTTGATGGACGAAAAGGGTAGCAAACAGACCATTTAGAACTTATATATATAATGTCCCCTATTAATATAAGTTTATATTATAATTTTCTCGGATTCAAAAGTTCAATGTCTTACATTCAATCAAGCGATTGAAAAGTTTGCTGAGATATTTCTATGTAATAAGACGTATATAGTTTCTAATGGTATCATTAAGGAACCAAACAAAAACTTCATGAGTATCCATCTTGATATATAACTTAGTTTACAATTGTATACTTATGTTAAAGAGGCTGAAGTAAATATCGAAACTAAATATATTATTTTCGAGTTCAAGACATTTGAAAAAGCCATGAAGGTTGTTCCTCGCAAATACCATATTGGTAAGTATTTTATACTTTTTAAATACTATTATTATTATTATTATTATTATTATTATTATTATTATTATTACAATAATTTTCTTTTAGATATACTTGGTTTTGTATGCAATGTTCAACAGCGTGTTCCAATAACAAAGTCCAACGGTGGAGGTAGTTACAAGAGAGAGGTTACTATAGCAAATGAAAAGTAAGTCCGGGATATTTTAAATTGTTTTTATTCTATCTCAAAATTTTAAATTTTATATTTTTGTAGGTGTGAATCAATTACATTAAATATCTCGGGTGATTAAGTCCGGAGTATTTTAAATTTTTATTTTTTTATATAATCTCAAAATTTTCAATTTTACATTTTTGTAGGTGTCAATTACATTAAATCTCAAGAGTGATATGGCAAAGAATGAAGGACAATTGCTACAAGAAATTGCTAATAGTAAACCTATTATTGCAATTTCACAAGTGAATTTAACTTTATTCCAAGGTTTGATACACTACAACTAATTTTATAATAAGGGGAAAGGATCTTAAGTGGACCAACTTTTTGGTCCTTAAATGTGGACTTGTCATTTTGAGGGGGTAATGGATGAATTTTTTGATGAAACTTAGTGAAGACGATCTCCATGTTTAGCATATCACCTCCGCCAATTTTTATCGAAAAATTCAATCGGGAAGAGGGTTAACTAAAAAATTGATATATATGTGCATTTTTAGCCGTTAAAATTTCATATGTTTAGCTAACCCATTTTCCGGTTGAATTTTTTGATGAAAATTGGCGTATATGATCTACTAATCATGGAGATCATCTTCACCAAATTTTATTAAAAAATTCATTCATTTGCCCCCTCAAAATGATTGGTCCGCATTTAAGGACAAAAAAAGAGGTACTCTTTAGATCTTTTCCCTTATAATAAGTTCTTATATATATATATATATATAAATTTATATATATTTATATGTTCAACAATTAGTATTGTTTTTTTCTTATCAAAATAGGTGAAAATTAGCTGTCAACAACATCATTATCAACATTGCATGTCAATCCAGTATGCGTGGAAGCTTAACAAATATAGCTATGGTAGTTTTAATATTTACTTAAATGCACCATTTTAATATTAGTTATCTATATAGCTTTTATCTTACGCTATGATTATTGCTGCATATTCAGGTTGAAATCTTCCAATATTGCTAAAAATATAAAAAATTTATTGATGAAAAAGAGAAAAAGAGAATCCACCGAGATAAAGTTGAACGACATTTTACACAATTGATCGTCCGTACAGGTAAACAATTCATCATTTATATACTGGTACTTATACAAATATATAATTAGTTGTAGAATATTCATTTATATAACTTATTATGCATAAAAATTTATATTCTATTAGAGTGATCGTTACAAGAGTTCAAAATAAAGAAAGGCCATACTACGACTCATGTAAGAATTGTGCCAAGGCAATGGTAGGAGAAGTGAAATGCTCGACATGTGAAAATACAACTAATGTTATTCCTAGGTAAACCATCATATATATAAATGTTATAATTAACACATCGATTTTTTGTGATAATTTTTTTTTTAAATGTGGATATCTTCTGAAACTTAGCATTGTTGATCACGAAAAGAGCTGTTTGAAGAACAAGCAACTCCATTCATTAGGTATCCTATTTTACTATACTAGAAATTAGGTAGGAGATCTTATTACACATTGATTTTTACCAAAAATCCAATGAATAATATTTTTTTGAATGAAGGGCCTATTTTTAATTGGTAATTAGTGTAAGAAGCCTATTTTGTTTTATATTTTAAATGAAGGTATTTGAATAAATTTAAATATTATTTAATTAATAAAAACATGTTATATATTACCTAAATTACCCCCTTTTTATGAAATTTGCACAAAAAATATGGACTGCAAAGTTCATATTGCAGTGAAATATGGACTGCAATATGAACTTTGCACTAGAAATATGGACTGCAAAGTTCACATTGCAGTAAAATATGGACTGCAATATGAACTTTGCACCAAAAATATGGACTGCAAAGTTCATATTGCAGTGAAATATAGACTGCAAAGTTCATATTGCAGTCCATATTTTAATGCATATTGGTATTTTTTAATTTATTTTAAGGGTTAGGATGCCATTTTACAATGAAAAAAAAAAGACACATGTCGTATTATCAATAAAATAAAAAATAGGCCCTTTATTTACAAAAAAATTATTTCTTGGCTTTAGTGTGAAAATCTTTCTCTAATAAGACATTTTTATTAAAAAATTATTCCTTGGTTTTAGTGTGAAAAAGACCACTAAAATTAAAAAGGACTAACTTAATTTTTTATTTTTTTATGTTCCATGAATATATAATCCATATTGAATAAGTTTATTCAGCAAATATTTTTTGTTATAATACTTTATGCCAAAACACCACTAATATTCTATATTCCATTACACAAACTTTTATAACTTGGCCCTAGAAATGTAGAAGGCCAGTGGCAACTTGACGAACTCAAATAATATTTTTTTGTAAAGATGTGAATTATGATGCCAGTACAAATTAGTTTGTATCCACACAAAAAATATTTAAATGTAATAGTTATCAATCATGGCATTACATATATTAATGTCTTTGAACAAGATTAGAATATAATAGACGGACGAAAAATTGCAAGTAAATGGGTAAGACTAATGATGTCAAACACTAAAGCCATGTACAACGCACGTTCACAAAACCTAATATGTAGAAAAGTTATCATCCGTAGAGTGTAATTACAATTTGGGTAAAATTAAAATAGAGGGTTTATGTAATGGACAATAAATAAATAATATACATACACTAGAAACCCTAGAGTTTATACACTTCATTATAACCTCAATGCGCGTGTATACTCCCTCAGGATTTAGCCTCTTGAATTTATTTTCAACCTGTTAATGCCAACAATATCATTTTAAAAAATATGTTTCATTAATCTGAAAAATCCATTATACACCATCCATGCACACAAACACAAGCAAATAAGGGTGACAATTAATCTTTTTAGGTCTTAGCTTCTATTTAACACAACAAAATATATAAGGACGGCAAACACGAGTTCATTTTATTTTTAGCTAATACAAATATTGTCTACTTAAATGTCAATACAATAGTTTTATCCTATTGACAAATCCTAACATGTGTAGAAATCTAAAAATAAATTCTCATTTTAATGTTCATCAATTTGGTGCCAACTATTTTATTTTTTTTTTGTACTTTATTTTCATGCCATTTCTAGAATCTATGAATTGTCACCCCTAAAATATACTCCCAGTGAGCCTAACGCGATAATTTTTCTTTTATATGGGTTGCATTTTTCACTAATCCTCAACATCATTATAGTTTATTCAAAATTATATTGAGAAAAATGATGCCACCAATCCAAGTATACATAACATACTCATAATACACGACTCATGCACATAATTGCCCAGAACATTAATTTGAGAGCAATGCTACACTAAGGGAACGAATGTACCTTATGAGTAGAGGGAGCAATCAATTGCTCCCCGTGATTTTTTTCCTTCTTTTAATAATATTTTTACTTAAAAAATTGAAAAACAATTTGGTAGTTCATTTTGCACCCCTCAACTTTTGGAAAAAAATACACTATTCCCCCCCTTAATAAATACATCTATCTCTAATTAAGAGTATTTTTTTTGGATATGCAAAATACATCACTGTACACGATTTTTTGTTTACACTACAGCCTTATATAGACTCTTTTGTATAACACATACATACACAGTTACATTTGGTATTTTCTAATCCAATAATAGAATCTTATATTATCTTGAAATAAGGTAAAATTATATCATTTTTGTTACCTTTATTGGAACAAAAATTATGCACATTATGTTTCTGCAACCCCCGGCATGCGTTAAATTCTAACTCTGCCCCCACATCTACTAGTTATTCATATTGAAAGCATCAGTAAATGAAGCCATTAAGAATATCATCACTGATTACAGGCCGTTGTAACACCTAGTAAGACAATTTTGCATCTTGTAGAAATAATACCTCAATAGTTTGTAAAATTGCTTCTATCAATTATTCCGAAAATTATAAAATACTACATATGTTACATGACCAACAAAACTTTTATCTGCCTAGTAATACCTCATCTTCTAACATTATAATTCACATCTAGGCCGAGTCCTATAACTTAATCGATGCGATCAAACTCGTGCTCTACATGATATATATCAGAGAACTTGGAAATCAGTGGTCAATACGGGTAGAAGAGAACCAATCACCTTCGATGCAGACAAATCAGCCAGCTCAATTGCGCTAATAAACCAACCAATATCGAGAAATGTATATTCTTCAGGGCTGGCTTAAGATATAATAGGATCAGAATTACGGCCCAAATCAATCTGTGGAACTCTGTTAAAACACAAAAAAGTTAAATTAGGTAAAGTTCTAAGAAAGCTTTCACACAGAAGGGAATACAAAGTTCCCATATCAGCAAATTGCATGTTAGTACAATAGAAGTGAAATGCAGAGCATAGGGTTTCCTTTTGCGGGATATTGGGCTCCTCAAGAGTGAGTTGAGAAATCTTGGCCCGTAATTTACAATTAGATGGTCAAGATTTTGCCAAATAGTTTCTATCCAAATAGTATCAGTTTCCTCTAGTATGATGGATTCTATCACTGGAGTTCAAAAAATCCATACAGCTCATTAAAATTGGATGGCTGAGATTTTGGCATTACTTTCTATAAAATGAGTCCTTGCCTCTGTTTTTATAATCAATTGTCCAGAATACTCTACTTCAGAGATCCCTAGAGGGGAGCTGGAATGAGCCTGCACTAGAAGACTATAAGCCATTCAATTTTAAATTAATGGTCCAGATTTAATACTCTACTCTAGAATTATTGAAATCACTCTAGAGGAGCCGAATCCAAGTTTTGCACTTTACCGAAGATTTTCAAAGACAAATATTCAGAACAAGCTAAGATTCAAATTGTTTTTAATTCATAATAGGACTCATTTTTTTCCCACCAAATTATCGGAAGTTAGGAATCATATACTTCACCCATGAATAGAGTCTCACATTAATCAAATCAACACCATGGGTTAGTGTCCACTATAGATTTGCTCAGGCATTTACTTGAGGAATAGTTTCGCAACAAGAGAACACAATAGCAGCAACACACACACATATATATAACTTTCAAAATGGTGCAATCCTATAAGTGCACATATATATACCTTTGTCTAACCTTAAGTATTCCAGTGCCAAGCTGCATTGGTATGCCCATAATGATGCATTCACTAACTCCTTCAATCTTGTCATCCCTCCCGTTTACAGAAGCATTGAAAAGTTGATCGGACGTTTTCTCGAATGAAGCCAGCATAAGTACGCTGTCTTTCATTTTCTGAATCCCATGCCTCGTGATTCCCAAAGTTTCTCCCTGATCATACAATAATAACCAACAATCTCATCACATGAATCTACGAACACGCATGTAGAATTAACTTTTTGTTTCTTTTTCTTTTGTTGTGCAGAAGGTGTAGGTGGGGGTTCAGGCTGTCTTTGTCTCTTTGACATACAAGATAAGAGGACATAATATAGGATAAAATTGTCGTATCCCATGTTTGGAGCCGATAAGTATTGAATATTAGGGTAAAGGCCTGTTATCCCAACGGAAGAGGGATAAAACAATTCCACCTCTATTAGTGGGATATGACAATATGATGAAAAGACAATGGTTTCTCCTCCATTACGTATTAACTATACAAGTATTATGTGAAAATAAAATATAGGTTATTTTACCTAGACTCATAATCCAGGATGGGTTCAAACATAGGACCAGATAAAGCCTTATCTGACTGATTCTTATGCAATCCTGCCCTTATTCTATCGTATCTAGTCTTCTTATTTGGAATGTCAAATGCACCCTCAGAGTTCTAAAAAGCCCAGCTTAGGGCCGCCTGGGCACTAGGACGCAGCCGGCTGCTTCCCCTGGCCAGAATGGCTAATCCGCAGGATTGGTGGAGCTTTTCGCCCCCCCCCCCCCCCCCCTTCCTTTTTTTGGAAAATCTTAGAAAACATCAAGGGCTCGTTTGGTTCGAGTTTTAAATCATTCCTAGAATGTTACATTTCATTCCAGAAGGATTCCAATGTTTGGTTTGGGTTTTGGACTAGAAATGCATCATTCCAGGAATGGAGTAAAAGTTCTCCCTCTTAAATAATAGATGATTACTCTAGGTATTCTCTTTTAGATTTTCTTCTAAGATTACCTCTTAAGACCAAAATATCCATTCTACTTACCAAGACAACCTTTTTTTTTCATATATATTTTTTTTTAAAAAGAAAAAAAAAATGTATTCTTTTGTTATTGAACTTATTATTATTATTATTAAATACGACTTTTCACAATTCTTAACAATAAAAACAAATTTTTTCCTTCGTAAAATTGTTAGGACTTATCTTTTAATTTTATAAAACACAGTATATTTTGATAATTCACACATATTTCACTCGTATTTTCATTTGAACCAAACATAGAGAGGTAATGTAACGTTTCAGGAAAGAAGAATTCAAGTCTAAACCAAACATCGGCAAGGCATCCTAAATGCCAGGAGAAAAGCTTTCCAGGAATCTAAGATGCCCATTCCATTCCCAAAACTTGAACCAAATGAACCCCAAAGAAGCAACATGAAAATAAACAAACTAGTGGAAGAGGATTCCACTAGACTAACTACAACCCAGCCTACTAGAAAGGAAAACACTACACACTGCACTGAGGGCTCACTTAGCTAAAGAAAAAACTAGCACAATCAATACTGAACAAACAACATTCTGAACTATCAAAAACTCTAGACGCCTTGGCTCACAATCATGTAAGGAATAAAATATGTTCCCACAAATCCTTAACCGAGCTAATTTTCCCTTCAAAAATACGTTTGTTTCTCTCCATCCAAACACCGTAAGCTGCAGCTAGCATCGCGAATTTCCAGAGAATTCTAGCTTTGTTTTGACCCTCATCAAAGTGCCATTTGAATTCCACAAACTCTAACCACTTCCTGGGAATAGCACCAAGCGCCCCAAACACCTCAAATAACCCTGCCTAAATCCTCTTGACAAACCCATAGTGAAGAAGAATATGATCAATGTTTTCATCAAAATGTTTGCACATCACACACCAAGAGGGGGGATAAGCACCAAAAGGACCTCATATGAATCATATAGAATTAGAGAGAACTATTGTATTTTATTCCATAATAATAAAGAATGAATACCAAGCACATTATATAGGGAATAACTTCCTAACTTACCTAAATTACCTATCAAGGTAGGATTCTACCCACAAATAAAATAACATAGATAAATAACTAAACTTAATAATATTGAATTATCAATACTCCCCCTCAAGTTGGTGCGAAGATATCCGTCATGCCCAACTTGCTCACTTGAAATTCGAATGGTTGCCTTAACAGACCCTTGGTCAAAATATCTGCAACTTGTTGATTAGACAGAACAAAAGGAGTACATATTATTCCACCCTCTAGCTTCTCTTTGATGAAGTGCCTATCAATCTCAACATGTTTTGTCCTATCATGTAATACCGGATTGTGGGCAATATTGATAGCAGCCTTGTTATCGCAGTATAACTTCATCGGGAGACTTATTGGCCTTTTTAGTTCTTCTAAGACCCTTTGTAGCCAAAGAACCTCACATACTCCTTGAGCCATTAATCTGAACTCAGCTTCTGCACTACTTCTAGCAACAACACTTTGTTTTTTGCTTCTCCATGTAACCAAGTTACCCCAAAGAAACATACAGTAGCCAGACGTGGACCATCTATCGGTAACCGACACAGCCCAATCAGTATCGGTGTACACCTCTATCCCTCTTTTATCGTTCTTCCTGAAGAACAGACCTTTCCCTGGGAAGCCTTTGAGTTAACGAAGAATACGGTACACAACCACTAGGTGCTCTTCATATGGTGAGTGCACGAACTGATTAACCATGCTTACGGCAAAAGCGATGTCAGGGCGCGTATGAGACAAGTAGATTAGTTTCCCAACTAACCTTTGGTATTTTCTTGTTTCGATTGGAACACCTTCTTTAACATCTCCTAACTTGGTACCTAGTTCTATGGGAGTATCCGTGGCTTATACCCACTTATCCCAGTTTCTGACAGCAGATCCAATATATATTTCCGTTGTGAGACTACAATACCATTCTTTGAACGGGCCACCTCCATTCCAAGGAAGTATCGTAGGTCGCCAAGATCCTTAATCTCAAATTCTCTGGAAAGATTTTGCTTCAGTCGACTTATTTCTTCAACATCATCCCCGGTCAAAATCATATCATCCACATAAACAATGAGAACAGAAAGTTTGTTTCTTGTGGACGTCTTTGTGAAGAGAGTGTGATCAGACTGCCCTTGATTATATCCTTGGCCCTTGAGGAACTTCGTTAATCTTTCAAACCACGCCCTAGGGGATTGTTTAAGGCCATACAAAGACCTCTTTAGCTTGCAGATTTTTGTCCCAAATTTCTCAGTAAACCCAGGTGGAGGTTCCATATAAACTTCCTCTTCTAAGTCTCCATTGAAGAAGGCATTCTTTACATCTAACTAATTCAGAAACCAGTCCAAGTTAGCTGCAACTGATAAAAGAACCCGAACTGTATTTAGTTTTGCCACCGGAGAAAAGGTTTCAGAGTAGTCGACTCCATACGTTTGAGTGAAGCCTTTAGCCACCAGACGAGCCTTGTACCGTTCCACTGACCCATCTGAGTTATACTTCATAGTGAATACCCACTTACAACCAACAACTGTCTTTCCTTCTGGAAGTTTTACTTTCTCCCAAGTAGCATTCTTCTCCAGTGCTCTCATCTCCTCATACACCGCTTATCTCTACTCCGGAACATTTAAAGCCTCCTGAACATTGTTAGGAACAACTATATTCGACACACGAGATAAATGCAGAATAGGACGGTGAGATATTTTTATATGACACAAAGTTCGAAATGAGATATTTGGGAGATTTCGTACACGCTTTGACTCCTTTTCTAAGAGCAATAGGAAGATCAAGTTGATTAGATTGAGTTGACTCGGTATTATTTTGAGAACTACCTTCAGGTATCTTAGAAGAGTCATAGTGAGTATTATGATCCACCTCCAAGTTGGATTCTTGGGGTTGTTGAGGGATGGTTTCTTTCCTTCCTTGTTCTGAAATCTTTCTAGAATAAACAAGACCTTTATACCGTTTTGTACACATCTCTGGTCCATCGGTAGCAATCAGATTTTGGGATGACATTAGCCCAGATTGTTCACCATTACTAACACCAGTATCTTTAATATTTAATTCATTTATTTTCCCAGATTGTGTGTTAAAATCATTAGGTGCTTGTTCATACAAAACATTAACTACCGAATTATCGAAACCACAACCACCTTCACTCATGCTCTCCCCATGAAGATGGGAGTCGTTGTAATAAGATTACCCCTCAAAGAAGGTGGCATCCATAGAGATGTACAATTTTTTGGAAATCGGGTCAAAACATTTGTACCCTTTCTGATTTATAGGATAGCCTACAAAAATACATTTGTGTGCTTTTGGATCAAGTTTAGAATATTTTAGGTCATGATTATGAATAAAGGCATATTTGCCAAATATTTTTAAGGGAATATCCCCTAATAGCCAAGTGTTGGAAAATATGTCAGAAAGCAATTTGATAGGGGCTTTAAAATTCAAAGTACGTGTTGGAAGCCGGTTAATAAGGTAAGTAGCAGTCAAAATAGCATCTCCCCAAAGGTATTTTGGAACTTTAGTTTGAAAAATTAAAGCTCGAGCAACTTCAAGTAGATGTCTATTTTTTCTTTCGGCAACTCCATTCTGTTGAGAGTACAAGTACAAGAACTTTGATGAATTATCCCATTTGTGACAAAAAAATCCCCTAACATCTTATTAAAAAATTCCTTCCCATTATTAGTCCAAAAAATTTTAATTTTGGTTTGAAACTGTGTGTGTATCATGGTGTAAAAGTTTTGAAACACATCCCAACTTCTGATTTTTCTTTTAAGAGAAAGACCCAACATACTCTAGTGTGGTCATCAATGAAAGTCACAAACCAACGTTTGCCAGACCAAGTGGGCACTCTAGAGGGACCCCAAACATCACTATGAATCAAGGTGAAAGGTTGTGATTTCTTATATGATTGAGACGGAAAAACCGTGCGTTGATGTTTTGCTAATTCACAAGATTCTCACCGAAATTTAAGCAAATTTTTATTCATTAATAACATGGGAAACAAATGCTTTAAATACTGAAAGTTTGGATGTCCTAACTTTATAATGCCATAGCAAAATCTGACTATCACTAGAAACAAAAATAGAATTAAAACAAGTCTGTCAGTCTTGCCTTCCAGAGGTAGACCCATTATTGAAGAAGTAGAGACCCTCATCCTGTTTAGCAACCCCAATCGTCTTCCTTGAATTTGAATCCTGAAATTCACAATAAGAAGACCAAAAGTTAACTTGACAATTGAAATCAAGAGCTAATTTACTGACAAATATAAGATTATACGATAAATTAGGAACATGTAAGACATTTTTAAGAGAGAGACGGGGAGACGATTATGGTTCCTTTGCCGGAAAACGCAGCGAAAGAACCATCAGCAATTTTAAACTTTTGATTCCCTGGACACGGATTATATGACGAAAAAAATTCCGAGATACCGGTCATGTGGTTAGTGGCCCCTGAATCTAATATCCAGTTGCTATGGGATTTGATACAGGCAATTGTAGCTGTAAACTTATTACCTGACTGAGCTATGGAACATGAGGAGTCAGAGTTTCCTAAAGAATGAGCTTGAACCATTTTACATAGATGCTCTAATTGTTCCTTTGTGAATGGAAGTGGTTCTGAGGAAAATGGTTGCGCTGAATCTGCATTGCTTGCTTGGAATGCTCGTGTTCCTCCCCTCGTTTTGTTATCACACTTCTTCCAATTTGCTGGTTTACCATGAAACTTCCAGCAACTATCTCTAGTATGACCTGACCACTTGCAATGATCACACCATAATTTCTGCTTTCCTCCCCACTTATCATTGTCTACGGCTTTATCAAGGGCTACCAGTGCAGAGCCCTCACCATCTGTACAGGGCTCCCGTTCGTCTTTCAACATCACGGATCGTCAAGCATCTTCTCTTCGTACCTCTGAAAATACTTCTCTGATAGTGGGCAAAGGTATTCTGCCTAAAATACGACCCCGAACTTCGTCTAGGTCCTTGTTTAGTCCAGCCAAGAAGACAAACACCCGACCTCGCCCAACCTTCTTCTTGTAACGAGCACTATCATTCGGATTTTCCCACTCTCCAGTTTCAAACAAATCCAACTCTTGCCATATGGCCATCATGTCATGGTAGTAAACTGTAACCCCACGATCTCCCTGTTGCATCTTCCACAACTGGTTATTGAGTTCGAACAATTAAGAATAGTTGTCTAGATCCGAGTACGTTTCCTTAACCGCGTGCCAGATATCTCAAGCGGTCGGCAGGAAAATATAGGATTTACCAATACCAGCCTCCATGAAATTGATTAACCACGAGGTAACCATCGAATTCTCCTCGCGCCATGACTTAAAGCCCGGGTCGTTAGATGGGGGTGGTACCACTTCACCATTCACATAACCTAATTTTCTTTTGCCGTCAATAAACAGTCTCATTGATTGTGACCATTCGAGGTAATTCCTTCCATTCAATTTGTGACTAATATTGGCCATAGGATTTTCACTCACCGAATAAATAGTAGCAAATTGCGACATAGTATATGTGAACGTAGAAGATGGGCTTGTGGTGGAACCACTAGAAGATTCTGTGAGACCCGGACTATTAGCACCCACCATAGCAAGTTTATAGTTCATATGGAAAGAGAATCAAACTAACCAGACAAAACTGAACAGTAGCAATCTAACCGGAACAGTGGCAAAATAGCCGGAACAGTACCAAACCGGATCAAACTCACCAAACCAAGACCAGAATAAGGTGCGGAGCAGTGAGACGTCGAGTTCTGGAAATTTTGGGGATGATCGGAGCTCAGACACGCCGTCACGTGCGGCTACAGTGGAGGCGCATGAGATCCACGCTCGGAGGTGTGGTGGCGCGTGTAGGCGCGTGAAGGCCTGTTTCCCGGTGATTTTTCTGGCGTGAGTTCTCCTGAGGATTCCAACCACCTCTGTAATGGTGGTGTGATGAAAAAACAACACACGTAACTAGTATTTGAGATTGCACACCTTGCGGCTAGGGTTTTGGCCGGAATACTGCGGTGGTGGCTAGGAATAAACTGCCTAAGGAGTTCCTAACCCTCCTTCCTAACCCCTCTGATACCATATAGAATTAGAGAGAACTATTGTATTTTATTCCATAATAATAAAGAATGAATACCAGGCACATTGTATAGGGAATAACTTTCTAACTTACCTAAAATACCTATCAAGGTGGGATTCTACCCACAAATAAAATAACATAGATAAATAACTAAACTAAATAATATTGAATTATCAATAAATCACATCACATGTGTTAACTTTCCCCTTAAGAGCAAGCCAAGCGAACACTTTAATTTTGGTAAGAACCTCATGCTTCCAGATAAAACTAGAAAATGAAACTGAAACTGACTGAGAAAATTGGGTGAAGACACTAAAAAGGATTTACAAGAAAAAACACAAATGAAAGAGCCACCCAAGATCTTCTATCAAGGTAATTCTGATTCAAAGAAACAATCTGGATCAGCTCCATCATGGCTGAGAACTCAACAATCTCCTTATCATTTAGATTTCTATGAAAAGATAGATCCCAAGAAAAGCTTGGAGACCAAGAGGAAACCATTTGAATAGACATGTTCTAATTACAAGATAATATGAAAATCCTAGGAAATAGTTCCTTTAAAGGACTAATCCCTGTCCATATATCCTCCCATAAACGAATTTGTCCCCCCCACCCACCACTAATTTAATATTTTGCATAAAGTCAATCCACACTTTAAAAATCGATTACTACTAATTGATTGTTAAAAATCCTTAAGAAATGCTCGATTGATGAACTCGTAATGTCCTTTTCAGAAGTAAGATTTTTTGTGTTATTATATTTAAAATAATAATAATAAAATTGCTACCCCCCCCCCCCCCCCCAACACCCACACACAAAAATTATAGCTTTCCAAATTTTGGGTTTAAGGAGAGGCAGTTTGGTAAGACTACTTTTTTCTGTTGCTTTTCGAATGAAAATTTTAATTATAATACGTTTTTTGTATTGAAGGGCTCAATCAGTCAATTGCTTCTCTTACCCTCTTACTACCCCTTGCTTAGAAATACACAGTTAAACAAACTGAAAATCCAAAGTCATTCAGCTTCAAATAATAGCAAAAAGAGATGATTTCAGAGAAAAAATTCACGTTAAAAGTCATAAGATCAGCTAAAAGCATCATATGTCGAATATCTATGCTCATTCCATGACTTGACATGGTATACTGAATCTCTTCAATATCTATGCTCATTCCATGACTAGTCGTATGACTTCCTTTTACTCCTTCAGTGCCCATAACGGCTAGTAGGGCCGTTCTGAAAGCAGCACAACCAATGCATAAATATATTGATTAAAATACTACCTCTGTCCTAAATTAGAAAGCTTTTCCTTTCACACTTTTTCATAATCAACGGTAAAGAACATAACTTGTTTACTGTTTGTGTCCCAAAAGGAAAACTGGGCTCTAAATTTTGGATGGCCAAAAATTCAATTATAATGTTTAACTCACTCTTCCCAAAATTGGAACACAAGTTAATAATATAGCAACATACTAACCCTTCTACAAGCAACTCATAAGTATCCTTCTTGGTTACGTTATCCTTTAATTTGTTTATGATAGTGCGTTCAACTGTATTGATGCCCTGTCATCCAAGCGCAATGCAAACAAAGTGATTATTCATTTGAGCAATTCAAACAGATTGGCAAAAATATATAAATATATTCATACAAAAAGGCTATAAAGAAGGAATCCCTCCCTTTAATAAAAAGAAGGATGCCAATTTTGAAGGGTAAATGGATGAATTTTTGTAAGAAAATTCGTAGAGACGATCTATATCATGAATACATCACCTCCACCAAATTTCATCAAAAAGATTAATTCAAAATTGGGTAAGATGATTATCAAAAATTTCAACGGCCAAAATCGCACATATATATCAATTTTTCATTACAACTAGTTCTAGATTGAATTTTTAGATAAAAATTTATGGAGGAGATCTACTACTCATTGTATAGATCATCCTTACAAATTTTCATAACAAAATTAATCCATTTACCCTTCCAAATGAGCATCCCTTCTTTCTGTTAAAGTGAGGGATTCCCTCTTAATAGCCTATCTCATATACTCTATATACATATTGTGAGAATGTGAAAATTATGTTATATCATTTAGTAGAAAGGTACAAAATATATATACAAGAGAAAGACCTAGTATATTAAGGAGTTTCCTTCTAATAAGGATTCTCTAAATATATCCTAAATATACACATGCTATAAATATAATATATACAAATCTCAACACTCCCTCTCAAGCTGGAGCGTACAAGTTGTTAAGTTCCAAGCTTGTTACAAATGTAATTGACTCGAGGGCCACTGAGAGACTTTGTAAAGATATCAGCTAGTTGATCATTCGATTTCACGTAGCTCGTCGTTATCTCCCCTGAAAGAATTTTCTCTCTAATAAAGTGGCAGTCAATCTCGATATGTTTAGTCCTCTCATGAAAGACTGGATTGGAGGCAATATGGAGAGCTGCTTGGTTATCGCACATTAATTTCATTTGTTGAATCTTTACGAACTTCAGCTCCTGTAATAATTTTTTCATCCAAATGAGCTCACACGTTACTTTGGCCATTGCTCGATATTCCGCCTCAGCGGTGGATAGAGAAACAACTTATTGTTTCTTGCTTTTCCATAAGACCAAATTTCCTCCAACAAAGATACAGTACCCACTGGTCGAACATCTATCATGTGGGCAGCCTGCCCAATCAACATCGGAATGGCCAACGACCTCAGTGACCTCAGTGTGGCCTCTACTTTCATAAAGAAGACCTTTGCCTAGTGCCTTCTTTATGTATTTTAAAATACAAAAAGCTGTCTCCTAATGACTATCACACGGGGCACTTAAGAACTGACTGAGTACACTCATCGAAAACGCTATATCAGGACGTGTCACGGTGAGGTAGTTGAGTTTCCCAACAAGTCTCCGGTACTTACTAGGGTCTGATAACGGCTCCCCCTGATTAGGTAGGAGTTTGACATTTGGATCCATCGGAGTCTCTACCAATTTACAATTTGTCATGCCAGTTTCTTCTAAGATATCTAAGGCATACTTCTGCTAAGAGATGAGAATACCCTGTCGGGATTAAGTAACTTCTATTCCTATAAAGTATTTGAGTTTTCCCAGATCTTTAGTCTAAAATGGTGAAATAAATGCTGTTTGAGTCTCTGTATGCCCTTTTGATCATTTCCCGTAATAACGATGTCATCCACATAAACAACCAAGTAGATGCATTTGTTAGAAGACGAATGGGAGCAAAAGACAGAGTGATAAGCCTCACTACGAGCCATACCAAACTGAAGGACAACCGAACTAAAACGTCCAAACCACACCCGTGGGGATTGCTTTAAACCATAAAGAGAACGACGAAGGCGACACACCAGATTAGACTCCCCCTGAGCAACAAACCTAGGCGATTGCTTCATATAAACCTCTTTCTGTAATTCGCTATGCAGAAAAGCATTCTTGATATCTAATTGATAAAGGGGCCAGTGATAAATGGTCGCCATAGAGAGAGAAATAGGCAAACAGAGGACATCTTAGCAACGGGGGAGAATGTATCACCATAATCAAGCCCATAGATCTGGGTATATCCTTTCGCAATGAGCCGAGCTTTTAGACGATCAATATTCCCATCGAGCCCAACTTTGACAGTGTAAACCCAACGACAACCAGCCGTAGATTTACCAGGAGGGAAGGGCACTAGATCCCATGTGCTACTTGAATGTAATGCTGACATCTCATCAACCATAGCCTGACGCCAACCCGAATCAAAAAGCGCAGCCCCTACATTTTTAGGTGTAGAAACAGGAGACAAAGACAATACAAAGGCAGTATATTGTGGAGATAAACGATGATAACTTATAAAATTATAAATGAGATGAGGGTTACAAGTGGAATGAATATTTTTGCGTTCGGCAATGGAAAGATCCAGGTCAGGAGCCGGAACTGGAGGGATAACCAAAGAAGGGGATGAAGCCGGTGGATCAGGTGATGGAGTTATGGGCGCAGATATAAGTGGTTGGCTCTTAGGGTTCTCAACAGAGATGGGAAGGCCGGCGATTATAAATGAGACTACATAGGAACCACAGGGAGGGCACACAATTTTACGAGCTAATGGAGGGCTCATCAAGAGGAATATTTTACAGCCGAAGAAAATGTCATCTAAAAAAGGTGACATTTAAGGAAACGAGGTAGGCAATCCGGTGGAAAGATCCAGGTACCCAAAAAGACACATTTGAGAGATTTGGAGCAATTTATCTTTTCCGGAGGTCATGAACAAAACAAGTGCCAAAGACAGGGATAACGGGATAAAAAGGCTGGGTGGGAAATAAAAGTGAAGGACCTGGTCTATATGTGAACCCGGTGGATCAGGTGATGGAGTTATGGGCGCAGATATAGACTCAGAAATATTCTCATGCATTGTCATTGCGGAATGGCGAATAGTGGTGCCAATTTCTAGCAAAACATTTAAAACAACAACAACAACAACAACAACAACACAAGCCTTTATCCCACTAGGTGGGGTCTCAACAGAGCCATAGTGGTCTGGGAATCATACTAGTGAAACCATTCGCCTCTAAATCCTTCTTAATAGTTTCACCTATAGTTTTTCGTCTTCCTCTGCCTCTAACAACGCTTCCCTCCATAGATCAACTCTCCTAACCATGCATCTAGGTCTCCTCCATACATGCCCAAACCATCTAATGATTCAACCATCTTTTCTGTAATAGGCCACCCCAACTCCCTCTCTGATGGTAACATTCCTGATCTTATCTTTCCTAGTCTTGCCACTCATCCATCTCAACATTCTCATCTCACTACAGTATTCTCGTGTTGGCTTTTGACCGCCCAACAAGTCCCATACACAGGGTTACCGCGGTACGATAGAATTTTCCTTTTAACTTGAGTACCTTTTTATCACATAACACACCCAGCTTTCCTCCACAATTTGTGGATTTACATCTCCCTCTATCTCCCCATCTTCTTGTATAATGGATCCAAGACTAAACCGAGCTTGTGGTATGACATTATCCCCAACTTTTACCTCTAATAGTGCTCCGCCTTTTAGAACTTGCACTCCAGTATTCTGTCTTACTTCTGCTAAACGAAAGCCATGCGCTTCTAAATTTTGTCAAGTTTCCACCTTCCCATTTAGCTCTTCTCTGGACTCACCCACTAGACAATATCATGCAAACAGCATACATCGCGGTCGCTTGAATGTGTTCGTGAGTACACAGCAAGGTAAACAGATAAGGGCTCAAAGCTGACCCTTGGTGAGTCCTAAATAGGAAAATCTTCTGTGGACCCACATGTGTTCTAAAAGCTCCTTCAAATGTCCTTGATAACACGAATATGCAATCCTAACCCCTTTCTTCTCAGGGCTTTCCACAAAATCTCTCTGGGTACCCTATCGACGCCTTCTCCAACAATGAAAAAGGTAGGTCCTTTTGATCCCTCCGATATTGTCTCAAACGCCGCAACAAGATTGCTTCCGGTGACCTTCCGGGCATAAAACAAATTGATTACTAAAATGCTGGTTTCTTTTCTTAGTCTCCGCTAACCCTTTCCCATAACTTTTTATAAGTTTAATCCCCCGATTGGCGCAATTTTGTATACCCTTTATTCTTATAAATCGGGATTAGGGTGCTTCTCCTCCATTCTTCCGGCATCTTCTTTGACACTTGTTGAAAAATTGAGCCAACCAATGCCTTTATCACCTAGACCCTTCCAAACCTCAATAGATTTGCCCAACTGCTTTACCACTATCCATGCAATGCTTCTTTATCTTTTCTTGAATTCTGGATAAAAGTAATTTTGGTCATCCTCTCATGCTCATTCAACAATCTCGTAACCTTCATTAAATAATTTGTGAAAATGTTCTTCCATCTCTTTTGTATGTCTTGTTCTTTAACCAAGACACCTTCTTCGTCCTTAAGCATCTCACACGTCTTTTGTCTTCCTTTTCTCGACCTTTAGCAATGTAAATAGCTTTTTCCCAGCTTTGGTGCCTAAAGGGTATAATCCATAAAAGCTTTAGTCCTCGACTCACTCACCGCCTTCTTAGTCTCTTTCTTTGCTTCTTTGGATTCCCAATTTTCCGATTCTTAATAGAGACCAAGCTTTAGCATTTCCTTTTTACCTTAACTTTATCTTGTACACTAATCCCACCACCAAGATTCTTTATCCCTAGGTCCACACCCCTGATTCACCCAGCGTCTATATCTGATCCCCTCGGCCGCCTTGTCCCACATATCATTTGCGCTTCCGTTTGCCTCCCAAAACCCTCCCTCCAGCACCTTGTGTTGAAAGATCCTTTGTTTTTACCCTTCAAATGCCACCATCTAATTACCTTACCTTGGCCCCTTCTCTTCACTTTCCCCTTAGTATATCCATCAAGCTATGTTGGGTGTGCTCTCTCCAGAATTGTCCATACAACTTTTCGTCTCTAAAGAGGAAGAGATCGATCTGCAGATGCTGCCCCACTCTTGTATGTTGTGCTCCTCCCGCTTCTTAAAACATGTATGCAACCATAAGATATAAGCAGACGAGATCAAGGATAATTTTCCCTCGGTATTTACCACCCCAAGCCATAACCTCCAGCACCCCCCTATAGTTTTCAGAAGAGCTCCCAGTGCCCATTCAATCCCCTCCTAGAAAATCTTTTCTCTAAGTGTCTGGATGTTTTTCCAAAATTTTACTTGAGGTGTTCTCACACCCGCTAGGTGCTCCATCACATTAAAAGTGTTGCTCCACTAGAATTTTAGGGCTAGATCCTATCTCCTACCCTCTTTACATCTATGTCCTTCTTCCACCATTTGTCGACAATTATACCCACTCCATTTCTCGATTTAACGAGGTACCAAATTAAACCCGATGTCTAATTCCTTCGCCTTATAATGCTTGAAGGCCTGAAAAGTCATAAAAGATTGGAAAGGGGCAGAGAAATAGCGGCCCTTCTCATGCATTGTCATTGCGGAATGTGCGAATAGTGGTGCTAAATTGGGTTTTAATTTCTGAGCAAAACATTTAAAAGACGAAAAAAAATTCAAAACGATGTTTTATTAGAAATAACCAAGTACATCGAGAAAAATCATCAATAAACGTAACAAAATATTGATAACCCAAAGTTGATTTAACACGACTAGGACCCTGTACATCTGAATGAACTAAAGAAAATGGAAACTCTGCTTGTTTATTGACACGACTAAGAAAAGGACTTCGAACATGCTTTCCTAACTGACAAGACTCACACTCTAAAGACACTAAACTTGTAAGGCTCGGCACCATCTTTTGCAATTTTTAAAGACTAAGATGTCCCAAACGTTGATGAAAAATGGCTAGAGAATCAACAGCAACACAAGCAACAGGAGATGGTGGTGGGGTGAGGTAATATAATCCACGGTACTCACGTCATACTCTAATCGTCCTCCCAGTGTTCCGGTCCTGCACAAGAACTGAATCAGCAACAAAGGTAACATAATAGGGTAATGTTTGAGTCATTTGCTAATGGAAATTAGATTAAAATGACAGTTTGGTATAAAAAGTACATAATCTAAAGATAGAGACTACAGGGGGTGGCTTGTCCAATTCCTCTAACTTTAGTTTGTGAGACATCAGCTAAGGTAACAGTACTACAGTAGATAATGTACTAGAATAAGTAATACGGGAGAATAAATCTTTGTTACCAGACATATGATCGGATGCACCAGAATCAAGTACCCATAGTCCAAGAGAGAATGATTGAGAAATCCAGGTAATGTGATTACCAGTTTGGCTAGTGGAGGCTATGGCTGATGAATGTTTACTTTCTCGAAACTTCTGAAATTCGGCATACTCAGCACTAGGAACAGTCATTATCATACTAGGAAAGATTTGCCACCTTAGACGGATAATCATGAAGTTTGTAGCAGCGATCAACAGTATGACCCAGAGTATCGCAATGAGTACACTTGGGGCAAGAGCGATTACGACCTCTCTGCCCGCCGTTGCCATTTCTCCGATAAGTCACTTGAGAGGCCAAGATGGCAGAATCAGTGAAAGTGGTAGAGTTGCTAGGGACGCTTAAAGACGCGAAGATGCGAATTAACTGCTCAAATATCGTATCCATGGTAGGAACCCCAGGATTGGCCAAAATTTGATTACGAATAGAATCGAGTTCAGTAGGTAGGCCGGCTAGTGCAAGAACCATAAAGAATTTGCCACGATCTACTTCTTGTTGCACAATATCAATTGAGAGAGGCATCATTTCATTAAACTCCTGCTGAAGAGTTTCAATTTGGCCCAAATACTCTTGCATATTATAATCCTGCTTTTTAATCGTCTTCATACGAGAGACAACAGTATAGTGGCAATTAATGTCATTTGAATAGTCTCTTAGCCTTTTGCCATACTTCATAACAAGTACGATACGGTCGGTATTGATTCACAATAGCGCGATCAATAAACTACCATAGGATATTGCATAAAAAGGCATCGATCTATTTCCATTGTGGATGGTCTTTTTCGATGATATCAGTAACCCGTTTGAGCAAATGTTCTTTAAAACCCTGACTGACAAACCATAATTCTAGCGAGGCAAACCATGACATATAATTTCCTGAGCCAGTTAATTTTTCTGAGTAGATAATGGGTGTTTTTGTGAAATTGATGAGGGATTTATTAGGTAAAACAGTACTTTGAGCAACCATTAGGAATAAACACAAGTAAAGGCAGAAGAAATACCAAAACAATGTGAATACCAGCAAGAAATGGGACCAAAAAATAATCTAAAAATTTTGGCAGAGAAATAAACCCTTAACTGTGCTAAACAAAAACAAACCCTTAACAATACCGAACCAAAGTAGACAAAACGAGTGATTCCGGACTGAAAAATACCAAACCAAGCCTGGAATAGTGAGACGAGGCAGACTGGAGTTTTTGGTGGTGATCGGAGTAGCCACGCGCCGTCACGTGCAGGGTTGTCGTCGGCGCGTAAATCTCACGCGCGGAGCAGTGGTGGCCCGTGGGAGCACTCGGGCTGGAATTTCCGGCTGATTTTTTTGGCGTGGCGTCATCTAGGAATTCCGACCACCTCTGTGTGGTTGGTGTGATGGAATGGAGAATTATTGGATGTGTTATAGAAGAAAAGATGGGTGGCGGCTAGGGTTTTACACTGCTGGAATTGATACACAACGGGAATTTCTCATGAAAAATCCTCTGATACCATGTGAGAATGTGAGAATTATGTTATATTATTGAGTAGAAAGGTACAAAATATATATACAAGAGAGAGACTTAGTATATTAAGGAGTTTCCTTCTAATAAGGATTCTCTAAATATATCCTAAATATACTCATGCTATAAATAAAATATATACAAATCTTAACACAGATATATATATATATATATATTAATCTGGCTTTAAAGAGGACGGTCCTGTCTTTAAGAAAAAGGACTGTCCATTTCGAGGGGTAAGTGGACAAATATTTTCATGAAATTTGGTATAGATGATCTCTATCTATGATGGGTAGATTACCCCCACAAAATTTCATTAGAAGATTCAATTTGGAATTGGGTGTAATGAAAGTTGATATACAAGTGTCCATTTTCAGCTGTTAAAATTTTAGAACATCTTCTTATCCACTTCCAAATTGAATCTTTTGATGAAATTTGGTGGAGATAATATATTCCTCATGGAGATCATCTCTACCAAATTCATAGAAATTTTCATCCATTTACCCCTCGAAATGGACAATCCCACTTATTCTTGAGGACAATTATTCTTGAGGATAGGACCATCCTCATTAGAGCATAGCTTTATATATATATATAATTGAGGACCGTCCTAAAGAGGCTGATAACTTAGACTTCACATTATGTTGTCACCTTCACAACAGCAGTTGGAAGCTTATTTTTGAGCCACTGGAGTTCAAAATGAAGCTTATTTTTGTCACCGGCTGGAAAAACCTCCAGCTTTCTGCCATCCAAAACTTTAGCGTGCTGCACATTAAATACAAATTTATCTATTAGAGAACGCAATGCCAAAAAACTTGTAAAAAAATTGGTTTTGACATAAATCACTTACCTGTTCCTTGAGTTTTATTTTTGGAGTCCGTAAAATTTATTCTTTGACAATATGAGCGTCAATGGAGAGCTGTGCAGCCAGAATTATTTCCATGTCAAGTGTGATAACTATAAATGTTAATCTCGCTGCCATTACAATCTTTACACTCTTTGCAACCTACGTAGCAGGGCAATAGTCAACTTAAGCGCAAACACAATAGAGAGAGAGATGATGATGATGATTGAGGAATGATTTTGATACAAAATAATTGACCAGCATACTTATACAGGAAACTGCGTTCAATTCCCATGGATAGTCATCAGATAGACAATGATGAATTATTTTTACCTGGCCTAAATATGTTCTCTCAATATGACCTTTCACCATTCTCACAGTTTTCGCATTATCAGGACATTCAAGTTTGGTCGTAATGATGGGCGTGCTAATTTTCTTGGCTGCATTTATAATTTCCTTGATACGAGGAACCCCAAGTGTAACATCTATGGACGAGTTGAAGTGCCACGTGCACGTACTGAAACTAACCAAAAAAAAACATTGGAGAACTAATGGATCCAGCTCCTTTAGAATGATTGAAATCATTCTAGAGTGGAGTAGTAAATCTGGACAGTTTGTTCAAAATTGGACAGCTTCGATTTAGACAGATAGTGTTTGTCTCTGGCGAGGACTCATTTAGACAAAAACTACCTTCCAAAATTTAAACCATATAATTTTGAACTAATGGTCCAGAATTTTTCAACTATCCAATAGAATGAGATACAGAACGAAGATACGTAATATAATCCAGAAGGTAAGCAATGGAAAGGATACTCATGCTTGCAACTCCAGCAAAGTGGAAAGTTTTTAATGTCATCTGTGTCCCTGGCTCTCCAATTGCACCAATTGCAGTTCCAGCTTCAATTTTCTTTAAATGATTACGAGAGATGCAGGTATCCTAGAAAACCTTCAATATTGATCAGAGAAACACTACTATTATGAGTTTGTAATTACTATGAAAACATAGAGATACCTCCAAAATTAGTGATTTCTAAATAAACAATGTGAATCTGAGCAAACTGATACCTAAATAGCAATGCTAAAATATCAAGACTCGTGATACAAAAATACCAAAAGCGAACATGGACAAGTTGAGAAGTTGTTAACAAGAAGGAAAATGAATACTTACCCAACAAAATAATATCCTATATGACAAGTAAATTGTTTAGTTATATTTAAAGCGTGTCTATGATAGCAGAGTATTCTCTCATCCGTTGGGTCTAGGCTATGAAGCACAGATGTGGGTGCAGGATTCAAGTGCGAATCGATTCAGGTGCGGTGATTCGAGAATTTTTATTTTTTAAAAAAAAAAAAAAAAAGAGGATGCAGGGGTAATAAAATAGTAATATAAATTACATTAATTAAATTATTATTTTTTTGATCAGAGGCAAAGAACTTGTATTAATAAGATAAAACCAATACAAACATAATAGACTGGAAGAGGACGAGAAGTCCACAAACAGCCTGAGAAAGCAAAAAACATGAAGCTATGGCCCTCAGACCACCTAAATAAGGACATGAGAACAATCAAAATAAACCCAAACTGAAAACAAACCAAAAACTGAAAAAGTAAATAAGTACATTCCTGGGAACACAAAAATACAGCCGCCCAGTCTGTGGATATATCCGAAATTGATAGAATGCCAAATGCTTTAGATGAAAAAGCCCATAACAAAGCCAATGCTTTAACAATCTGCCAGGTCTCCTCCATACCCTTCTCCTTGTCTTCAAAAGTTCTGTAGTTTCTTTCCTTCCATAAACACCACATTACTGCCAAACACCACCACCTCCACAAAATTCTGGATTTCTTCTTATTCCCTCTCCAATTCCATGAAATAAACAACAAATTGAACCAGGAGTAAGGGAATACAGCAACTAAATCAAATTCCCTACTAATATTATTCCACAAAAACTGTGCAAACGGGCAGTGCATTAATAAATGATCAATCTATTCACCCTCCCTTCTACATAGAGTGCACCAAGCTGGGGATATTTGCAAAAACGGATTCCTTGATTGCAACACATCATGTGTATTTACCTTCCTCCAAACAGATAACCAAGATAAAACTTTAACTTTTGTGGGAACCCCACTTTTCCAAATCATATTGTAAGGGCTGAAGGGCCTCTCCCCATCAGAAGAAGTTAACCTCTCAAAGAATGAGTTTGAAGAGAATACACCAGACTTATCTCCCACCCAAAGTCTGCAATCCCTTTCTAATCTATTCGCTTTCCAAGCACCCACCACCTCCAGTAAATTCATGAAGTCTGCATTAATTTTTTATTTTTTTTTAAGTCCTCTATGCCCAATCATGGGCACTAGAGTAATAGCATAAAAAACCAAAAAAGAATTACAAGAGGGGGATACAATAAGGCCATCCCCAAGACCCAAAAAACACAAGAAATATGCCTAAATTGCATAATGGACTAAGGGAAAAAACCAAAAAGTCCACAAGGCAATTCAAAAAAGGAAGGCAAGGCCTAACAGGAGGCCCAAAAGAAAGAAAAGAGAGCCTAAACATGATGGCCAAAAAACAGAAAAAAGCAAGAAAATTAACAGCAAAAACTGTGCAAAATACAAGGAAGAAGGGCAGCAGAAAATTGAAGCAAGGCATAGAAATGCCTATCGAGCCAAACTGCAGCAAAAATTGGCACTGCTATAGCTAAAGCATAACTGCCAGTAGTGCACTGAAACTGCCAGAATTGAAGCTGCACATGAAGTCTGCATTAATTAATTAGATTGCATGTTCGAGAATTACCAACAGTCACAATGAAATAGGAAGAGAATGAAAAGCAATAGAATAAGAAGATTTGGAAAGTAACAATCCATTACAAGTTTCAAACAAAAGTAGTACAATATGGTCATATATTAGTTTAAAGAGGAGTACAACAACATCATAAGCCAATTGTTTTCACTTTCACTGACATTACAAACCAACATAAGACCTACCTATTATGCATAGGGTTTCCATAGTGATGACAAGAAAATTAGGGTCTCATAGTGGTGACTCGAAAACTAGGGTTCATAGTGGTCAAAAGAAATTTGATATTGATGAAACTTGAAGTAAGAATTGATCGTGCTGGAGAGCTTTTCTTTGCCAATATTGAGTTTGGACTTTGGAAGGATCGTGTTTGGTGTTTGGTTTAGAAGCTAGAGTCGTATGTGAGAAGCTTTGGAATTTCAAAGTAGCGTGAAAAATTTTGTGGGGTTAGTTTCGTATTATATATATCTTATCCTCTTTTTTCTTTTTCTTTTTAAAAAAATAATAATTAAAAAAGAGAAAAGGAAATTGGACTCTTTTTGAAAACAAATCCCAGAAGAATCCTAGCCAACTCAGAAATTAAAATTAACTAATTAATTATGATTCTTCTTGGGTGCGAATTGGTGCCGCAACCAATTCACACCCGACTGGACTTTTCAGAAGAATCCGTGCTTCATAAGGTCTAAGACATATGGCACACCAAGTCTACACAATATTTTCTCCGGTGATATTGAGTTATTTAAATAGGAAAATGGAAATTACATAGAAAAGGTAGGACAGAAAGTTCAAATACCTCTAGCTGCCGAGGAGTAATACCAGATATATTTTGGGCAATATTTTCAAGAAGTTTGAGCTCTTCTCCACCGGTTAGTTGCCCTTCATCTAATTTTAGTTCACTCCTTGTGCTTTGTGATCTTTCAGTACATTTTCTAAGGAAATCTGATAATTTATCATTAAAGGCCATAGAGCAACCCCCTTCAGGAGTCATATCATATTTTGACAACCTTTCGTCAACTGCCCTGAGGATCTCAGAAGGTGACATGCCCATATTCTCTCCAGCAGGACATGTAGCCTATGCAAAAGAAACACATCAATAAATTTTTCATCTTCAACTCAGCACCAGTGCTCTAAAAATCCCCAACTAGGGCCGCTTAGGCCCCGGCTAGGCGCTAGGAAGCGGCTCCTAGGCAGCCCAGGGATAGCAAAATTGCCCAACCACGCGGGATTTTAAACCAACCTGGCCCTACTGGGGAAGATTCTTTTTATCGGTACTATATTCGAAATTAGAGCCAGCAGGATTTTCAAAGTTAAAGTAGGTTCTCTAAGTCCAAACTAGGACATTAGAGTAGTAGCATAAATAAAGAAAAAAGTAACAAAAGGTGGGGATACAAAAAGGTCATCCCCAATGAAATGAGCAACTTATAAGAAGAAATTGCAAAATGGACTAAATACCTAAGAACTAAAGTCCACCAAGCAAATTCACAAAAAAGTAAAAGAAAAGCCAAAACAGGAAGGCTAAAAAAGGCAGGACAAAAGGCCAAAGATGGCCCAACTAGGCTGCCAACAGAAAAAAGAGAAAATAAACTGCGAACAGCAATTAAGAAGCAAACTATTCACTTGATCACCAAAAAGAACCCACTGCCTGCACCAAAACCTGAGCACATAACTGAATAAACTGCTGCAACTCAAGATGAGCTGCAGTGAAACTGGCTGTGCACCGCAGCACTAAACTAAACCAACTGCAACTGCAAGAGATACAGCACACTGTGACTGACATTGAAGAGCTTGCTGTTGCTGTAAAATTGGGAACAAGCAGGACCAAACTGCCTAAAAACTAACAGACTGTGATCCC